>VBSM01001979.1:5819015-5895424 GCA_008086735.1 Cheirogaleus medius
GCAGAGGCAGCGGCGCTGGCAGATCTCGATCAGGAGAGCCTGCTCCCCGGGTCCTCTCCCCCGCGGCCAGACCAGTGCCTGCAGCGCCCAGCCCACCGTGTCCCCAACTGCGTCCCCAACTGCGACCTCTCTCGCCTGTGCCGAGCCAGGCGCTGAGATTGGGGGAGATTAGGGGCGCGCAAGGCAGGAGACCAGATTCGTAAAGGAAACGCGCGACAAGTGCGAGAAAAATATATTGAATTCAGCTAAACACACGGGAGAAGAAAAAACACCTCGCTCGCTCAGAAGCCAAAAAAAAGAAAAACGAGCTCTCCTGGGACGCTGCTGGGCCTCGGCCAGGCGTGCGGCCTGAAGTCAGGGGAGCGACCTGGGGCCCCAGGGCAGATGCGCCCAGCCCCTCCTTCCGCGAGTCGGACAGGGATCTGCCGTGGCAAAGAAAACCGAATTTTGTCAAAGAAGGGTGCTCTTTAGAGAGAGAGAAGTCGCAGCTGGGCAAATTAATCCAATCGGGACGGGTTTCGGGAAGTGCGCACGGCCCGGGGGCGCTTCCCCGGCGGCTGCCCAGCCTGTGCGGCCGCGGCTCCCAGGCCGGGCCTCGGCTGTCACCCCCTAACCCGCAGGTTCGCGTTGCACACCGGGCTGGGGCGGATTTCCCTCCTGTCCAGGGGACCGGGACTCTCCGTGGCTCTCGCTGCCCCTGGGACAGAGCCTCATAAAGGGACCCGGGGACCGAGACAGCCTCTGGGAGGCGCCGCCGGGACGAGGCGGTTTTACGCTTGGGGAGGACACACCAGCCCCGCCCCAGCCAGGCGACCCAGACGCGCAGGGGTGGCCCGCGTGAGCTCCCCGTCCTAGCTAGCCTCTTTCGGCTTTTAAAATTATTGCTGTTGCTATTTTTGTAGTTCAGTTCTTCACAGCCACGAAGTGACATGAAAAATCCGAACCAGAGTCGTGACCCTGCCCTGCTCACCGCGCCAGCCGTTCGGGCCTCCTGCCGGGAAAAGGGAAATCGTTCGGATTCCAGTCCCCTCTCCCCTGTTCCGGGGTTGCAAGGGCGCAGGTGTGGGGGAGGGGATCTCCAGATCAACAGCAACAGGTGGCTGGGGTCAGCGGCGCCCACTTTCCCGACTCTCCATCTGGGGGCGTCCCGGTTCCTGCTGCGGTTTGGTTTCGGTTTCTTTCTGGGCCCCGAAGCCCAGGACAGCAGCTCTCCAGCCGCCCCGGAGCATTTTGTTTAGGATGGGAGTGCGCTGGGTTGCGGGAATGACATAAAAACCCCAGGTCGATTTGCAAGTAGATTCATACAACTGTAAGAACTTGGATTTGTTCTGAGGCTCTTGCTTTTATTTATTTATTTTTTTCAAATGAATGTCATACAGGTAAATCAAGTAATAAGATAGCCTTCTAACGGAATAGTGCGATGAAATAAAATTGTGCAGCTGACAATGTAATTCAGAGGTTCAGAATAAGCAAATATTCCTGCCATGTTTCAGGCAGATAGATGACCCCATATCGTGGCGCAATGTGCCTAGGATGGGCAGGGACGGCATATTCCCACTTGGAGCGATGACTGGAAGTCGGAATGGAATCCTTGAGGTGAATATGAAGCCGGAGCAATTGGCCTTCCTGACTTCCTCCACGCACCCTGGGAAAAACATCAGAGACCAGAATTCAACCCCATCATTCACAAAATGGATAAACCAAGATGGTTGAAGTCATGACTAAGCCAAGGAATGACCCAGCTCTCCAGATAGGTATACAACCATTAGCAGCACAAAAAGCACAGCGCCCTACTTGGGAGAGAGATTCTTACCCTCAGTCCCATTTTACAGGTGAAAAAACTGAGGCCACGAAAGTGACTGCACCAAGCACTCCTGCTAAGAAATGGCAGAAGTAGGACACTACAGATAAGGCTGCACCTCTTTTGTGCCCACTGCAGAGCTGAGAAATTCACCTCCCACCCACGCACACCCCCGCCCCTTGCATCATTAAACCTGGGTTGGTGTTTAGTTTGTTGTAGTCCTGCCCAGAGAGCGGAACCCCACCTCTACCTGTGAAATTTAAAAGTGGATTTTCTGAACATTAGGTAATCTAAAGCTTTGATTTCATTTTTCTTCCGTTGGTTATTTCTTGTTTTTTTGTTTTTGTTTTTGTTTTTGTTTGTTTGGGGGTTTTGTTGTTGTCATTTTCCTTTGTTTTCGTTGTTGTTGTTTTTGCTCCAAGGAGAACTCCATCACTGAGAGGCATCTTGGACTGATAGGGGTATGCGTGTCCTGGCATCCAAACCAAAGCCACAGTCCTGGATTCAAGGAGTTTTATTGTTTTAGGAGGTACAAGTTCACAGCTTCCTGTATGGAAGCCTCTTTTTTTGGAGCCAAGCTTAAATGCTTCTAAAAACTTGGCCTGCTGTTATCCTGTAGCTGTTAATTAAGCTTTGAAAACTTTGCATTATGTTTACAGTGCACTGTGTGAGTTGCAAAATAAATTAGAACCCAAGGCAAAGAAATTAGAGTTTTCAAAAAATGGAACAAAAACCAGGGGAGAGTTGCTTCTTAGATAATATAGGACTCACTCTGATTTTTCTCACTCTGATATTTCTTTCCAATGGGGAAAATGGACTTTGTAAAAGTAAACTTTTTGCTTCAAAATATAATAATACCTAAAGGTTCATAGTTTTCCCCCTGTGTGACAGTCTCAGTAATTCTGCAAAGACAAGGGAGTGACAAAGAAATAAGGAAAGAGTACGGGAATCGTGTGAGAAAGGCATTTCTTTGCCACTTAGGAAATCAAAAATACGAGACAGCATTAATCATTCACACAGTTAAAAGCAACAGAAAACAAAATTATAATATGGCTTAACTTGAGTCCTAACGAATATTCCAGGTAAATTTTATATTTGCTTTTGATTTTTTAAGCAACCTGTACTAAATTCAGGAGGCCAAAAATAGCTTTAAAAGATGGGCATAAGTAAAACCCCACACAAGGAGAAACAGCTGATGTTTTCCAAACCTCTAGCCCAGAAGATGCTCTTCAAATATATTCTTCAGAACATTATTACTCAATTTCAAAACAAAATATGTATGCTTTCTTCTTCCTATAAATTTCACTTCTGGACAAAAAAAGGCTTAGAGAGACTTGAAATCTGACCCTAAAAATTACTGTTGTAAAACTGAGCAGAGATGTAAGCTTTTAGAAAAGAAGGAGAAGGCTATGTTCATATCAGATAAATTCATTTTTTTAAAAAAAATCCTGCCAAATGGATCATTCACAGCAATTTAATTCTTAAAGTTTTCGGAGAATAAAGAGCAGGCTTCAATCTGACTCTTGAAATATTTGATAATTTGTTTTAAAATTAGGAATTTGCTGTCTGCCTCTCAAAACAGATGCAGAAATGATATAAATTTTAATCATGTTGGCAGTCCAAGTATACTATTTCTCCAATTCCTTTTATAAAAGCTGTAAGTGAAAAAAAAAATAGAGAAGGAAAGAAAGATAAAAGAAACGTAATGGGAAGTGTCTCCTAAACATATCTGGTTTAAACCTGCATTAATACAGTAACTTTCCTAGAATAATGTCATAAAGATGATTGCTAACAATGTAATAGCTACCTAACCTCCCCTCCAAGATAGCCCTATTGTATCTTCTCATTTTAATAATCTCTAATATTTCAAAACTCTTCTAAGAATTTTAAGCAATAAGAGGTGGATGTTCATCAACTATAGAAGATGACACATAACAGTACAGTAACTAGGCATTTCCCCACTCACCCCACACCAAAACAACATCAAGTTTATGGAAATGGAGACAACAGAGGCCTTGGCCATACATTGTCTTTGTGAATAGAAGATAAAGAACCTACAAGACTTGTTTCCTTCCTTCCTTCCTTCCTTCCCTCCTTCCTTCCTTCCTTCCTTCCTTCCTTCTGTCCTTCTTTCCTTTCCTTTCCTTTCCTCCTTTTCTTTTTTCTTTCTTTCTTTTTTCTTTTTCTTTTTAAAAATTCTGTTTATCTGAAGGATGGCATGGGAGAAGAGGCAAAGAGAACAGAGTTTGTAGTCAGAAGACTCGCAGCCTCCCAAGCTCTCTGTTCTTAGCTGGGTGACCTGGGTCGGTCTAGTTGCCGAGCCTGACTCAGTTTCCCGTGTGGATGTGCACGTGGATGTGGTATGGAAAAGGGTAACGACAGGGACAGAAACAGGCGTGGACAGGGATGCAGGGATAGACACAGGTGTAGGCAGGGGTGTGGACATAGATACGGAGAAAAGACAGAGCTATGGAAGTCTGGACAAGCTACAGAAACCGAAAAGAGACTAATAGAGATACGGAAAAGCCACAGTCATGGAAATAGCTATGGACATATTATAGCTGGGATGGGGTTGGTGACAATGGTGTGTACCTTGCCCCCCTCACAGGCTCAACGGCAAGCAGATGAAAGAACACCCGCTATTGTTTCTCGTAAACTGGAAGTGTGAGAAACACAAACATCACCTCCACTTGCACAGTGCCCTGTGCTTTTTCCACGCGATCAGCGGTTTGAATGCTCTGTGAGTAAGAGACTTTGGGGGGAACGTATCATAACTGGAGCTGGTCCCTGCCTTCACTTTTCTACGCAGTCATTCACTTCACAGCCTCTTACTGAGTGCTGGTAGGTAGCAGAGACAGTTGGCCTTTCTCCGCCTGCTTTTAAACATAATTGCTAGTGATCAGAGCAGTTAATAGCATTCATTAAGTCCCTTCCCTAGGCCAGACACCATAGATTACAAGGTGCCTCGGACCCATTGATCACTCATCGTCTCAACGCTAGAAGACTAGGTGGTGTTCTCCCCATCTGGCTGATAGGGAAACTGAGGCACAAAGCACGGTGAGGAGCAGGCACTGCTTCCCACAGCTCATCAGAGGAGGATTCAGATGCCAAAGCTTGACTTTTAAGAAAACAAACATTGAGCACAAAAGTTGGGTGCCTTAGCTTATCCCCAGGCAGGTGTTTTTCTAGACAGGGGCAAACCTCCAGCCAGCCACTGCTAGTGGGTGCGAAGGCCTGATACCTCACTGGCAGAGGTAAAGAAACATGGAAGGCTGTGAGGACAGGGGTACTCTAGCAAGGGCATCATTCCAATTACGAACGCCTCTGAACACAGTCAAAGGGGAAATAGCTATGGAGTCCCAGCTGGTCTTGAACCATCTGTGTATAGCAGACTCACTGCCTGAGTGCCTGCTCCATGCCCGGCAGGTGACACATATTATTCTGTCCTGCCCTTCTGTTTGACAGAAAGAATTGAGACCAGAGACATTGAATTGGCCAGGATCACTCAGCAGGCACTCGAACCCCTGAGTTCTGGCCTCAAGTCCAAGGTCAGTGTTGGCACATTTTGCTGAGCACAAGCAGAAATTGGAAGGGTGGAGGGGAGCTCAGTTTTGCTTGGATTTAGAAGCATGAGTAGCCTAGCAGGAAAAAATCCAGACTCCCAAGCAAGGCTCCTTGGCCTCTGATTCCACAAGCGCCCTGTTGCAGGAATGGAAAAGGGGCGCTTGTGCTCCGATTTCCTTGCTAGGGAGTTGAAGGATCCGCATCTCTCTGTCCTAGGACATGAGCAGCACCCACATAAATCCCCATGCTCTGCTCACAGTGCAGCGCTGGGTCTGTTTGTCTTCCGGACTTTACAACTCCCGGTTCTTTCTGTCCCATGGTGACTGTCCATCTTCTGCAGCTCTCCTGTGTTCACTGTCCTGTCCTGCAGCACAAATTACGGACCCATTCCAAGTGGTGGTTTTTGTCTAGCTTTTGCATTTCCCACGCTGGCTATAAATATGTAGATGGTCCTTTGACAGAGGCCTTTTGACCTTTGACACATGCATGGTCCTGAATATTTAGAGGGAATAAGAAATATTTCTAATTCCCCATTAACAGACAAAGGCCAAATAAAAATGAAATGCCCAAGCACACTGATATTAGCATTGTTGGTGCCCATGACTTTCTTCTACCCCAAGACTACTGGACTGACCAAGCAACACTTTGAATGTCAGTTTTTGTTTTAATGAAACAAGTGGAACACCTTTGAACTAGACACTAAAAAACATACATCTAACCCAGCGTCTTACATACAGAGTCATTTTGAGTAGGATATTGCAGTGGATATATTTAAAACCTGCCCTGCCTATGTTCTTAGCAACGGTGGTGACCAAGATGCAGATGATGGCTAGCGTCTGTTGGGTGTTAATTTGGTGCTAGCTCAGTGTCTACACATTGACATGTAATTCTCATCATTACCCTATGAGGTAGAACTTCAGCTTACAGAAGAGGAAACCGAGGCACAAAGAGGTCAAGTCACTTGCCCACGTCACAGAGCTAGTAAAAGGCAAAAGCCGTAGGTTTGATTCTAGGTTGGTCTCAATCTGAGCCTTTGTGGGTCAAATGTGAGAGTGTATGCAAAAATTGCTTTTGCAGGCTGCAAAAATCAACCAAGCACTAGAGATTATAAAACATATTACACTTTTCTGTTGCTGTATTAATATATGGTGCTTCCGTGGGGTTTGGGGAGTTGATCCTAGTTTTGTCTCAAGTTACCATCCTGGGCCTTGTGAACTAGAAATCTCCAAGGTTCCTTCCACCTCTCAGAAATCCTAAGCTTGTATGTAATAAAATGCTGCTATTGGTCCCACCTGGCAGGGAGGGCAGGATGAGGTTCCGGGGGAAACTGAACTTTCTCAGACCATAAAGGACCTTTTCAGGGCACTAATGCCAGAGTTTCCTGACTCTATGGGGAACCCTAATGAGGCTTCTAAAAATGCCTCACTGGCTCCCAGGGAGTCAAATGCCAGTTCCTGAAACAGCACAGCTCCTCCTGGTCACTGGCTGTGACCTTGTAGGCATCACGACCTTGGGCAAAGACATGGCATCACCTCTCTCCCCTTAGCCTCAGGCCCCTCAACGCTAAATCGGAAATCTAAAATCGTCCATCATGCCAGCCTCCCCCGATTGGATTCAGGACCCACAGAAGTAGCAGATGGCAGAGGACTCGCCAAACCAGAGAGCACCGAGACGCTGGGGAGATTCATATGTTCATTGTTTGCTCTGGGCCAGTCCTTGGGCTTTCTTCCCATGTCCATTGTCTTCCTTTCTTTGGTTCTTTCTGAAATCCTTCTAGATTCTAGATGCCAAAAAGGCAGGGTCTACATTTGGACTGAGGATTTTATTTTTAGGATCCCTGCATAACTCTCGCTGTCCATCAATTGGGGTCCAGTCGTTCTTTAAACTGAGTCCTGCCCCTACGTCTCCCCCCTCACTAGTGCACCCTCCCCCGCCTCCACCACTGCAGCCCCGTCTTTGCACCTCCAGATCAGAGCTGAAATTAGAAGAGTTCCACAAGACAAGAGTGCAAGCTTTCTCTCAGTGGCTAGTGTTGTATTCCTGATTACAATCCTACTGTGTTTCCGTGAAAAACAGCATTATCAGCCATCTGCACAGAGGGGGGAGAAAACCTGAGTAGTCTATCACTTTTAGGTTTTAGGGTAATAGCGGCTTTTACCTTCTTACTTTGATTCATTACCTTTGCAAAAGCGTAAATCTGTCATTTTGGCACTAACTTCTATCATATGCATATTAATAAGAATAATAATCACAACATCAGTGATTTGGGATTTTATAACTGAGTTATTTTCCTTAAGTGCCAGGGCAGAGTTGGCTAGAAAGTAGCACAAATATGCAAAAGCTTTTTCCTTGGGATGGATTTCTGAACTTTACAAACATTGTTTTGGGGTAGAAAGGGAGCTTGCCTCACAAAATTTGCCTTTTCTAATCGCCAAATTGTTCCTGCTAACAAAAGGGTGCTGGATCCTGCTTTCGTGGTAGACTTTATAAACCCAAGAATGATCTGCTTAGGTTAGAACCAGTCCTTCACCAGAAAATAATTAGCCACACACTGACTACAAGTCACATTTTAGAAAATAGACCTATATCTTTTCATTTAAAATATTTACAAGGTGCCTCCGATGTGCCGTGCAACGAGCTAAGATTTATGCATGCAAAGCTCTTGCTTCCAGTGTGCTCTGGTAGGAAATCATTTCAAGAGCATTTCTCTTTTAAAATTTGTTTTGTAATATGTGCCAGAGTCTTTTTCTCAGGGCAATAAAACAATGTTTCATTAATGATAGAGACAAATTAGTGTGTGTGATCCCAGTAATTTTCGCTTTAAACATTAGGCCTTCTCTTGCTGAACATTTTCACAGCAAGTTGATCACAATTTGACATGCATACAATTTAGGAAGATTGATTCATTATACAATTTAAAAAATTCTTGAATTGCAATTGTCAAATAATGATTGTTCAGCTAGGAGCTCTGATGTTCCGAGAGTAGCCTTACAAATCTACCCTACTGAATAAACTTGCAGAAATTCCAAAGCAAAATAAAACATTTGGCCCTGAAAAGCGATGCTAATGATTGAAAGTTAATATAAACTTAGCATGAAAGAGATACATCAAATATTGATCCTACTCATCAATATCAAATAATATTAAATAATTTGTCTTTCGTGTATAATGGGGTGATGAAGGAAGAGATAGTGTCAGGATGAAAAAAATGAATATTTGTTGAGTGTCTGCTATGTGCGTTTAGGGTGATGCATCTTCGTACTTAGACATTTAACAAGCAGATAACCATTTTCTCTGCCACATAAAGAAAGGAATATTAACTCAGAGATGTTAAGCTACTTGTTTGAGGTCACACAGCATTTGGCAGCTGAGTTACCCATCACACACTAATTGGTCTAACCGCAAAGCCCATAGGAATCCTCCCTTCTTCACCCCATGCTGCTTTTTATCCTAAATCAACCTTATTTTTCTAGTTAAAATCATAATAACATAATAGATGATCATAGTAGAAAATGGAAAAAAAATACAGTCAAAAGGTAAAAGTTCACCCATAATCCAAATACTCATAAATAGTCACTTCTCTTTCCAGTCTTTTATGTGTTTTTATCATCATAATCATACTGTATTGGAAAATGAGGAATGACTCCACTTACAAAGCCTCAAAGCACCCATAATCATCCATTGTCTATGATTTTTAAGCAAGGAATTGCACAGGCTCATTTTCACATCTCCAGAATAAATGGGGTGGCAGAGTCTGAAGCCCGTTTGAAATCCTGAAGCAGGTGGGCTGTGAAGGGCTGAAGCAGCTCAGTCTCCAGGGCCCGGGCCATGTGGCTCCGGGTGACTCTCCGGCTCATCCTATTCTATTTTTCACCAAGCACCACCTACACCCCTAACACTTCGCTGACAATCCTCTGCCTTTTCTCCCCCAAACACAATGGAAAGTTAATTGAATGTTTTATGCCTTCGAAATATCAAAGAAATGAAAAGAACGTAGGTTTCAACCATATTTCAATAATAAGTGCATTAATTTTTACCTTTTAACTGACACTTGTACTAATTTCCTTAAATGCTCTCTCTGGTTCTTTTTTGATCTGTCTGGCTTTGTTGGGCTGATGATGAAGGCTTACTTCAAATGCAAAGAGATTAGCTCTCTTTTCCTTAATAGCACAATTACAGATTGTATGATGTCTCCATCATGAAAGAGAGCAGGGACAGACTTATAAAGTCACACGAGTTTATTACAAAAGTGGCAGTAATAATTTTAATTACTTTACTCTACAAAAGATATCAAAATTACTCTAATTGTCTAGTGGCATTTAGGAATTGTTGTGAGTAAAATGGAAGAAAAGCATTTAGTAAAGTTCCCCCCCCACCCTTTAATTGGACTTGGGTCATTGTTTTAATAAAGTACGGTGATGCATTATAACCTTGAGCCCAAATGTCATAGACCCCGGGTATATAAAAGTCTTAAGGAATGCAGAATAAGTTTTTCTGCATAATATTCAAAATGAACTAGAAACGATAACTCTAAGTACTATTTGTGGCTTACTATTTAAAGCCCAGGAAAAACAAAGAATAAACTCCTTTAATTTTGTCAAATGCGTTCAATGTTTAAATTCAGCAGTGACTACAGTTTAAAAGACCAGATGTTCTTGTGTATTTATATAATTATTTTGCACAATAGTTTACCACTGCAAAAAAAAAAAATCAAGGCATATTATTGTATTTGGCATTTTATGCTTGAAAAAAAAATCTAGAGATTACATTATATTGAATTAATTCTAATTTTATTAAAGCCAAAGAGAAAGAGAGAGAGAGAGAAATAAATGGAAAGACGATCATATTATTAGTCTTATACTAAATTAAGTCCAAGAATAAGAAGCAACATTGATCTGAGAATAAAAAGCCTCAACTCTAATGCATTTAGGTTAACAGAGGAGAATCTGAAGCAGTTTGACCCACTGTCAGTCTATTTTAAGATGAACATTTGTTAAATTCTAATGAAAAATGTTGCACTTAAACTCTGCCAAAGAGACAATTAATACCTCCCTCCAATCCTGCCACAACTCCAAAAAAAATAAAAAAAACCCTCAGAATTTAAAAGTAAAGGAAAAAACTATGAGGAATAAGCGCTTTTAAAATAATCTTTTGGAGGACGCTATGTCGTAGTAAAATTAGATGCTTCCAACAAAATTGCCTAAAACTAAGGAGCTCCTGATTTATATTACATATGGATACCCAGGTAGGAAATGACACAGGTTCCCATAATGAAGGACTTTTCTGACAGTAAATTAATTAATTTTTTTTTTTAAAAAAAGGCCCTTTCAATAAAAGCTACTCACCTAAAAGGAATGATTCTGGAATATAATAATAGAATGAGTGTTCTGTAATACAGTGCATTTAAAAGACGTTTTAGAGTCAAATTTATATCTTTCTAATTCTTTGTTCCCAAGGATGATGAGTATGGAAAATGTTATTGGGAGGCAGAGATTGATATAAATGAATATCACGTCGTGAAAGGAGAGTGAAAACCTTTTCTCATTTAATGTTATCCAGATTTAGTAACTATTTTTTTTTCTCATAGACCAAAAAAAAAAAAAAAAGAAGAAACATTTCCTTTTACTTAAGAGATATAAGAAGGAAAGTCTCGGAGCAGCTATTTAACTGAAAGAAGAGAAAAAGGGCGCTGCTCAGCACTTGGGTGCGTATTGTGCCCTGAAGGGGCAGGCAGGCAGAGGTGCGGGTTTGGTTGTTGCAGGGAGAGTTCCCTGTCGAAGAAGCTAGCCTTTCGGCTCCCAGACCGGGACGTCCCCTCTGTGTCAGTTTTACCCAGCACTGTGCAGAACAGGCCTCTCTCTTTGCCGTTTCGGTCTCAGGTGGTGATGTTCAGTTTCTGTCGATGGGGCGTGGCGATCGCTGACATCATAATACACCGCACGTGGTGACGAGAGTGCCACCCCAGGACGACCAGAATTGTTATCTTTGGTCGCTGCCATGACCTATATGCTGGGCACACAAGAGGCTCAGTAAATAATAATTGCCGATTAAATAAATGTATGCAACTGCAGGGAAGGAGGTGAGATATACATCACTCTACCTGGAAAAATAATTCTCTAAAAATGCTATGCATGAAATTAAAGGAAATGTGCTCCCTGGGATAGGTGAATTACATTCCATTCAAAAGCTATTTCAGCCTTTCAGTACGATTAGAGCAAACTGGCCTTCTTCCCTGCCCCCACGAAGTCTCTCGTAGATGCCCCAGAGACTGCGTAACCCTGCAGGCATTTTGGTGAACCCGGACCCTCCCTGGCTCACCCTTTCCCGAATTAATAACTGCTGCAGCGACGTGCCTGTTCACACGAGCACACTGTTCCGTTAGCAGTTTGTGCTTGGTGGGAAAAGATGGGGAGGCAGGCAACGTAGTCCTTGCCAAAATTCTGAATGTGTGACACCACAAGAAAGACACCGTCAGGAGCAGTTGCTAATTTATTTTAAGTGCCCCCTGAGTTTTTAATTTATCTGGAAAAATAAATAGATAAATCCGAGGCTCTCTCTGCCAACCCAGCCCAGCACCGGGCCTGCCAGTGGCGGTGGAGGTTTGCGGGTGACAGCTACCGCTGCCAGGGAGAGGTGTCACAATGTTCAGCCAACAAAGCAGGGTGAGCGATGACTATTCCTGGTTGCATTAGAATCGGATATATCACATTTGTATAGAGCTGACCTTTCCTTTTCCTAAATTGGCTGCCGACACACATGCTAAATATTTTTTTTTTTCCTCCAGATAGTCTGCAATTCCAAACAGTACCGCAGACTTCTCCAAGCCCGGATTCAGTGGCAAGTTTGGAATGCAATCAGTCTAGTTTAGAAATTCATTATCGAAAGTGAGGAGCCCGCCGAATATTATAGTTCCATAAATATGCAGATTTTGTTTATTTAAACATTTTTTTATTACACTTTGTGTTTTCCTAAATTGGGTCATCATTTTAATATAATTGGAATCTGATGTGTGTCCTGTTTTCCTTAAAAGCCATCTGGTTCATTTTCGACTTTCAGAAACCAAATTATTTGTGGTAATATCGGGCTTTGCTCTCGGCTCCTTTTGAACTAAGACATGGCTTCAGAGCGTTGGACCAGGGAAGTCCAAGCACAGTGTCGGGGGAACCCCCTGCTCCCCACTCTCATGACGGGCTTCTGAGCTGGGCAGCTAAGGTGGGCCCCATGCCATGAAAATCAAGGGGGAACGAGAGAAAGCAGCGCTCAACTGAAGAGGATAAATAAGTGTAGCCCTTTGGGTATCATCTTGGATGGAGGGCAGATGGCACCCAACCACCAGTGCGGTCAGGAACACAAAGTACGGTTTGGACATCTCTGTCTCTAACCAGATCATAAGCTCCCGAGGGCAGGAGGCTTCAGCTCTGAACAGCTCCACTTTTCATCAGACTGAGCACCAAGGAGGTGCTGAAGATGTATTTGCTGATTGACAAGGACTCCAGAAACCCCAAATTACAACAAAGTAGTGTGATGTGTCATTATCCTTTGCTGCATAACGTGTTACTCCAAAACCGAGCGACTGCTCTCATAGTTTCTATTGAGTCAGAAATGCAGGCATGGCTTGGCTGGATCCCCCCACGCTGGTCTCTATAAGGGCTGTGGGTCTCCCTCAGTTCCTGCCACATGGCCCTTCCCATAGGACGGCTCTCAGGTGGCCGCTTGCTCCATCTGAGTGAGCAAGTGAGAGGCCAAGAGGAAGTGTGAGCCAGGCGGAAGTCAGAGTCTTCTGCGACCCAGTCTCAGGTGCCACATCCCATCATATGCTCTGTGCTCTACTGGCGACATAAAAGTCACTAAAGCCTGACCACGAGTCTTTGGGAGCCGTGTCGGAAACTGCTGGTCTGGCACTTGAGTATGTTTCGGTACAGCAGGCCAGGATTCAGGAGTGACTCCAACAGGACAGCCGCGCCTACACTGGTAATGAGAAATTAACTGGAAATGATCTTCTATGTTGTACCCCCTTCAAAATGCTCACTGGTGCCCTTCCTTTATTCATTTATTTTGGGGTATGGTGGAGAATGAGGCCAGCATTTCTTCCAAAGCCCACCAGTAAAAAGTTCTTTTTCAGATTTGCAAATATAATTCCTTTGACTAACAAACCTTTATTCAACTCATCCCAGAGAGGGAGAGAACTCCATAATGGTTAACCGCCACCGGCTCTAGCCTTCCAGGCTGACTTAGGTCAAACCCCCGCTCTGCGTGCCAATGAGTCACGTCCCCCTCACCCCACTCCCCGCCCCTGCCCGCAGCGAGTTCTCACTCTCCTCCTTGGTTTGCTCATGTGTAAGTGAGGATCACAACAGAACTGCCCTTGAAGGGCAGTTGTCAGGATGGGATGAGCAAATGTGGTAGTTTTCAAACTGCAGGTCACAACCCATTTGCACATCTGAAGTCAGTTTAGCGCAAGCCTTGGCAAACTTTTTCTGCAAAGGACCAGAGAGCATTTCAGGCTTTGCAGGCGTAATGGTCTATGCTGCAACTCTGCATTTTGCAGTGTGAAAGCAGCCATAGATAATGCAGAAACAAGTGAGTAAGGCTGTGTTCCAGTCAACTTTATTAACAAAAACAGGTGGCAGGCTGGATTGGGTTTGAGGGCCACAGTTTGCTGACCCGTGGTTCAGTGGATTGCAACGAGCATTTTAGAAAATAAATTGAGTAGGATTGAAAATATCAATGTGCATTGCACATAGGGAAGATGAATATAGTTTCTTAAAATTTTGGTTCCCGCAGTATAGATACAGACATGGCTATGGCTACATATATGTGTATACGTTTATACGCACACACAGATGCATACATATCATTTACCAGATTGAAATGTAATATGTATTTGTTTTCATAGTTTGTGATTAAAAAAAAAAAAAAGAACAAGAAAGCCACTAAATTAATGCATGTAATGCACTTGGTGTAGCACCTGGCCCCATAGCGAATGCTAAATAAATGTGAGCCACGATTAGAACTTTGTGCCAGGTGCAGCGGGGGTCATAGAGGAACAAGCTACAGCCCTGTCCCCAAGGAGGCATAACTGGGAAGGAATCAGTGGCCAATGGGCAGACCAGCGCTCCAGGAGGCTGACTGGGAAGCAGTCGGATGGGAGAGGCACGATCGGTACCTTTGTAGCACTGAGATGACACACGCAGTGGGGGGTGTCTGTCCCCGTCAGAGGGAGACCTAAAGAAGGACCAGGTTTTCCTAGCTGAGCAAGACTTGGGCTCCAACCTGGGTTTGAAAGATTGGGAGGACATAGATGTTTAGTCCTGGAAGTGGTGTAAAATTAGTTGGCTGTAGTCGGTTTAATTTTCTCTGGGAATTGTGCTTATTAAAGCATGTATACATTCATCTACAAATATTTAATTGAGCAACCATTATATGCCAGGCACTATTCTAATACTAGAGATATGGTAGTAATTGCAACAAAATCCTGATCGTTTGGAGCTTACATTTCAGTGGGAGAGACAGAAATGACATAAACCAGTGTGAGAGTGTGTAATACGGCGCTGAAGTAGGGTAAGAACAGAGTGGCTGGGACTTGGGAGAACATTTGGGGGAAATGTGATTGAAGCGAAGGAGTGAACCCCTGAATTCCTGGGGGAGAGGGTTGCAGGCAGGGAACAGCCAGTGCCGAGACTCTAACGTGGGCACGGACCTGGCGTGAATGGCAACAGCAGGGCCCTCCCACCCAGCCCCGGGTGAACACTCAAAGCAGGTGGGAGGTAGGGCCTTTGACTTCCAGAATTGGCAGCCCATCTGGGAAGAGTGGCTTGGGTCCCCCCGTCAGTTCTCGGTCAGTGCTGATGAGCTGCAGGTCAGCCATCTGTGCCCATTGCCCGGCCTGCTGGACAGCCAACGTCAAGAAAGGGAGAAATCGGGGCCAGAGCAACAATCTTGCTTTCAGTTGCTTCTACTCTAGGAAATGTAATGATAAATGAGTAAATAAACAGACATAGAAACACCGCTATAGATTTCAGACCAACACGTCTCTCCATGCAGAAGCCAGATTGAGGGCACCCCAGAAGTAGCTTTCCCTGGAGCCCTGTGGACATCTCAGAATGACGTGATTTTCTTTTTCTTTGTGCTTTTAGGAATGCTTTGGGGAAGGCTCTTTTCTTCTGAAAATAAAATAAATGTGTGTCTTCATAATTAGCACTTACACCATGCGTGTTGTTCATGGTTTTTCCCTCATTCACTTAATTAATATTTGAATATGCTTTGCCTTGAGTGATATATTTGGAGAATTTCGGGGAGAACTAGAATGCTATTTGGCATCCCCACTTCTTCTCATGTTGCTTTTCTCCAGCACCATGCTCGAACATGCACTCACACACATGTCCACCCAAGCCTGTGCACGCACACGTGTGTATATATGCACCAGTGGGTCTGAGCCCAAGGCCTCTCTTTGTCCCACCTTTGTTCCCCTAAGTGACACTCAGGGGAGAGTTGTATAATTTTAATGTCTAAAATGAAACAAAAGTATCTGTTGAATCAGCCAACTGAGACGCAGGCCTTATCATGTGCCAGGTGAACGCCCCTTCCTTTTAGGAAGTTCACAATCTAACGAGGCAGTCCAGATTACAGGGCACAGCGGGCAGGGTATCCCCTGGGCCTCAGCAGTCTACCTGTCCCTTGGGAGGTGTGTTACCATGTGGGACACTTTTGCAATGGCACAATATGTGTCAGGGAGTTGAAATCTGTATCTCCTGTTTGCTGAGCATCTGCTATGTTCGGTCAAGGTCTCAGGCACTCCTTATTCATTATCTCACTTAACACCCCATGGTGCAAGCTCTCTGATGCTATTCTGCAGCTGGGGAGACAGGACTCAGGCTGGAGTTGCTGGACTTTTTGACTACCCGCTGTCTCAGGTTTATGGAGTATGCAAATTAGGAGCTGGGGCGCTGTAGTCAGCCTGCTTTTGAATTCTAACACTTGAACTTCCTAGCTATATGACCTTAGCAAGTTGCTTTACTTAGTTTCTTCATCCGTAAAATTGGCATAGTAGTAGTACCTTACTGTGGTAGAGACTACTAGTTAGTTATCCAGTATCCACCTTCCTCTTGATCCTTTCTAAAGAAACCCTGGCATTACTGAGGACAGCAATGTGCCCAGCCAAATACTACTTTTCTCTTGCATAGAGGGTTGGATGAGGAGATTTAGGTGGACATCATCCAATGGGGTTACTGGGGAAAACTTTCAAAGGGAGTCAACCAGTGTGGGAGGCTCGCCCCTTTGCCTCCTATTTTCCCTTTTGCTGCTTAGAATGCGAGCATGATGGCTCGGGACACAGCAGCTGTCTTGCAACCATGAGGTGATCTTAAAGGTGGAAGTGATGAGCTAAGGGTGGCAAGAGCATAAAGTTGGAAAGATTCTTGGTCATCGATTCAATGCAGAGTCACCATAGCAGCTCTGTGGCGTTCATGTTATATAAAATAAAAATAACACTTAAATTATTTAAGCCACAGTTATTTTGAGTTACTAACAGCTGAGCAGAGTTCCTAGCTGATATACCACCTTATGGGTTTGTTGAGATAATGTACCAAAAAAAATGTACTTTTTTGTACCTGTGCTACACACTCCATAAATTTGAGATATAATTATTGTTGTAACTAGGAGTTTATATATATATGTACAGTCTGTATTTAAAGGGCACTTCAAGAAATTATCAGTTCCACTTACTGATACCCCACTTTACACATGCAACAGGTAAGATCCAGAGAGGTGAGGGACCAGGCCAAAGGACTCACAGCTCCAGGGCTGAGATGGGGGAAGGAGGAGCGTGGAGGGTGCACTTTGATACCAGTTTCTCACCCCAGTGCGGTGACTTTCTCATCATGCAGTCTCTCCTTTGTTGCTCTCCAATCTGAAAAAGAACAAGAACTTTCAACTCGACAGTAGTGCAGAGCTTGTCACGTCACAAAGCCTTGACCTTCATCCACAGTGGTCAGCCATGACCTTTTCCTCTTGCATTGCTTTGAGGAGCCACCGAGTTCGGACTTCTGGAGAGCTGGCATGAAGAGGGCTGAGGCAGGGGGAGGGTTGGCTGCAGTTCAGTTATGGCTGTAGAGGGTAGTGCGGGGACTCAGAGCTTGAATGTGGGTGGAGAATTCAAGGTCAGTTCTCTGGCTTGTAGCTTGGCATCCATGGCATGCCATGGGGTTGACGTTGAATTGCACACATAGGAAGGGGAGGGCGGTTCCCCAGACACAGCCAAGAAGCCAGTTTCTGGAAGGGCAAGGAGTGGATGAAGGATATGCAGGAAGAAAACCGTGAACATGGGTGTGTGTCAAAAGGAGAACATTGACTTGCTTGAGTTAATTTTGTTTTCACAGTAAGACAAAAAGCAAAAACCCACAAACATCAGTTATATCACTAACTCCAAATTTACCACTTAATCAAAATGTAAACAAAGAAATACCTTCAAACTTGTAAGATTTGCACGGCACGTTATATTTACAAAGTGCTTTATGCGATTTCAAGGAGACAGGGTAGCAACATTATTCCCTTCCTGCAAATGAGAAAAGTGACGGGCAGAGGCAGAGACCCCAAATGATTTTCTCAAGGTCTCCCAGCTGGTCAGGAAGGTGGTCCTGGGTCTCCTAACTCACTGCTTGGCCTGGGAAGTGGGGAAGCTTCCACCAGAGACTGGCTTGAGCAGTGATAACCCCAAATAAGGAGAGACATCCCCAAATAGCACTACAACCTCTGGTGGATGCAGAAGGGGCGGACGGTGTGGAGCTGTAAGGTCCATCGTATGGCAGGAGAGGAGGCAGGGCCCAGGTGGGGGGCATCAGCTTGTTGTTTGGACTAGGATGTCCTGGGGGCAACTGTAAGACAGTGGGGGAATGGTCGAAGCATGTCTTCTCTGGCGATAAGGACTTCTCCCCTGTGCCCCATGTGCCCGCCACCATGGCCTGACTCGGCCCCCACTGCCTGACCATTCCAGGGCATGTCGCTCTTGTTCCCTGAAGCAACCACACAACACTATGCATTTTATGGCTTAACTGTGGGCTGTCTTTTTCTATGGTGCAAGCTAATATGAGGTCTATTGCCTTCCCATAAGGGAAGGACATAAATTTGAGTTCACCATGTTGAATTCCAACTTCGTTTCTGACTGTGAGATTTCGGAGAGTTCGTTCTCTAAAATGCAGATTTTAAAAATCTACCCTACAGCATTGTTGTGGGCATTAAATTAGAAAATAGAAAGCCCCCAATGCTGCACCTGACACAGAGCTAGCACTGAAAATCAGTTCCATTCTTTGTCCTTCTCTCTCTGGATGCTTGTGAGGACAAAATGAAATATTGGTGTTTTAAAAACATCAACTCCCACTAACGCGACTTACTGAAGAAGACCTTTACAGACATTTATTGCCAGTTCCCAGGAACTGACAAGTCATTTGTGATTTAATTCATTCATTTATTCATTCTTCAGAACCAACATGTTTTCTTTTAAATATGTTAATCAAGTGCCTTAAAATGTTTGTAAGATTTGATTTGGTAATATCACTTCTCAGACTCTAGCCCATTGAGAAATTCTAAGTATAAAAATACTTTAAATGAAGTTCCACCGAAACATTATTTTTGGCGGTAGAAAATTGGAAACCATAACGGCAAAAAGGTTAAATATAGTGTGAGACATTTGCACAAGGAAATGCTAGAGTCTCCATTAGAAACTTTATGGAGAGAGAGTTTATAATGATACAGAGAATGATTATTGTATGTGGAAACAACCAGGATGTGTACTCACACATACATAACCACAAAATATAAATAGGAAAAAAATTTAAATACTTACATATAATTAGGTAATCAGTTAAAAATAATCATGGTCATACATAAGATAAAATACTATGTATGGTGTACAGAAATATTTAACACTCCAAAAGACTGTTCGTGATATATTAAGCAGGAATAGTGGGTTACAAAGCTGGACATACAATATGATCCAAATATTTTTTTAAAAAATCCTTATTTTTACATAAACACAGAAAAAATGGATAGAACCCTCAACACCTGAAGGAGTGAGGGGTACATGGTGGGTTTATAAGTCATTTTTATTTTCTTCATGCTTTTCAGAGTTCTTAAATATTCTACCATCAACATGAATTTCTTTGGAATCAGAGAAAGATCCCTCCAATAATAAGGTACAGTTGTTCATGTTGTTCACCAGGTGATTCTGATTCTCCCTCGCCTGTGTCCCTGTGTGAGTGACCCCTCGGCACTCCCTGGCCCCTTGCGGTTGAGTGGAGCCGTGTGATCAGGTCTGGCCGAGGGTTTGAGAGTGTGAGCGTGGCTGTCACTTCTGGGTTAGAGCGTCTGATTGTCAGCATTTGAGTCTCTAGAACGTTTTTCCTTCGAGCACAACAGTCAAGTTGCAGTACCAAAGTTGGTTTGCTCTGTCAACCTTGCGTCCCTCCGTCGTCACCAGGGCTAGAATTCCTCTGCAGACCTGTGACAGACTCAGAGCACCGATGAGAAGCAAACTCATGTTGACTTAAAGCATTGGCGTTTGGGGATTTTTGTTACTGTTGGGGACTGCAGCACAATCTAGTCTATTCTAACTGACACCGGCACAGTTGGAAACCATTCCTGGACGTACACTCACCCCCAGGTAAACATTCATCGTCTTTAAGTAGTGAGGCCAGTGGATTTCGTTTTCTTTTTCTTCTTACTTTTCCCAATTGTCTATAATGAATATGTTTTTCTTTTCTTGAAAAATAATCAAATCAACTCTGTAAATAAAACAAGACACCCCAGCAAGACAATGTGACATGTTTGTCCTTTTCGTGGGCGATTTGGTGGACTGCTACTGATTCCACAGTGTCCGTGCACTGCTTCCCCCGGAGTGTGCGGGCTGGCCCGGGGTTAGGTGGGGGTGAGCACCTGTGGGCCTGGCCTCACCCAGGGGGCAGCAGATTAGGTGGAGCTTAAGGGGAGAGTTTAGAAAAACTGAAAAGTGCAGGCTGTTGGGTGGCATCTGTGGGTCTCTGCCCATGCTCCGAGCAGAGGAATTTGAGGACTCTCCATCTCTTCAATTTATTTTCAGGAACAAAATATCCTTTCCGGGTGAGTTTGAGCACAGCCAGACATAGGAGCAAAGAGTTTGGAGAGCGAAGCCTGTTTGAGTCTCTCCCGTCCGTAGCAGAGAGTTTGTGCCGCCACTCTGGACACCACGCATGGCACCCGGACCCTGCTGCTCTCACTCTTCCTTCCACTTAGTCGGACCCTCAACATCTTCGTCTCTGCCCTTCCTGTGATGCCGCTGAGGTGTAGATCTTGGTAACTGAGGGTGTTTAGGTGTTCGGTGGTCCTGGGACAAGGGGGAGGCTCTGTCTTTTGCCATTAGGGGGCAAGTGACCCAGGAGGGCCCTGTGAGCTCCCCAGCTGTGGAATTAGTATTAGATGCTCGCTCCTCGTGGGGGTTCCCCAGGAGCTCAGCCTCCAGATACAAACGCCTGGGAGATCTTAGGGCTGCACCTTGCAGAGTGAGCAATTAACAGGCAGAAGCAGGTACAGGCATTTCTGGGTGGGGGAGAATGCGTGAACAAGCGTTGTAAGTGCTTGAAGAAACACAGGGGCAGGAGGAACCACATGAACAAATGTACAAGGAGCAGCAGAATCCTGCACCCGTGAACCGCCTGTCTTAACAGAGACGGTGCATTCGGTCTCGCACGCGGTGGCAAGCATTCACCTACCTCAGTCACTGGGCTGTTTTCCATGTCTACAGACTATTAGTTATTTTTCTCATTCAACAAATATTTCTTGAGCACCTCCTCTGTGCCAGGCGGTGCTGCAGCGTTTAGGATATATCTGCAAATGACTCTCCCCTCTTCACTTCTTTTTATTTTATCTGAAATAAATTTATCTGCAAGAAAAATTTATAGCACTGCCATCGAGGAGAAGCCACATCCTTGTCATTCATGGAAGATCATCATGAAAATAAATACAATTAGAAAGACAAAATCATCTTATTCTCATTAGATACCATTGCCTGAAGCAGGCTCCAAGCTGAAGACCTCATCCTCTTTATTAAAAAGTGAAATTTAGTAAGTGCTAGGAAAGTGATAGAGACCTATTGACACCATGTAGACCCTTTTGTCTTTAATACAATCAGGACAGTGAGGAAAGAGTCGACAAAAAGACAGCACGGTCCTTCTCATAGTGTGCCTGTCCCCTGGTGCCACCCGGATGAGCTCAGACAGACACATGCCACCTTTTAGGGAAAACCAAAATAAAGAATCATAGTCCTTTGTACTGTTCTAATTTTACTTATGAAGCTTGAATACCCCATTGCATTCACTCTAGAGGATCAATACCCCCACTGCCCGATTAGAGCGTCACCCTAAGAGGCAGGAGTCCATTCAACAGATGAGAACAGTGAATCCGAACAGAGTTGCCTGATGTCACAGACCTGGCAGGCCCAGATCTGTCTGCCCCCAGGTCAGACTCTGTCCACTGACCCTTGGGGACCTACTTGTCATCATGGTCTCTTACTGGTCACCATGGGGCTGATGGGCTGGATAGGTGACTTCATGTTTCCTCCAGATAAAATCAATTTGCCGCACAGCAGAGAGTACATCATTCTGGAAATGGAACCGCTCTCACCTGAAAGAAAAGAAAAATCAAGCCGTCTTTCCTTTTCTGGTCGTCATTATGCATTTTGCAAGCAGTCTGCCTTGTAATATCTCTGTGCATCCTTTCAGGGACCCGCGTTTCCCCGTGAGGTGTTGAACAGAGACCGAGAGAGGACTCAGGAAGGAAAGGGTTAAACATTTTATTATTCTTGCTGCATTTGTAGTAAATTGTGTAATAGTTTTCATGTCTTAATTACTTAAATTTTATATTGAGCTATAGTGATATTATCTCTCTTTTTGTCTCCACACAATTGTATTTTATAATAGCTTTTATTAGAACCTACATGAATGGAATTTAAAATGAACACATCATTTCTGTTACTTGTGCAGTATAGAAAAGAGAGCACTTCTCTGATATTTGGCATGAAAAGTACTTTCCTTTGTATTTTATGACACATCGCAAGTTATATTAGGTGGGGACATATTTTGAACAGAATGGTAACTAAGGGAGACTGCAGAGCCTCTTTTTTTCTGCTTTTAGTAACTTCCTTGGTGAAGAAAGGTGTGGGGTATTCAGTGTATCAAGAAAAACTCCCCGACAAAAGAGTCACCTAATTATAGTAAAATGCAAATGATATATATATATATATTTTTTTTTTTTAATCTGAAGTTTTCTTTTAGGAAAATTGGACGTGGTCTCTGTATTAGAGAATTGTCAGAAAATTAGGTGTTAAATTACAATATCACATTTCATCTGTTAATGTAGCAGATACATTTATTTCTTTTAATCCAATAGTTAACAGTATGTGTTGCAGATTGCACAAACTGTGTCCCACTCTGCTCCTTATAGAAGGTTGTGATCTTTCCAACATGGAGCCTTCAACACGAACCAATAACTCGCGTTCATAGAAACGTAGCAAGAGCCTCAGTACGGAGCTGGAAATGGTTTTCATTGTTGTGCGGTTTAATTTTTTTTTCATCTCCTCATTTTTTCAAACAAGTGTAGGGGACTCTGTAAATCAAAAAGTCTCGTTCATACAGAAGCTCAAATACAAAGGGGAAAAAAACTCAAGAAAGGATTCAGTAGGTACCTGAGAGTGACGACGATGGAAATGAATGTGAAGAAATATTGTAGATGCATATTTAATATTGTTGTGTTTATTGCTTCATTTGTAAAAGTCAACCAGCTAGAAAGTGTGAAAGAATAAACTCCTGGCTGGATGTGCGTGAGACACAGTGTAAGGTGTATCTTAACTCTTACCATTTCCAAGGCAATTAATTCATTATAATGAATGTGGTTTTTCTGGCTGGAAGGAAAAAATGCGAAAGCAATGGGTCTCTCTTCTTGGCCAGTGTCTGTTCCCGCCTTTCCAGTTACTGCACTCCCCAAAAGGCCTCTTCTTCCAGGCCCAGCTCAAAGGTACCCCCTCTGTGAAGCCCCTTGGGCTCCCTGGAAATAATAATAATTGCTTTCTCTTTATTTTGGCTCCCACGTGCTTTGAATCTTGAGGCAGCATAGCTCTGGGTCCTTCATCATTAGATACAGTCACCCCACCCCCCACCAAGCGGGAGGCCTTTTCAGGGAGGGACCTCATCTTACCAAGTTTATAGTCATAACCCCTAGTCCAATCCCTCTCTCACACTCGAGGCTTGAAAACCATGCCGTCAGCACGGAGCGGAACCCGGCCAAGGCAGTGTCCCCTACTTAGCGTTTAGGGGACTGGGTCTTGCAACCCCACACCAAAAGAGAACAGTCTCTGCCCTTAAGAAAAGATACATTATCTGCCTAAAATTTCTGCCCTCAAGAAATTTGAAATTCTTTTGATTAAATAAGACGTGGAACAATGGGAGACACATGTAAGATGGTGAAGTGCAAATTTCAGGTGGTAGACTGGATATTTTATCATCAGTGGAGAAGCTCAAGGGATTGGACCCAGGGTTGGGGAAGGGATTCCAAGATAAGAGTAGCAATCCTGTGCGTGACTCCACAAGGCATGGCTCAATGGAGCTCTGAAGAAAGCTGTACTTTCCTGTGTAGGAGTCACCACATTTGACATAAGACCCCATTTCACATGGAAGGGAGGGAGGGGAGGAAGGAAAGAGAAGACGGACAGAGAGAGAAAAGAAAAAAGAAAGAGAAAGGAAAGGAAGAAAGAGAAAGACAGAGAGAGAAAGGAGGAAAAGTGCAAAAACATCAGAATCCTGTCTTCTTTGCAAGTATCTTTCCATGATTTTCCAGTTACCAACTCCAGTCCCTTTCCAGATGAAGGTTCTTTTTAATTTGCAATTCAATATCTCTCCATTTACCCAGATCAACTCTCTCTTTCCAAACCAGGGAGTGCGAAGATGGCCAGAGCAGGTCTTCCTTCGTCGGCTCTGCCCGGTACCACCCTCCTTTCCTGCTCTCGAGAAGAGGCGTCCCTGGAAGCTTCACCCGTCTGAGGTCTGGCTCCTTTTGCTCACACCCCATCCCTCCCGCTCCCCTCCTCCACGTCGGTCCACTCTTACTTCTCTCTTCTCTTTATTAACATGTCCACACTGTTACTAAACATAAAGGGCTTCTTGAGGAACACATCTCACCACATTTGTTTGGGTGTTATATGGATGCTCCGAATGGAGATGGGGAGACACAAAAATAGATTCTGTTGATTTGTGAGACCTCGCCGTTTTCCATTCCCCATCAGTATGGGCAGGCACGACACAGCCAAGAAATGGAGCATCTGCTTCCCCCACGTTTCATTTGTGAACTTTAGCACCAGATGTAAATCATTCATAAAATCCCAAAGTGTTCGAAGGTATCCGTCCCTCATTTTCACAAACATACACTGCACATACTGTACCTAGTGCTTGCTATCGTTTGTTACCAACAGTAGGAGCAGAATTTTAATGACTACCAGAAATAAATTTTCAGCAGCAGGGGAAAAGAAAACCTCATTCTGGTAGTTCTGGAAACCCTAACATCCATTCATCCTTATCGGAGTCCTCCTGGAAGCAAGAAGGTGCCACCTTAGGTTATCACAGGCCTGCATCTCCCTTGGAGAAGGACTTTGAGGGAGATAAGATAAATGGTTTGGGGTGCTCTTTTTGAGCCTTTTGGTGGCGTGTCAGATTTGTGTTCATGAAGAATCTCTCAAAGACTCCTACAAAGGGCATTTGCTTCTGGTCCACCTGTCTTCCTTGGCTGTCCCCTTTACGTCACCTGGACCCCATTGAGATGTTGAATTATATTAATTGAGCATCTGGAGAAGACAGAGTTCCTCCTTCCAAGATGTTCATAGTCTTGTGGATATGGGGAAAAACATGTATGTCAACAGTCCCATTGTGGAGTAGCATGGTAGACCTCTCTTACTTTGCCTGTCCCCATCTTCTGGAGACAGAGAATGGGTTTCCTAGTGGGGGATTTGGATGGGTAGTCAGGTCAGTTGAGGAACTCTGCCATCTTCTGGCCAGGGAAAGAGCAGGTGACCCACCAAACTCAGATAACCTGTGGGGTGGAGTGACACGAGAAAGAAAATGGTCGAAAATTGATGCATCCAATCCGTGGTGATTCCTCCTACCAAGTCCCCTGGAGTTGATCCAATTCCTGTCCTCTCAAACCCTGGTTGTTCAACCCTCCTTCTAACTTTTGAGCTACACTGTGACCTTCCCAATCAGCTCTTTTCCACAAAAGTCATCCAGAGTCAGTTTCAGGTATTTGCTACTGAAGTGCCTTTGTGGATATCTCTGGAAAACACTGCAACACAAGCCTCCAGAGAAGGCTTCATGGAGGAGGTGATGTTCAAAAGATTGTTAAGAATAGAGGCACACAGATGAACTTCAGAACTCTTTTGCAAGACACACACCAAAGTTGTGAAGCTAAGGGCTCTGGCTCTAATGGCTCAGAGGACATAAGTCCTCCAATTAATATCTACCAAATACATTCCTTGTGTGAGGTATCATAAAAATTACATGTTATTTTCTTAAATCTTCTCAACTCTGCTGAGTAGCACACAAGAGGCTCTCAAGTCCTAGCTTTCTGGACTATACCAGCGAACTTCCCTTTTTTTATCTTTGGAAGAAAAGCTCCCTTTGCTTCCTTCCAACAAAGAGATTCTATACTATAATTCCACAAATGCCCCATATAATAATTATGAGGGGGGTGAGGGGAGGTTCCTAGATAGCTCATCCTTGACAGTCTCTCTTAACCACTTCGGTACAAGTGTCGACTTTAGCCAACAGCCATGATATGAAGGCTCACAGTCGAGCGTCGACTTTAGTCGACAGCCAAAAGCTTTTACTTTTATCTCTGCAGTTGCAGTGTGTACGTTCAGCTAATAAGTTACTACGAATCTGTGACCTTTTAACAAGTCCTTAGTAGGATTTATTATAGTTATTTTCCTAAAGCTTCCTGTAAAGTAAAACAAGCTTTCAGTGCTTCAAAGCTTTCCTCATCACACAAGAGCAAAACAGATTCGTCGTCAATGCACAGCACAAACTATCATGAGGACTATGAGTGCCGGCTGTGGGCAAGGTTTCGCGGCCGGTGAGCGCAGTCCCGAAGTGGTTAAGGAAACTAAGATAAATGAGAAGAGAAAGTGGAGAATGTGGATATAATTTTACATTTCTAAGATAACATTTCCTCATTGCTTTGCAGGTCAGCTGGAAGGGGAGGACCCAGGGAATCCCGCCTTTAATAGGTAAATTGAAATTTTAATGAGAAATACCTATTTTATCTCTCCCAGAATTTACCCATTCATTCATTTATGCATCCATGTGCTCATTTATCAATCAATTCATTCATTATTGACTATACTCTTTAAAGAATCATTAACTTACTGAAGGGTAATGTTATATAAACATAATGAAATGCACACTGAATTTTCTCTCTGAAATCCCAAAGGGGTAGTTATTCTAAGTAGAAAATATGTTGGTCTAGGTGTTCTGGGATGTGGATTCCAGTTCCAACACTGCAACTTACCAGCTGTGGGAACTCGCTCTTTGTTTTCACACAAGAATAATTACCTCTGCTCTATCTGCATCTGAGGATTGTCAGAAAGACTGCATGAACCCATGGACCCCCCGGAAAATAAAGTTACTCGCTTTGTAACTCAAATTCCCAATTACATGCTATGGTTGTCTGGGTTCTAGCTTCCTGCCAGTAAAAAGAGGTGAGTTCTTATAAAAATCGTTTCCACTGGCTGAGTCCCATTTCCCTCCTCTGGGATGTGGGGTAGGGCAGCACTTAACTACTCAATCTCAAATATTCTTTCCAGCTCAAAACATTTGTGATTCTCTAAAACAAATAATCACTGTATATTTAAAGACATGTGATTCAAGTCTTTGTCCACCATAAGATACAAGCCTGGCCTAGGGTCTGTGGGACTCTGGGATAGGCCTCAGTGCCGCACATTGTCAGCTTGTTCCGGATTCAGTCATTAAAGCCTAGTCGCCTGGCTGATCCCCATTCCCACTGCACCTCTGCTCCATCAGGGACTTCACGGGGACCAATCGGCCTACACGTGCTCCAGTGGCCTTTCACCTTGTTGACCCCATGTCAGGCTAGCGATGATAGCCCCTGGCTGAAGGCCCAGGATGCTCAGATAAAGAATTTACACCCACCCCTAGAAGTGCTTAGTTAATATCCTTGACCCATGTTCTTCTCCCTGCAACATAGAAGCCTGGATGTGACTTCCCTAAAACTCTGAGGTCTTGCGTGCCTCTGTCTTACTCTGACCTGGGTGGCTAGGACCACTCACACCCAGCCTCTGCCTGCACGTCTCTCCCTCTCTCTCCCTCCGTCTCCCTCCCCCTTTCCTAATACCAGCGACGGCAGCTAACCCCTTTGGAGCACTTAGTCTGTACCTGCCACTCTATCAAGAGCTTTGTGTGGCTTAGCTCATCGTGCGCTCACAAGAACATCGTGACCAAGGCCCAACTACCCTTACTCTAAATTTTTTGTATGAGAAAACTGGGAATCAGAGAAGCAGACCGACCTGCTCAAGAGTCCCTGGCTTGTGGGTAGTGGCGCCTGGTGGCACCCGGTGGAGCCAACCGCCAGGGTCTCTAGTTCGTAACCACGGTGACTGCTACCACCCTTACAATGATTTCTCCCTCTCATTCTTTTCCCCTCTGTCTGTCCCCACGTCTCGCCCTCCTCACGCACCCCAAGCACACGGGCGGATGAGGAAATAGAAGAGGAACCTGCCACCCAGCCTGGCTTGCAAACCTCACCAAGTCGTTTTCCCTCTCTTGGCCTTGATTCTCAATGTCAATGTCTAAAACAAGGCCATGTATCCCCTTTAGACCCGAACTCTTAGTTCTTTATTCAGTTTTAGATTTTTTTTCTTCAAACATCTACATTAGAACTTGTATTTCTACAACTACAGTTTCTTCTTAAAATGTGTGATAATTGATCTTTTTTCTCTGTTATCTGCATTTACCCTGTTCTCTCACCATTTTTACCTTGGGCTTTGCATCTTTGCCCCTAAGAGGATTCTCACGTTTCTCCTCCATGTCGCTGATTCAAATTCTGCGGTTTTCTACCCTGACATTGTGCTCTCCTGCTCTGTGTGTATCTCCTCACCTTGTCTTCTTGCTTCAGCCTTTTTGCCTCTTTGTCATCATGTCAGCCTGCGTTTTTTTTCTTGAGGTTTTTTGCTCCTTTTCCAGAGACCTTGTCTTCCTTAGGCCATTAAGGGTTTTAAACACTTTTTTAAAATTAAGAAACAAGAAAGTTGTTCTGGATGCACTAAGGGAGCAAAAGTGAGTGTCTGATCTGTCTTCTGCCCCGATGCAAAAGCTTTGATAGAGATGTGTGCATGTGTATGTGTATAGATGTGCGTGTATGTCTATATTTGCATGCATGTCTGTGTGTGTATGTGTAGGTACTGTATGTGTGTGCACTGTGTATGTATATGTATATGTGTGTATTGCATTGTGTGTATATATGTATATATGTGTGTCTGTGTATGTATATACTGCATGCGTGTATATGTGTGTATGTGTGTATGTATTAATATATGTGATATGTGTGTACTATATGTATATGTGTGTGCTGTCTTTATGTGCATGTGCATACAATGTGTATATGTATTAGTATATGGGTGTACTGTGTATGTGTGTATGTGCAGACTATGTGTGTATATATTAATATATATGTGTGCTGTATGTATGTGTGTACCATGTATATATGTACATACTATGTGTGTACTGCATGTGTGTATTATATATGTGTGTATATGTACTGCATGCATGTGTGTGTACTGTATGTGTATATTTTATGTGTGTGTGTGTGCTGCATGCATGCATGTGTGTACTGAGTACGTGTGTGTTATCTGTGTGTACATGTGTGTGCTGTGTGTATGTACCTATATGTGTGTGTAGTAGTGTGTATATGTGTGTGACATGTATAGGACACATGCAGACATGTGTGGGACACATGTCTGCATGTGTGTGGTGCAGCAAGGAGAGACAAGGAGAAGCTCCGCGACCCTCCCCAGGAGAGGCAGCCACGGCTACGCACCCGCCTGGAGGAGCTGGCTTCCAAGGTGGCTGCCTTCGCCTTCCTCTCCACCCACTCCCGTCGCACCAACATCCTCGTCTTCCGGGATGATCCTGCTCTCGGCTAACTCGCTGCGGGAGGAAGAGGGAGGAAGCTCGGCAGCGGGCGGCTTCACAGGGAGCTTGGCAGGCTGCCGCCCGAGCCACGGCGCAGGGAGTTTAGATGTCAAGGCTTGGGAACTAAAAATACGAAGTGGATCTGCAGTGGGCAGATGCCCGGGGCTGTGGCTCCCGTGGGTTGTGTGCTGTCACCCACCAGCACCGCAAAGGGGGGTGCCCCGTGCCAGTCACCCGCCAAGGCACAGGCCGTGCAGGACGTGCTTCTCCATGTTCCAGTCTTCGCTGGGCCCCTTGGGAAGGGAAGAGGGAAAGGGGGCAGGTGCTCCTGTGCAAGCTCCTGTCCACGCCATGCAGGTGCCCGGGGCCACTTTCAGAGGGACTTTGACATTGGCTGAGGGGTGAGGGTCGCACCTGCTCCCAGGAAGGGCCTTTGCCACCCTGCTCCAGGGATGACTCAGGGAGTGTCTTTCCCATTTTAGCTGTTGTCGTGTGTAATCTAATGTGACTAACGTTTCTCCCTATGGTGAGTCACCGGCCAAGCACAGAAGACGGGCCTTCCGAAAATTACGCTTTAAAAGAAGCTCGCCCATGTGGCAGGGGCGGGGTGGACCTCGCTCTTCTGTGGCATTTCACTGCTCCTTATTCGAAGCCCCCCCGATGTCAAAGTCCCTCTGAGTTGTTTGAGGAAAACCTCTTGGTTCCCGTGGCCCTGGCCCCCACGGCATGCACTCTGGGGGTGGCAGGGAGGAAAGGGTAGAGCCTGGCCTGATGTGCTGATCCTTTCTCTGCTGTTTATAATCTGCAAAGACGTGGACTTCACACGTATACATACCTCCGCTTCAGCAAAGCCCCCATACCAGAGCGGGAAATACATTCGCTTTTTGTAGATCTCAGAATGTTCAAGATCGAGGCCTTGGATAGCAACAGATTCAAACTCTTGCTTTCTGGGTAACGAAATCCTGATTCTCAAACTGCATGAGGTGTCTCACCTCTGAGCTCTGAGCTCCCATGGTGGCCCTTATCAGTGCATTGATCTAGTCACAATGTCATTAAAGAGGGCAGAAGAATGGAGGCCCCCCCAAAAAATGTCCACATTCCCATCCCCAAAACTTGTGAATATATGACTTTACATGGCAAAAGGGACTTTGTAGATGTGATTAAGGACTTTGAGATGGGGAGATGACCCTGAGTTATCTGGGTGGACCCCAGTAATTACAACGGTCCTTATAGGAGGGACAGGAGGGAGTGAAATAGATGTAATGAAATAGACAAAGGTCAGAGTGACGTCGGGCAGTGAGCCAAGGAATAGGAGCAGCCTCTAGAAGCTTAGAAAAGACCAGGAAATGGATTCTGTTCTAGAGCCTCCAGAAAGAAACACAGCTCCACCCGCCCATCGTGGATTTCTGAACTCCAGAACCGTGAGATAATAACTTCATGTTGTTTTTAGCCACAAACTTTGTGGTAATTTGTTATAGCAGCAGGAAGACACTAATACAGTCGGTTTCTCTTTACTGTCGGTTTCTCCCATGAGAACGAGAGCAAAGTGGAAAGCAGGAGCCGTGCCTCACGCATCTGTGACCCGGGACCTGGCATGCTTGGCACACGCTAGATACTCAGTTCACATGTATGAGACCACATGGACGCCTTAGAGGGGAGATGACTGTCCCTGAAGCCACATCCTGCCTCCTTTATCACCATCATGTAGGTTAGACCCTTCGAGTTTGAAAAAGGAATCAGGAAACAGAGATTACACCAGACCCAGTCCTGCCTCTCAGTCATGATTTTGGCTGCGAATCACCGAATGATTCCTATACTCCAGACGCTGAGCAAAACTCTTCAGCCGACTTAATTTGATCCTCACAACCACCACGTGTGGTAGTTCTGTGAGGACCCCTATTAGTCAACATGCGAACTGAGGCCCAGAGAGAAGAAAATAAGCAAAATGAAATAAAATGTCCCTGTTCTGGGCCTGAAGTCCTTGCTCCCCCCCACCCCCATGCTATGCTCACACTCCTGGAACCTGCTCCTCACCTAGTGATATGGGGACACATGCCCGTGTCCAAGAGCGAGAGAGAGCACATTCATTCATTCATTCATTCTGGAGCTTTCATCAGGTGGCAACTTGGTTTCAGACACCTTTCTAGGCACGCGGGAACATAGCAGCGAACAAAACGAGTACCTGTCCGGAGACAGTGGGGAGACAGACGCCCTGTACAAATAACTGTTGAGGGCTTGCCATATAATTGTGCAGCTTAAGAATTAATCTTAGGAGAAGGAGTACATGCCCAGCCCAGAGCGGCGTGAGAGTCATACGTTCCAGCTTAGGTTCACCAAAAAACAGGATTGCTGCTTGAAGGCATACCAAAGCATTTGAGCTTCTGCATGTAAGCAAATGTTTCCCAGCCCCACAGCCCTGGGGGTCTGGAGGCCACTTGATAAACATCTTGCCCTTATGGGTACTGCCTGAGCTCATGGGATGGCTGGTTAGCCAGTGACGGGTAAGATCCCTCAAGGAGTGACAACCTAAGACAGGCCAGGCCGAAAGGGATGGGAACAGAAAGTTTCCCTTTGTGGCTGCATTGCTTATCTGTGCTTATCTCAAACTCTGGCTTATGGCTGTCACCTTAAGCAACCGCATTAAGACCCTGAGTCATGAGACATCTGTGTCCTTAGGCTACGTGTTCCGGAATTTATGGCCATTGCTGAAATGCCTGGGTGGTCACGAATAAGGAAGTAACTTTGACTTTTAGGGTATAAAAATAAAACGACTGGTGCGTTCTTCACTGCAGTCTTGTACCATCTTTATGTGTGTCCATGTCTTTCTTTGTGTGTTTCTTTGTGTTTTGTGTTCATCCCCCGTCCTGCAAACAGGCCACGACAAATAACAAATATGTAGTATAAAATAACAGCAGGTAAAGGTGATGAGGAACACTTTTTAATTAAATAAGACAATGTGGGAGAAGTTAGCACCATGCCCAGCACGTAGCAGGTGGTTGAAGAATGTTTGCTGAGTCTGAATGGACACGGGGCTGCTGGAAGATTCCCTTGCTCTGAAACATCTATAGCGCCTGGTGCCAGGACAGGTGGGCTGGGGGGACACCCAACGGGCCCCCGTCCTGAGAAGCAGGGTCCGAGGCAGCATCTTCGATCTGATGTAGATACTGCACAGATGGCGCTGACCGCACAGCCGACCCCAGCACCGTACGGACAACACCGACGACGGGAGTTCCCTCCTCGCCGCCACTCTCCCCCGACCCGGCCTTCCGTCCCCCAGCCTGTCCCAGGAGTGAGTTTTTGATCTGAAAATGAAGCCAAATCCATGTTTCCTCCATTGTGCGAGGGAGAACCACAAACTCATGTGTCTACACAACCAGGCACAGTGAAGCCGGTGAGGTGTAGACGGCCTCAGAGAGGTGAGAATGGTGGCAAACTCACTTTTTTCCCCCAAAAGGTGTCAGTAGGTATTTTTTCCTAAGTGTCCAGATTTTTAAATGCTGACAATTTAAAACATCAGCCACAGAGCAGTTTGCCCCACGCGTGGTAATACTTGGGGGCCACATGTGGCAGGTCAGAGTGAGGGTGATGACGATGGTAGTGATGATACGGGTAGGCACGCAGAGCGCTTAGCACCGGCCAGCCACGTTTTAAGCACTTTACAGTTTACAAGACGTAGGTGTACCTTGGATAGTAATAATTAGCCCCATTTTCGCGATAAAGAGACAGAGATTCAGAGGAGTAAAAAGTTAGCTTCCATAAGGCCTCACAACCAGTACTGGCTGGTCTGGATTTAGATCCTGGTGGCCGGCTGCCACGCCTGAGTGTCTCACCTGGGCACCCTCCCACCTCTCAGGTAGAGGCTGAGAACAGGTGTGCTGGTGGCTGCATGCGGCAAGGCCAAGAGAGCAAACTAGACTTGATGCGGTGGCTCAGGCTAGCCCTGCACGCTGGACTAAAGCCCAGGATGGGGCAGGTTCTCCGGGGGCTAAGTGTCCCCGGTCCCTGGTCCGTGCGGCCCCCATCTCTCTCCAAGGCGTGCCAAGGACGGATCAAGCCTCACTCGACTTTGCTTAATGCCTCACCCATTAGTTTTATTCAGAGCCCTTTATGTGTTTGAAAATATTCCTCTTCATTATTCATATTGTGCCACAAGAATGATATATTTGAAGAAATCATCATGAATAAAGTGGCCAATTTAGCTGTGAGATTTACTAGGAAAATACTCAGTAAAAAATAGTCAACCACCACATTTTCTGAGAGAGGGAAAAAAAACTGCCGTTTGGGCCTTAATAGTTACAGAACAATGCTTGTAGCTGCGGGATCCTATTCAATAATGTTTCCTAGAGCCATGCTTGGGCAAAGAAAGAACAATTTATTTTTAATAATGATAAAAGAAGAAATAAAGTGGCTTCGATTCTAATCAAACATAGTTATGGAAACAAGGATCATCCTCTTTCTCCTATCCTTCTAAAACAGTTTGGGAGAGGGTAAACATGTGTGTGCATTAAAAATAGAATTGCTAATAATCTTGCAAGTAAATGTTCTGGGTTTGGGAGGCCAGATGGCAGGGCGGTGGCAGTAGAGGCAGAAGCCCTTCTCGACTCCACTTTCCTAGCTCTGCAATCCAGGAGGAAGTGGCTAGTTAGCATGCCCAAGCCTCCGTCTTCTCATCCTTAAAATAGGGTTATTATGTACCTAGCAGAGACCACCAGTTGTCCTTCCAAATGCATGTTCTCTCTTCCACTGAGGAGCATTGTCACTGGGAAGGTGCATAAACCAGCTCACCAGAAACAAAGCAATGCAAAACAAGAGCCTTGATTTGCAGCATTTGCAGACACTCCCACCATGCCTGATTTTCAGTATCAACATGACGTCACTGGACGTGGCGTTGGGCGGAGATGCACAGAGTCACCTGTTAACCCTGATGAGAGCCAGCGCAGCACTAGAGGGGGCTGCCCAAGCCCAGGCCACGTTTCCCAGCACCCACCTCCCCTGTATTCGGCTGTGCTCGTTGACTTTGTGTCGATTCCAGGGCAAGTTTTGGGGACAGGGGCTGCCTCCTGGTGCCTGTTCTCACTTTGCCAATGGAGACACAGGTGGAGGAAGCCTGAGTCCCTGAGTCACTGCGTGGAGGAAGCTGCCTCTGGACAGAAATATCCACCGTGAACTGTACGGTGATTTAAAAATATTTTTTTTGGGGGGGGGGTCTTTTCTAGCATCACTCCAACTAATGAACCAGCATACGGAGATGATAATAATAGTGCTTAGCTCATAAGAGTCTTCGCAAAGCATTTAGCCCAGTACCAAGCACATAGAGATACTAAATACCCTCCCCTACTACCAGAAGTGTTCCCGAAATAGAATAATTAGATTCATATATATTATACAGAGAGAAACCTTCTACTTTCCTCAGATATAAATAGGCTCCGGATAGCAGATATCTATTTATTAATTAAGCACATTATTGAACATCTACTATTTGCAAAGATAAGTGTCATCTCTTCCTTCCACAGGGCAGCCAAGCTCCAGGGGGGAGGTGAGCTGTGTGCATTGAAGGCCAGCTGTGAGATAGGATGGGGCGAGTGCCCCAGTGCAATTTACAGCGAACCCTTATAAAGGCTTCCAGGCACAAAGAACAGGCACCCTACGTGGGCACCTGCCCTAAGGGCAGGTTCTATTATTATCCCCATTTTACAGATAAAGAAACTGGGTCTCAGGAATGTCGGAACTGGGATTTGAACCCGGGCAGTCTGACCCCAGATCCCACACTCCCCGGCAGTGTGTGGTACTGGTCCCTGCAGCAGTTCAAGGAACACACAGGGTTACCAAGAGACAGGCGGCCTTTGAGAGGGGCCCTGAAGGAGAGGAGGGCTTGGGCATGTAAAGCCAAGGGCAGGGCTGATCCGGGCCACAGGGATCTGGAAAGAAAGTGGGTTTCTGAATATGGAGGGCCCCACATGCCTGATTAAAGACTTTGGGCTTGGCTCCAAAAATCAAAGAGCTTGAAAATAAATTCAAAAAACAGACAGGACTTGGATTATTCGGCTTCTTCCCTGCAAACGACTACCCAGCTTTAACTCCAAGTCGGAGCTATTGCACTGATTAGCTCGGATTCCATACACTAGCAGTTTCTCTCCAGGACTCAGATTTATTTAAGTTCACCATTAAAATGCAAGCTGGAATCTGCTCTAACATCTCCATAGCAATGAATGTCCTCAAAACCAGCGCCAATTTTAATGATTAAATTATCTTTATTTTATTTTCGGTTCTTATATCTCGGCATTTCCCCACATTTTATTATACTTTCACTAATTCGATTGTACTTTGCCAAACACCAGTGAAGAAAGATGCTCTCCAAAGAGATCTGTTCCAGCTGTGAAATGTACATAGTCGGGACATCTCTTCAAACACCGTCATTTTAACAGGGGTTACGGGCTTCTTACTGCAATGGTTTTCAGTCACAATTTATAATCCTGAATTATAAAGGAAGAGCCCTTCACCTTAAGGAAGTTCTGTGTCGATGATGCTACTGTAGGAAGGGGTAGAGAACATCGTTTCGAGGAGAAGCACTTCTTTTCCTTTTTCAATGTTTTGTACGGCATTTCTGAAGCATTCACGCTGTTTTGATTGTGGTCATGAATGGGGGACCACCATAGGGGCTGCGGATCATTGAACGAACCTAATGTTATAATTAACATAATACAGCAGATTATTAAAACATAACAGCTGCAGATGAGCCTGTGCTAGGTGTCAGTTAGCAATGGCTTTTCCAACCCTCAGAGAGTTGTGACCCAGTCTCAATCTCGGCACAGCCAGAAGCCCGCCTGTCTCCGTAGAATCACGCTGAGAAGGCCGCGTGGAGCAAGTTTAGAAACACTTGGAGATGTTTTTTAAATGTGGTTTATTCACCTGCTCAAAACTTTCAGGTTGACCTGACCAGGCCAATTCCCACTCGCACCTTTGGGTAACTGTGTACGTATCGCCTTCTCCAGGAAGCCTTCCGCGCACAGGGCCAGGCTGTGTCCTGCTCTGTGTTACCAACAGTCATGCCCATGGCAGCAGCTTGCTGGCACTGTGCTAGACTGCACGATTTTCATGTGGGTTGTTGCTATCTGCTGAGCCGTCGGTCTTGCCCTCTTCACCTCTGGACGAGGGCTTCACAGGGGCTGAGTTTGACACCCTGCTCAGTAAATGCTGGGCAGGTGCAGCTGGCTCCTGAGGGTCCCAGGCCCAGCCCAGGTGTGTCTGGGGGAACGGCCGGTGGGGGAGGGGTGTTGGAAACCCGCCGGCGTCTCACGCTGTTTAAACCCCCAGGTCAGTTCTGTGTCCTTCCTCCTCCCCACGGGCCTGGGGGGAGTCAGCTGCTTTCCCCCTTCACGGGGGTCCTGCTCCCCGGAGCCCTTCGCATTTGCTAGGTTGAGGGACAATTCCTTTGTCACCGGCGCGTCGAGTTGGATCTGGGCAGGAGCCACCCACCACCGCCTCCCCCCGGGCGGGCAGGGAGGATCAGAGGGAAGGAAAGTGTCGATCCAGAGACACGGGCAGCATCTTCCTCTTCAGAAAGGCCTCCCTTACTGGCCCTGGGGGGAGGCATGGCGGCTGTGTTTTGTCACTGGAAGGAAAGGGTGAGGACCTCGTCCTAAAATAAACAAAATTCCCTGGGAGGGAGAATAGCACGTCACAGAAGTTCCATAATTATGTGCTAAAACTTCACTAAGTGTCCTTTGGAAAAGGCGAGAGAATCTTCCACAAACATAAGGAGACGCCCGTCCTAAAGAGTCCAGGCAAAGAGAAGAGACTGAAAACAGAGCTGACATTCCCCTGAGCTTGGTACACACCCGTTAATGTCCTAAACGCCTGGCTGTACTTACTTTGTCGTCCTCCTATGAGGGGAATCTTGTTACCCCATTTTGCAGATGCAGAAAGGAAAGGAACAGATATGACGCACCTTGCCCACGATCACGTGACTGCTAAGAGGCCGTGCTGAGCCTCAAGTCTGGGAAGGCTGAGCTTCTAACGACTCCTTCGTAAAAACTGTCCCCTGTCACAAGACAGCGTGCTAATTGCTCCAGTAAAGTAGATCTACACAGTAATTCTACAAGCGCACTAAAAAGAATAATAATGAGTAAATTACAATATGTAGGTGTGGGGAGATGAAGAACAGTCTCTCAGGAAGTGAGGTCATTTCACTGTGGTTCTAAAAGATGAGCAGGGGCTGTGCTGGACACGAGGTGGGGACAGGGCATTGCACGCTGCAAGAACAGAGGAGTTTCCGGGACTGATGTGCGGGGCGCGGAGGGCAGGAGAAAGGGCGGAAGAGGAGACGCTGAAGATCTAATTTGTGCTCAGACCAAAAAGGGCTTTGTATAAAAAGTTAAGAAACCAATTATTCTGCCACACAAGAAATGATCGGTGTTCATCCCTTCCCTTCGCCATCCGCCCCCCACGTGCTCTCGTGAGCAGCACAGACAGAGCCCTGCAAACACGTAGGCATTCGGCAGGTCCGTTCAGCAAAGCTGCACCGGGGGCCTGTGTGGAGGTGAAGAGGCGGAAGGTGTGGCCCAGCCCCAGGAAGCCCAGAGCCTGGCTGGGGAGGCCTGCAAGGACTCGGCTCCCCATTGCACAGTGGGGGGAGCAACGAAGGAACTGGTGTCTGATATAAAGGCTCAGTGTCCCCGTGTTGATAATCAGGAAACCCCAGAAGCTCAGATAATCTGTAACCTAGATCATGGATCCTGGAATAGCACAGAGTGTTATTCCTGCACTAGGTTATTTTTAAAATGCACTCATCAGATGTATTTATACCCCGCATCTTTCAATTAAAAAAGAATTTGAGGAAACTTTAAACAACCAACACGAAATAAGGTGAATAAAATAGGACTAGAAATAATAAAATGTGATTTTAACAAACGAGGGTCAGCATAGTTGCTATAACTGAGTTTAGAACCAGGCTCTGAGCTTCCTAGTGGCCACAGCAAAGAAGGAAACTCAATGTTGCATAACTTAGGTTGTCCAAAAGTAACAAATCATGCCCACTCCCTAGGGGACACAGACTTTTTCCTAGTTCTAAACTCTGAATGAAATATCTCGAGTTCAGTGTTTCACAGGAAACACAGAAATAGCATCATATGGCTCGTAGGAACCTTAAATAAAAGTTAAGAAACATGACATTTTAAAGCAATGTGCAGGAGGAAGGGGGTGTGGTCCACATATGGGAATTTCCTGGGATCCCAGTGTTCATCCTGTATTCATTCATTCCACTTTCGTCCCTCCACTAACAATTATTAATGATTGTTAATTGCCAGATTGTCTTCTAGGCCCTGGAAAGTGGCGGAACCTGCCAAAGGAGGAAGAAGAAACTTCAGAGAGCCTTGAGTGAGGAGTAGCTTCCACCAGGCAGAAGAAGTGAGTACAGTCACCAAGGTGTGCAAGGGCTTAGCACACTCAGGGATGGGACTAGGGTCAAAGGGGACCCATTCCAATGTCCAGCAGTGGCAAATCTTAGTTTCTTTACGTGAATCCATGCAGGACAGGTCTGCAAGCCTGGGCGACCGTCCTGGCTCTGACCACAGCCCCCGGTGGAACCTCCCATAAACCTCTTAACCTCTGTGTGCAGACTCTCCTGCACCCAGAAAAAGGTAGGCTTGTCCCCAGGGTATTCATCTCTGTCTTGCCCAGAAAGGAAATTCTGATTCTGTGTATGGAAATATGATTCCTCAAGTCGAAGGGCAGAATGTTTTGTGTCAGTGACAAATAAATACATCTTCGTGCTGAACAGGGTCAAAGGTGTAGATCGCAGAAGCCTCGGGGGTCCCTCAAGTCCTGCCCTTCTCCTCAAACCCCATAAGCTGTCTTTGTGGGGCATTTTCCCCTTGTATTAGACGTAAATACCCAAAGACCAAACCCTTAGAGAGAAATAGTTCAGGACCCCAAATATAAATTTCACAGGATCGCAGGGTGATTTAATATTGGATCTAACCCGTGTATAATTATGCTGTTCAGTGCTGGTGTTATTTTCCCTGCTGCTATTGCAGCCATCTCTCTTCCTAACAGGATAATTTGATCAGCTACCAATTAGTATTTTTTCGGTTGTACATTTAGGGACTAAGTGACCTGAAGTGCAGTCAGGTGAACATGACCAAGTTCCCTGGCTCCTGACTATAAATAAGGACTGTTCCCCAGCCCGGCCGAGCTTCACTTGGGTTTCACATAGTCCTGAAGGCCTCGGTCCATTTCTGGACAGGGGAGCCGCAAGTTTCAGCAACATGGGAGTGAAGACACCCACAGTGCCATCGTGAGCATGAGAAGGGACCATGTGTGTGAGGCTCCCAGCACACGGCGGGCCTCAGCGAACAGCACTCTCTGCTTGTCAGTGCTGTGACCGTGATTCAGTGTTTATGATGTGTTCTCTGGTGTAACTTCCTTGTGTTTTAATTTTAAAAAACAATGAGGATGAGAGACCCTCAAGGTGACACAGCCCCTGAGGGACTGAGCCGACGTGAAAACAAAAGCCTCTCGTGCCATTGTCCAGGGCTCTGCCCTGCAGCCCCCGTCTGGGACACAGCCTCACCTCTGCAGACAGACAGCTGGGGCTGGTGCTGACCTACTGGGCGTCCCTGGTGTAGCAACGGGCTCCGTGCGGCGTCCGGGCCCATGGTCTTGAGGCCCCGGTGCTTTCAGTGCATGGAAGAGGTGACGAATGGGAAACTGTGACCCTGAAGACTAAAGCCACCTCTCTCTGGCTTCTGGAGACCCCACTGCACTTAGCCTCTGCCACGCAACCTGCCGTGTTGTTCTCGGGTGTCCCATGTGTTGGCTGCATGCATCTCCTTTACCAGGCTCTGCAGAGCAGACCAGGAGGTCACTGTCCCTGGCAGGGCAGGCACTGGGAGTAGGGAGTGGGGGTGGCCCCAGAATAGGCCACCCGGGGGTCTGGCAGGCACACAGAGCATCTAGAAAATGGGCGAGTAATCGACAGGCCCGAATGAAATATACACGATGGACAGCGGGAGCAGCAGGGAGCCCGGGGGCGGTGAGGTGGGAAAGGCACGCCAGGCAGCAGGACCCGCAACGTGTGACAGCAAGCAGGGGACCCGCGGTCCTGGCTGGGCACCTGTCGCTGGCCTACAGGGAGTGGGGAGCCAGGTAGGTTATAAGGACACAAAGAAAATCTGGGACAGTCTGGTGAGCAATATGGGTTTCATGACAGAGACAGAAGTGGAGTTATCAGAACCGAGGACAGCAGCCGCATCTCCTGGGCTGTGTGAGGAGGTGAGACCCGGGGCCTGGGCTTGGGCTGCTCAAACCTTCTCCGCACTGGGTGAGGGTCAGTGTCTTGGGCTGCCGGGCAAAGCAGGGTGGAGGGGCCTGGAGCCGAGCAGAGCCTCCCCAAACGATGTGGCGCACACAGGAGGTTCTCAGATAGATCAAATGATCCATTGCTTAACCGATCAATTGAGGTATTTATCTGACTGAGTTCTCGTTAGAATTAGTAGAAACTTACTCTGCGCACTTTTTGCAACAAAAGGAGGGAAGGGGGTCTTATCAGAAGAGGGTCAGGAGAGGACAGATTTGAAGAGAGGCTGATGACCCGGTTAGCTGGGACGGTGGAGCAAAGACAGGGCATCAGCATCCCTGCAAGGTCCCCGACAGCCACCACTGCCATGGAGTGACTTCTGGGGGCTCCTGTCTGGTGGGCTGAGCCAAGGCCTTAAGACTGCCTCCCGGCTGTACCACCAGGCTGGTGGGAGCAGGATCTGGGCCCCGTGGTGTGGGAGGGCAGGCAGCAGAGGGAGGTGGGCACCCGGGAAGGCCCTCCTGCTGAGTCAGTGTGGGAGCTAGAATTTTCCCCAAAGGAAGGGAAGAACAGAATTATTATGAGTGGGTAGAAATGAAAAATATTCCTCTATCCTGCCACTCTGAATTTCTATGGCCATTCTGATTCTGTGCACTTGGCATCTACCCTAAATAAAGAAGTTACCATAGGAAAAAAATCTTGGGCACCATTGAGAACGTCTAGGATCATACCCATGAGCTGGCCCTCCGTCTTTAGCAGGTGAACTTGACTGGCCCAGAAATCCTCTAAAAGGCAGCTGCTGCTACATGCATTTAACTTGGCGGCTTTGGCCTCAGGTACGGGAGACTCGTGTAGCTTTTCCCTGTGAACCTCTTCCCTTCACTTGGTAATTTTTAAAGCATGCATATATTTCTTGCATAAAAGCCATTTTGTATGCACAATTTGGGGTCTGGAACTTTTAGCAGAATAATGTATCGGAAATGTTTTACTGTGTCACTGAAAACTGTCTTTTAACTCATTCATTCATTGATTCATCCATTGTCTTGTTCATCCTCTGGATTAGCTGTCAGTCATTTGGCAAACACATCCTCAGCGCCTGCTCTGCACCAGCCTCTGCAAGGTCTGGGACACAGCAACGCAGAGCGGACCCTCTGCCCTCGAGGAGCTGAAAGTCGAGGGAGCAATGCAGACACGCCAGTTGTGAAATTATGGCAGAGGTTGCCAGAGCTCTGAGGGGAAGTTTCCTCGGTGCCCTGAAAGCACACGGGAGGGCTTCTAACCCCTGGGTTGGTTGGAGGGAGACGGGGAGGGATGTCAGGATGAGAAGGGCCTTCCTAGAGGAACGGGCATCTCTGCGGAGACCTGAAGAACAGTAAGAGCTTGCTAGGTGAGCCATTTCTAACATCAGCAACGTAAGTTTCTGGCAAGGGTTCGTAAGCGGAGGGATGACACGATCAACATGCTTCTGAAGATGATTCCACCACTGGCAGTGTCTGCTACAGGTAGGGGAGTCATCCTGGTGGCCTCGTCTACAAGTGGGCATTAGCTGGTCTCAATAAAAGCACATTTGACTAAAGCCAGCACGGTGCCAGAATCCCTACACAGGAGGGGCTTGAGGGTGGCCATCTGCTCGGAAGAGGGACCTAGGTGGTTTTGAAGCTGAAGCATGATGCTAAGTCACAGTGTGCTGCTGAGTGGTTTTCTGGGGTGACCTGTAGGCTGGAGTGCTGACAGAGCATCCCCTAAGCCATGCCTTCCTATTAAAATAAATTCCGTCATCGCCACCCAAAAAATCAATCAATACAAGGGATGACTTAGCTCCTTTGCACCCAGACAGAATCAGGACACCAAGCAGTGAAGCAGAACTTGCCCTTCCGAAAGAGTTGCCAGATAAACTACAGGAGGCCCCGGCAAATTTGAATCTCAGATACACATAAACAATTGTTTAAGTACGTGTAGCCCAAATACCATATTACTAGTGTGCGTCTGACATTCAAATTCAGCTGGGCGTCCTATATTTCCATTCACTGAATGTGGCCACCCTCCTTCTGAGCCGTCTCCAGATGGAACGTTTCTGTCTCCCAGGATGTCTCTGCAACTGCAAGGCATGGCTTTCTGTCCACGAGACGTCCCTCCATCTCCAGCTCAGCCACTCAGCCACGGCCAACTTGACGTTTTCTGGCTACGGCGCCCGGGGGAGCCGTGCACAGAGTGGCCCTTCCATGGGGCTTGGTCCTTCACGGCGCTGGAGAGTTGGGTGAGGGGGGCCTCCCGTTGATTTTGGGACTGTTTGGTTGACAGATCCAAGAAGAAAGAAAAGGAAGGAATGCACAAAAGGAATTTCGGAAGAGAGAAAATGTCATAGGGGAAGGTTTTCCACGGCCATCTAGAATGACTCAGAAGCTGATTCTGCACATTCTGCAGCCCTGCCACCTCCACCACCAACCTGGAGATGAGCCCAGGAGGAAATGCAAGGCGCGGGAAATGCCACTCACCCACCGCCCTGGCCCCAGGGACCCCAGCTGCTGCCGTTAGCCTGACCTGGCTTTTCCTCCCCACCCCAACTCGCTGCTGCCGGACCTGGTCCCAGGCGAGGAAGAGCTGAACTCAGACAACCTGGATTCCGACCTCCCGCTCCCTGGAGGAGTGCAGGGGGCAAGTTAATTGTCTTCCTTGGTGCAGGCAACAAACAGACTTCAATGAGCTACTATGGGTGAGCTGGGAAGGGCAGTGGTGTACGCCTCGCTCCTCTTAGCGGGGCCATGCCTTAACAGGGTGTCCGGCTCGTAGTAGATGCTCAATAAATCTTCACTGCGCCTGAACCTGAAATGAGGAAACGCCGGGCTCCGCTGTCTGTGCTGCTTTGATTATAGGGAGAAATAAATGGGCTTTTCTGAAATGGCAGACACCATTCACTACTAAATTCACTTTAAAGCACAGGGGGGAAAAAAAAGGCCCTCTGAATCCCATATCGCCACTGAGGAAAGAGATAAGGCTCATACCCAGAATGAATTCAGGCTTATATTTATGTAGAGAAGTAATCAGACCATCAAAGCAGAACAAGAAAGGGAAAGGGTGTTAAGACAAATGAATTTAAAAGCACACAATACCGATCCCTGATTTGCTGTCCCAGGCAATGAAATATTTCAGAAGATTAAAAATGGTTATGTAACACCCAGAATCCACATTGTCAAGAAGATTTGTAACTCAATGTTTTCCTACCCAGGTACCAAATGAAAGAGTTTCATCTAGGTTTTGATCCTGGTGATTTTTTTTTAAAGATATAAAATATATTGAAATATTTAAATTGCTTGTCAAATGTAAACTTGCCCATGTCCTGACACTTTTAAAATATATCGTGGCTTCAAACATCACTTCTCCTGATAGGATTTTTTAAGTTGTTTTATAATGCATTAATAGCGAAGATCGGAATCCGAAAGACTACTGTATTTGTAATATTCACTTTTTTTTTTCCCCCTCGTCCTCCTATAATTTTCAGAATGTAATTCTGCCCCCAGCTGGCTAAAACATCTCTGACATCAGAGAGAAATGGGAAACTTCTACATGTCTCCCTTCCCAGGGCGTTCACCGGGAAGGACAAGGACACTGGGCTGGCAGAGCTAACGACTGCGTTCAGGCGTGAGATTTCCCCCAACCCCGGAGGATTTTGTTTGTTTGTTGGAGGCAAGTATGTGGTGTTTCTCTCTACACGAGCAAAGAAACCTAAAAAAAGAGAGAAATGTGTCTCAGAAAGGCCGGGGTTTGCGGTCCCCTCCCAGGGGCTTTGCCATTAATGAGGTATCGATTGCCCGGCTATGATAATCGTGCCGTCACTGGAAGTCAGTCCGGGACGGAAAGTTAATAAAGATGACTATCACCAAGCGCAGCCTGCATCCAGACGCACACCGAGGCACTCGGATTTGTTTTCTTAATGTGCGTGTTTTTGCTTTTTCCATTAAGTTTTCTAAAATTTATTCTGGCGTGATCACGTTGCTACAGGACCAGCGTGTCTAGCGCTGCCCAGAGCTCTCGTCTCGGCGGCGTGGGCGACCATCCTGCCCCGGCCCCGGGGGGAGAGGCGTTCTGGGAAGCCGAGGCCGGTGCTGGTGTGTTTATGAGACCACACCTTTGTCTGTCCTCTACCATCCGCTACGTCCATTGTGGAGGGATGGGATTCTAGGACTCCTATTCCAACAAGGGTCTATGCAGAGAACTCGGGAAACGAAGTTGAAGTTCACGTTGGCAATACCCCAGCTGAAAGGGAGAGATTGGAGACCTAGAAATGCCCAGGTGATTTTAGTCAGAACGGCTGTTTTAAGATTTTAATAACAGAATCAATGGAATGAGCAAAAGGATGGTGGCATTCCTCGCCTGTGTGTCTCAAAATTACCCGGCTGTGATCCTATGGGATCGAGCAGGGTGGCAGTGGAGTCGGCAAAAGGCAGGCTCTGGAACAAGAAGGTCCAGGTTCAAATGCCACTTCTGTTAAGGCTGTCCTGTGACTTTAGAGGGTGGTTTGACCTCCTTGCATCGTTTGTAAAATTTGCAAAGTCATGGTCAGGATTAAAAAGATAGCTGTATGTCTGAAAGTGCTGGCACTTCCCTTGGCATGCAGTAGGCGCTCTGTGAGAGAAAGATATATTCTTTCTCTTCCCAGGGTTTAAGATGGGAGTCAACAAGCTTTTTCTGTAAAAGGCCAGTTATAGTAAATAATTTAAGCTTTGCAAGCCAAGAGGCAAAATCAAGACTATTGCGTAGGTCCTTACATAACAGGAGAGGAAAAAAAGGGTTTTTTCTCAAATTTTTTATTGATGAAATTCAAAATATAGTGATTGGACCTAATTATTGGGACAAATTATTTTTGTCCTACAGGTCTACACATGAGAAAAGCAGAAATTTTTTGAGATAATATTTTACTTAACACTTGATAGTGTTTCGCATTATCAAATCAATTTCAAATGTGTGTTGTGAAAACTGTCCTTATCTTGCAAGTCCTACAAAAAGAGGCTCAGGCCGGATTTGACCACAGGCTGTAGCCTGCCGACCTTCCGTTGCAGATCAGGAGGCAAACCCCACCTTCCCTCTCTCAGTTGCGTCTCTGCTGTGTCCTCCGACTCCTTTAAAAGGTTCTGGAATCCAGCTGTTTATCTCCCCTTCCCCTGTGGTCTGAATGTTTCTGTCCCTCCCAAATTCGTGTGCTAACCCCAATCCCCACCGTGCTAGTACTAAGAGGTGGGGCATTTGGGGAGGGATTAGGTCGTGAGGGTGGATCCACATGAATGGGATCAGTGCCCTTATGAAAGAGGCCCGAGCGAGCCCCTTCAGCCACGGACACAGAGAAGGCTCCACCTGTGAACCAGAAAGAAGACCCCCACCAGACACTGCCTCTGTCGCACCTTGATCGTGGACTTCCCATCCTCCAGAACTGCAAGATGTAGATTTTTATTGTTTATAAGTTACCCAGGTTATGGTATTTTGTGATAGCAGCCTGAACTGACTAAGATACGGTCATTCACCGTAAGACCTTGATTCTCCATCACCTCCTCTGAGAAGCCTTCCCAGATCCTGCCTTTCCCTGCAGAATGAAAGCACTGCGTGCTCCTGACACAGCTCCTGTGGTAGGCCCTGCAGGGAGACAGGGAGTCCCGCGAGGGCAGGCCGGGGTTTTCTTATTCAGCTTATTCAGGAGGTGTAGCCGCAGCACCTACCCCAAGCACCTGTTTGGAGAAGGAAGGGAGGAGGGAGGGGTTAAATCTGGGCCAAGTCAGAGGCAAAGACCCTGCCTCCTCCTGAGCAGGAGCCATGGTGATCAGTAACAATAGTAACCGGTAGCATGGACCCCGTGGCCACCACTAACCAGACACTTCATTGTCTTATCTCACTTAATCCTCATGCACAATATAAGATAGATACTGTTGTCTTTCCAGTTTACAAATGAGAAAATTGAGATCAAATAGTTTGAGTGAGGTCTGTGGTTAGCGTGTGGTCAAACCTCTGGCCACCTCACTCCCGAGCCCGCCCATTCCATCTCCCCAGCCCGTTTCCCTCCCAGTGCCCGTGCGGGCAGCTGCTCACCTGGCAGCCTGTCCTGCCTCCACAGCGTGGACAGCTTCCTGGAGACACCATTTCACCGCCATTGTCCTTTTAATCCTCTGGTGTTAAGAGCTTGAGGCCAGACCCTGAAGAGTTTCATTTTATGTATCCAAGACTCTTTTCCCCAGATGTCTTGATGCTGCTGGTTGCAGTCAGGTGGGGAAACTGAGGCCCAGAAGAGACAAAGGGCCCTGCCTAGGATGCACAGTTCTACGATGGTAGAACCGCAACAGTTATGGAAACAACAAAGACTAACCTTTGTGAGCAGCAAGCGTGCGCCAGGCAGTATGCGGTATGCAGAAGAGCTTGCACGGATTAGCCCCGCGGCCAGCCAGAGCCCTGGGAACTCTCCTACCGTCCTGGAGGGTGAGGATAGTTAACATGCTGGTAAGTGAGAGAGCCTAACCAGCTGGCCCCCCACCCAGCCACAGGCCTGCTGGGGCCGCAGGGCCGTGGTGGAGCACCCCTCCCCCTCAGGGCTGGGTCTGCAACATCAGCAGTGACACAGTGGCCTCCTCCCAAGCCACACAGGGACTCTGTGGGTCAAGGCTATTTCCCCCAAGCAGAACAAGCACCATCAAAAGATGTAAGTCCTCTGTCCTGGGTTTTCCTCTTCCTGGCCCTGTGATTTTGAGCGGGCCTTGCCATCTCTCAGAGACTCAAGTTTCCTTCTCGGTCAAATGGAGCTGGTGGTGGCTTCTCGATGGCTTTCGGTCTGGGAGCGCTCTTGACTCTCTTACTCCATCTCCCAACATCCTCCTCTGACTCACAGACAGTGCCCTGCTCTGCAGAAATCGGTCCCCGCTTCGCTCGGTTCCACACTCAGCCCTGCCCCTCCTCCCGTCACCTCCTGGGTGCTACCTGCCCATGCATGAGGACCCCGCTTAGGCCCGCTGGCACTGGGATGCAGGGATGGGGCACAATCCCTGTCCTGGGGGGCTCACCGTCTGTGAAGAAGACAAGGAGATGCAGCACCCACTCACCCAGGTCTAATGTGGGGGGTGACCAGTGCCACACCCTCTACCATACGCCACTGTGGGAGTTCAGGGGCTGCGGCTTCTTTGAATTGGAGGAAGGGACAGGGGGGCAGGCTTCCTGGAGGGGGTGGCATCTAAGCATGACGACTGAAGCGTGAGCAGAGCTGACGTGGAGATTTGGCTGAGGGGAGAAGGGCCCAGGGGAAAACGGCCAGCGAACAGGCTGGAAAGGACCCATCTCGCAGAGCTGCGGAGAGGCTCCACCAGCAGGCTCTGCGAAGGCTCTCGTCTGCCTCCCCACTCCTCTCCCGTCCCGGAGGGGCTTCGATGCCTGCGTACCTCCAGGCAGAGATGCTCCCCGGCTGGGCCCAGGGCTCCCCCAGACCCTCCGCTTTGCTGTCCCTGTATTATCTCTATGCCCTATTTGAGATCCCTTTGATGGGGTCGAGGCGCGACAAGGAAGGGGCACCTTGCAAAAGACGGTGAGTCGGGTGGATTTTGAGCCCCTCCTCATCGCTCACCAGCTGGGGGCTCTGACTTCCCCTCCCCGCCGAGCCCTGTTTCCTCTCAAGTCAGGTCAGTAACTGTGGCCGCCCTTGAAAGCCGAGAAAAACATACACAAAAGAGCTTTTGGAAACAGAAGCTATTAGAGAAAACTTGAGCCCTTATTATTATTAATGTGTAATTAATTATTAATCAACTGCCTACTCTGCCTGACACAGGGGCAGAGTATGGAAGGAAGAATGAAAACACCTGGGGAGCCCCCGCCCTGTGTCTGGCGCGGTGACCTGCTGCACCACCTAACCCCTCATAGCAGACCTTGTTGTACAGACAGGAAACGGAAGCTCAGGAGGTGGCATGCCCTGCCCACGCTGGCACAGCCGGGAAGTGGCAGAAATGAGATGTGAAGCGAGGTCTGTCTCCTCACTCCATGATGCTTCCCAACTGGGGCACACGCTGCTTAGGACGTGATTCTCCAGTGCCCTTAAGGTGCTTACGGCCACACGGGAAAGGCAAGGGATGCCTTATTCATTCATTTATTCTATGATTGATTCATTCATTAATCCGTTCATTCAACAGTTGAGCGTCTACCCCGGAGGGCTCTGTGCTAGGCACTGGGCGTGCAGGAGAACACCGAGAGATAGGTAGCAAACGACGCAGTTATCAACAACAGTCAACGGGGAAAACCATCTGAAACACTGGAGCCCAGAGGAGAGAACTATCACTGCGGTTGTCCCCAGTCGCCGGACACTCAGTCGCATTGGCTGGTGTAGGAGCCACATCTTCCCTGTTCTACACTCTGCTCAGGAGACCTCCTCCCATCCGCGGCCTGAGATACTCCACAGAGATGACTCCCCACTTCTTGTCTCCCGTGACTTCAGACCCATAAATCCAGCTACCTCCTTGGCATCGTCTCTTGGCTACATAAGAGCAAGCTCAATTTGAACATGAATAAAACAGAACTCCTGATCCCCAAGCACTGCAAACAAACAAAATGAAACAAAGGCTTGTTTGGTCTTTCTCATCTCTGTAGTGGAAGATCTGAAGACAGAAACCTAGGTGCCATCCTTGATGGGTCTCCTTTTCTCCACAGCGCTGCGCATTCAATCACTTCGAGAGGGCTTTGCTCTGTCAACATACGTCCAGCATCTGAACCTCTCCCCAGCCCCAGCACCTCTGCCACTGTCCGCTATCACCTGGACCACTGCAGCCACGCCCGGCATAACCACCTGCCTCCACCCCTGCCCTGAAGACCCTTTCATTCAAACCTGCCTAAGCTTCCCATCTGGAACAAACGCCAAAGCACAGCAGCCTCTAGGACCAGACACAGTCTGGCGCCTCAACCTCGCTGATGCTGGCCCCTGCTGCTCCGCCCTGGATGTTCCCTGCTCCAGCCACCCTGGCTTCTTGGGTGTTCTTGAACACCCCGAGCAAGCACCTGCCTTGGGCCTTTGCACTTGCTGTTCCCTCTGCCTGCAATGCCCTTCCCCAAATATTAATATCTGCATGGCATGTTCCCTTATTTCTGTCTGAACTCTACTCCACTGTCACCTGATCAAAGAAGCCCCCGATAAAATAACACCTCCAATCGCCCACTCCATACTGTGGTTCTCCTACCTTGCTTGATTTTCCCCAGCATCCTATTATTAATATAACCCCTTGTCATATAAATATGTTAATTTGTTCATTACCAGTCCTCCCCCTGGAATGGAACACCCATGATGGCAGGAAGGTGTCTGTTTGCTGCTGTTCATGCAGTGCCTAGAATGGCGCCTGGCACAGAGTGGGAGCTCTGTGAGTATTTGTTGAGAGGAAGGAAGGAAGAAGGAAGGAAGGAAGGAAGGAAGGAAGGAAGGAAGGAAGGAAGGAAGGAAGGAAGGGAGGGAGGGAGGGAGGGAAAGGAGAGGATTGGGAAAGAAAAAAGAAAGAGAGAAGGAAGAGAAAGGAAAAAAAGAAGGAAAGAGAGAGAAAGAGGGAGGAAGGGAGGAAGGTAGGAAGGGAAGGAGGGGAAAGAGAAAGAAAGAAAAAGAAAGGAGGAAGGAGGGGACAGAGGGAAGACGTGCAGGCGGGCAGACACCGCTGGCCCACAGACCTGCCCGCATCCACGACGTGCTCTTTCTCAGCCCAAAAGCCCCTCTCCCCAGCTTCTCTGCCTGTTGACATCTTTCTTGTCCTCGCAGCCAAGCACCAGCTCCTCTGTGAAGCTGCTCCTGGTGCATCCCAGAGGGAATCTCTGTCCCACCTCCCTCCCCGTGCCGTTTGTCCAGGCGCCATAGCAGTCGGGTCCCGGGTCCCAACAGGACACAGAACTCACCCGGTGGTTCAGGTGAAGAAGCATTCATGGTGAGACTCCTGACAGAGGTGAGCAGGGTTAAGAGAGCAAATGAGGATGTCGAGGCGCCCGGAGACAAGCCGCTGCAGGGAGCACCCCGCCCCCCCAGGACTGAGGGCGAGGGCGGGAAGCTGGAGGCCGCGGCGCAGGAGCAGACGACAGGCGGGGGCCAAGTCGTGAAGGGCGCAGCTCCCGCCAGAGGAGCCGCGGTGGAAGGGGTGGGAGGAGTCACCTAAGCCCTTTTCCCACCTTCTTCCGGAGCTTCCCAATGGCTGGCTCCACTGGAAGCCAGGTGGCCAGAGAGCCTGGGTGGAAGCTGGGGCAAGGAGGCCATGGTGCCAACAGCGAAAGCAGCCCCCCGCCCCCCGTGCAAAGGCCCTGTGGCAGGTGCAAGCTTAGGGCAAGGGGCGCTACAAAGGTCAGTGGTGCTATCACACCAAGAGCTGCGGAGGGGACAGAAAGGGAGAAGGGACGGAAAAAGAGACCAGAGCCAGAACATGTTAGCCTTAAGGCACGTGGCCCCACCTCCTGGTTTGCCTGAGACAGTCCTCAATGGCACCTGCCGTCCCAGAGGTAGAATTAATAATAAGCCACACACACGCTTCACTCTCACAAAGTCCTGGCTTGGACAATAACTTACCCCGTCAGCCTCCTTGCAGGGTGCGTTGAAGATTCTGTCTTCACTCCAAGAACAGTGGGGGCCTCGGAAGGGTTGTACGCAGCGTGCTCCTTGCTCCTTGCTCAGGTTTGCATTTGTAAAGACATCTAGGTTGCGGTGAAGTAAATGCATTTGGGGGCCATGGCTCAGGACCGATAAAAATGCTGTTGAAATCCTCCAGGTCGGCCTCTGGCCCTCCTTCTATCATCCATGGTGCCAAAATGAACTCCAGACGCCTCGGCCTGGCTCCCTCGTCCTTGTGATCTGGCCCACCTGCTCCCAGCCCCAGCTCCCACCCCTCCTGGCCCGCCGAGCACCACGGGTGCTGCACTCCTCGCCACTCCCACGGGGCCGGTCCTGGACTCCCCCAGGGCCGTGCACGTGCGGTTCCTGCTGGCTGGACCGCGGCCGCCCCACTCCCTTGCGGCAAACCCCATTCTTCAAGCAAGGCCCGGGCTCTTCTGGTGCACACAGGTATTCCCTAAAAGGACCCTAAAAGAACACCACGCCGTTCTTGTCTGTTTCCATCTCTCCCCTGTTACCCCCTGAACTGCACGGGGACAGGGGGCTTGTTTTTTTCATGATGATATGTAATATTTTTAGCTCAGTGCTGATAAGTTTGTAGAAATGAGGGAAGAAGAGGAAGGAGGAGAGAAGGGAGAAGGAGAGAAGGAGTAAAGAAAGGGAGAAGGAGAAAGGAAGAAGGGAAGGAAGGAAGGAAGGAAGGAAGGAAGGAAGGAAGGAAGGAAGGAAGGAGAGAAGGAAGGAAGGAAGGAAGGAAGGAGAGAAGGAAGGAAGGAAGGAAGGAAGGGGAGAAGGAAGGGAGGGAGGGAGGAAAAGGCAGATGATTCTAAGCTATTTGCAGTTCATCTTTGTTTGCAACTTATCTGGAATCTTGAAGCTAATACTGAGACCTGTTAACTTCTCACACAATGCTCTCTGTGATACTTTCCCTTTGTTCTGATTTCTTTTCTAAATCCCTCAAACTTTCAACGCCCCACACTCTGAGTTAGATCGAAGCCCACTCCACTGCAAAAACTTCAACTTGCAATCTTGTTGTCTCAAACATCCTAAGGTTGTATAATAACCAAATGTCTTTGTTCTCACGACGAGAGTATGCATCAAGAATCAAAGAAGCAAGAGGAAAAGGAACGTTCCAGGCTATTACTGTAACAATCCAATTACAATGCCTATCAAACTTAACTTCACAGGTTATAGCTCCTAATTGCCTGACAAAAATTGACACTTCAGTCGCAACAGCATAATATAATCAGAGTCCAAATTAAATTTGATCGTGGGCAGAAAATGATGCTATCATTCGAAGGCATGGAAACAGGAGATCAACTAGCATGATACCAGGGATCAGAAATGAAAATTATTCATTAATGGCAATGCGTTTCTGATAATGGAAATGACACAGTTCAGACGGCTTCGTAAAAACACTATTAATTAAAAAGATGATAGACCTAACAAGCCGTAGAAACCAGAGGACTTTTTTTGGGTGTGCTTGTTAAGGTGAAGGATGACAATGTGCAAGAACAGAAGTTGATGCTCTTTTGTGAGCCGTGTTTCGCTGACGCAGGAGCCAAGTTTAGTGGCCGTTGCTCTGCGAAGTGACATTCTCCAGGGGGCCGTGTTCCAGGACTATAAAAAAAAAAAAAGAGTCTTTTGGCCATAATACAGCTTTGCAGTAAGTGCAAATAGTGTTGGCTGTAAAACAGAAGGGCCCAATTCATAAAAGAAATGCACAGGGGAGTTTTGCATACAGTAAAAGAAAAAAAATGTCTGGAAGAAGCTTAGGAGGGTGTATGTGTGTGTGTACGTGTGTGTGTGCATGCATGTGGGTGAGAGAGACTGTGTGTGCACATGCATGTGTGCTTGCTTTGTTTCCCACCTTGCAAGGTCTGTGTGATTCTAGTTTAGGAGTTTGAAATACACAGAAGGACAGGCAAACCTCAAGAGAATATCTGGGTTTGGGGACAAAAATTTGAAGTACCTGCTTTGGGTTCAAAAAAAGAAAAACTCATAGGAAAATCATACTCTGTGAAAAGGAGTCATATTTTTAATGTCTTTGGCTATTCATTCATTCAACCAGTATTTATTGAGTGTCTTCAGTGTGTTAAGCCTCATCCTGGGAGCAGGAGGAACAGCACCGACCAAGACTGTTCCCTGCTTAGGGAATATTCAGTCTAGCCAAAAAAGAAAAAAAAAAAAAAGGTGTTGGCCAAGTACTTAGAGTGGGAAGAACTACAGGGAGTTATGTTAGAAGGACTAACTAGCTGGAGGCCTGGGAGGCTTCTCAGAGGAAGAGGCCTGTAAGGTGAGACCCGAAGTGGGAGGTTGGTGAACAACATGGGGGTGAGACGGAGGTAAGAGGTGCAGCTCAGGAAATGGCATTCAATAGTTTTCTGATTCTAAATAGGAAGCCAAGTGTCACCAGCCTCAAGGACCAGCAGCGAACAAAAAGTGTGGCCCTATAGACTGGGTTGTTCAATTCAATTTGATTTAGTCTGAGCCAACATCATTCAATGAATATTCTATTTTGTGCCAAACAAAATCACCCAAAATTCTTTAAAATATGCAAGCTGTAGCCCCAGTATTTCTATCTTTTCTCTCTCTCTCTCTCTCTCTCTCTCTCTCTCTCTCCATCTCTCTCTTTCTTTTCTTCCTCCTCTCTCCCACCTCCCTCTCTCAATTTTTAAAAGGATAAGGAGGCTGTGACCCTCACAGGGTGGGGGACATTTAACTACCATGCAGAGTTTTCCAAAGAGTAAAGTGGTCTCCATGGGCAGAGGGACGGACCCAGGGTGGCCCTGCAGCAGGAACCCAGCTCTCTCTACCTGCAGCTCCGCACGGCAGGCGTGTGTCTGGGCCCGTGTCGGTGGATTCCCGCTGAGTGGCGTGGAGGTAGGATCCGCCCGGGCCTGGGCTTGGCAAAGCACCTAGCGGTGAGGCTCCTGGCTTTACAGAAGGGTCTGAGGAGGGTCCAGCAGGCTTGTGCAGAGGAAGTGGATCCTTAATTTTCTGGAACTGGCCTCCACTTCGCAGCTGGGTGCAACCTCCCTCCAAGCTGAGTGCTGGGATCTCACAAGACTCTGCTCGCTGACACTCACGCCCAGAGTGAAGCGGGCTGGAGCCTTCACTCCTTCCCACGAGCTGCTTCTGCACGCAGCAAGCCCCTGGGCCCTGCTGTGGAGCACATCCTACAAAAGCAGGGCTGGAGCTAGACGGTGTGACCTCACGAGATCTTTGGAAAACATTGTATCCCCATTTCACAGGTGGGGAAACTGACTCTCAGAGGAGTCAGGGAATTTTCCCAAAGTCATGCAGCTAATAAGGGTGGAGGCAGAATTCCATCAGGTGTGTTCTTCTCCACGCACCTGTATTCTCATCTCTCTCTCTCTCTCTCTCTCTCTCTCTTTCTCTCTTGCTTGGACTGGTGCCCGTGACCTCTTGCTGCACAAATCCACCTGCTTCTTATCCCTGCTTCCCCCGATGTCTCCATTCTCCTCTCTGCAGACTGGTTTCCTCTGCTGCCCTCTCAGTTTCTGCCCCCCTCCCCCGTGGCTTCAGCCGACACCGGCTCTAGCCTGTGGCAGCCCAGCCTGGCCCACACCCCACATGAGCTCACAGCACGGCTCCCAGCAGCGAGCGGAGCTGGTGTCTCCACGTCCTAACCCCAAACGCCCAGCAGTCGGTATCTGGTTGGCCCAGAGGAGCGAGGTCACCTGGTACAAAGTCACCTGCCCAGGGCCCATTCCTGTGGCAGGCCTCTGGGATGGGAGTGGATGCTTCTAGAAGACCTCAGGAATGGGGAGATGATTCTGTACACATCCAGCGGCTGAGTCTGGTGGCTGTAAGCCTCTAGAGCACTTGGGACTCTTTTTACCCCTTCTTACCACCGTGTGTTCTTTCATTCGTTCAGTAAACACTTGCCGAGCATCTGCTGGGGGCCAGGTTATGCTGTGGCCGGATATAAAGTGATAAACGAGGCAGGCACAGCCCCCGCCTGGGTGGAGCTTCTGTTCCCAGTGGGCAGAAGGACCTTAAATCACGAAGTAAGTGACTACGACAGCTATCACTTCACAGTGTCGTAAGTTCTCCAAAGGCAATAAACAGGAGATATGTGGACCGGTGACTGCGGGAGGGGGGAGGGGGGGAGCAGCATCCGGCAGAAGGGTTGGCCGAGAGGTTTCCTGCAGGAGCTAACACGGCAGCTGAGACCTGCTCTGGGACCCGAAGGCTGGGAAGGAAAGACCTGGCTGTGCTGGAGGGACACAGGCTGCCAGCAAGGCCAGAGGGGACCCTGACGGGAGAGGCCATCCCGGACCTCTCACCTAAAGGCGGGTTCTCTTCCAGCCCAGGAGTCTCCATCTCAACGTCCTGCTTGAGTTCTTCAACCCATTCATCACCACGTGCATTTATGTTCCAGTTTGTCCCTTTGTTAGCGTCTATGTCCTCCTCGAAGTTCTTCTAAGCTCCATGAAGCCAGAGATATATCTTCTCCATCCTGCTGTCCCCGACACCTCTGTGCCTGTGAAGACACAGAACGGATGAGAAAATGGATCAGAGAGAGGCGCGAGCCACTGGGAAAGGATGCTGTGCAGGGATGGGTTGGAATGCCACTGGCTGTCACCAGGCAGATGTTGCTCTCCACGCAGGTTCGGGGCTGCTGGGCAGCAGCTGGGCCCACGCTGGTCTCTTTCCTTCCTCCCTTTGCTGTGCATTGCCCAGAACTAAAGCAGTGTTGACGTGCTGCATTCAGATGCATCATGGGAAACAGCGTCTTGCTATTGTGCCTGCGTACGTCCTGTTCCAGGTGGAAGCACCGTCCAAGATCGCACCCAGCACACGCTCACGGAGAGAACGATTGCTCCCCCGGCTGGGGCTGCACGGGTGGAAACTGAAAATAAACAACGGGCAAGTTCCAAAAAGAGCTTGATGGTCCCACAGCAGCCTGGGTCCTACAGTCCTGGAACCAGAGCGTTTATTCTCCTTTTATATGTGGTGGTGTCTGGAAGGTATTGCCCTGCGTTCCATTCCGTGGATTGTACTTCTTGGCCCCCAAAGCTGGGAAAATAGCAACACCTGTGTTAAAATGGCAAGGAGATCTTGGCAGCAAAACACTTCACCTTTGTGATTTTAAAAATACAAAAATTGTAAGGCTATATGCCCAAATCATGTGCTCCAGAGAGTAGCTCTGTGTACATAGAGAAGCTCAGTATACCAGAATCGCTGGGAAAAGGACCAGTGACATGATTAACTTCACGCTATCACTAAAATAAATTCTAAAATCATTAAAGAGTTAAATGCTCAAATGAAAATAGTAAAACATTGGTAAATATTTGCATAACTGGGGGAGAGGGAATTCTTATTAACCAGAATTAGCCACAAAACTGAGGAAGAAACCATAAGAGAACGTACTGACATAATCTACACAAAAAACTTTTAAGATTTTGGATATCAAATACAAGAATAAGATTAAAGAATAAGCCTCCAACCAGGAGAAAATATATTTGGCATAGATAAAAGTGAAGAGTTAGTAGATTTAACATAAAAAGATCCTTTACAAATAAAGAAAAGGGTGATGCCCCCACCCTTAGAAAAATGAGCAAATGATATGAACAGGCAATTCATAAAAGGGGAAATCTAAATGACCAATGACCTTTTAGGAAAAAAAATATACATATCAAGTAATCAAAGAAATAAAAATTAACAAAACAATGAGACATTATGTTTTAGCTATTCAACATAATGGTTTTTTAATGGTAATACTCCATGTGGACATCAAAGGGAAGTAAAGACAATACCGTGTACTGCCAGGAGAGACGTATGAGGAGGACACTTTTTACTTAAACCCTAATTTTTATGTCCAGGCATGTGGTAGGCAGAATAACACCCCCCACCAAAGATGCTCACACTCTATCTCCTGTGAGCATGTTATATTATATGGCAAAGGGAATTAAAGTAACAGATGGAATTAAATTTGCTAATTAGCTGACCTTAAAATAAGGAGACTATGCCAGATTATCCAAGTGGGCCAATTGTCATCCCACGGGTCCTTACAAGTGGAAGAGGCAGGCAGAACAGTCACCATCAGACTGATGTGATGTGAGAAGAATGGCACCAGCCACGGCTGGCTTTGAACATAAAGGAAGAGGCCACAGGCCAAGGAACGTGGGCATCCTTTAGAATCTGGAAAAGGCAGGGAAATGGATTCTCCCCAGAGCCTCTGAAAAGAACACAGCCCGGCCACACCTTGAGTTTAGCCCATTGACACCCATTTCAGACATCGGACCTCCTGGACCAGAACGTAATAAATTTCTGTTGTTTTAAGACACTAAATGAGTAGTAATTGGTTACAGCAGCCATAGAAAACTAATACAATATCCTTTTCCTCCCGAAAATGATCTTCTAGCAATTTATCCTACTAGAAATATTCAGAAATGTAACCAAAAATATGTACATATTTTTCAATGATGTTTATAATAGAATGCTATATAATAGTGAAACTTGGGAATCGATTTCAAGGTACATATGTACAATGGCTGAAAATTGTGTACACCTACAACATGAAATACTATGCAGCCATTAAAATCATTTTGTCAAAGGCAATTTCTTTTCACGGGAAAGTGTCTATGATATATTGGTTTAAAGGCAATTATAAATAGATGTATTTATATTTATAACAAAATATTAGCCATGGCCATTGGGTGGTAGGATTATAAATGACTTTATTTTGTGTCTGTGTGCTTTTCTATATTTTCAACTATCCAGGCTGGAGCTTGTATTACCTAAGCAATTTTGAAGAAAATATTATGAAAGTGTATTACAGCACATTCATATAATGAAATAACATGCCACTATTTTAAAAAATCAAATTGTAGAAGGATATTGAATGGCATTGGAAACTATTAATGATATTGGAAACTACTAATGACATATTACTAATTGAGAATGTTTCCATGATGGTAAATACATAACAATTCATACTGGGTTTAAAAGAAAAAATATACGTATGCACAGAAGAAAAGATTGACTGGAAACACACTAAAATGCTGACGGTGGTGGGATCGAGAGGCTTTTATTGTCTGTATAGGTTTTCTGTAATTAGGAGCAAACAGGTCATTTTTGTTGCTGGCGTGTTTAGGAAAGCCTCCAGCACTGGCCTCCCAGATGTCGGTGCTGCAGTGACCAGCGGGCGGACCCAGCTACAAGCTCATCGAGTCCTTACTGCCTCCATGGTGGGCACACCCCGCCCCCGGGCACCAGGTGCACTCACCCCTAAGAGTGGGGCCAAGAGCAGGAGACGGCTCAGCAGCGCGCAGCCGCAGGTCTGCAGGAAGCATCGCCCTCCCCGTCTGCTCGCCACCTTCCACAGGCTGTTGCTTTCTCTCCCCATCTTACGTGTCCTAGTGGAGTGACATCTGTCCGTGTCTCCATGGAGAGTTTTCGGGTGGATTTGGGAAAGAAAAGAAGCCCAGTGTGCATGTCCAATTCACTCTCCTTAACCAGAAGTCCATGTTCTGGGTTCTTTACGGATACTGACTTTATTAAACTTCACCACGAGACAAGGAGTGTGCAGGACTTATTAGCGTCCCCATTTACTGGTGAGAAAAAGGGAGTCACGGAAGAGCTCTGTAATGTATTGATCCCTCAGCGGGAGGATCCTGGCCTTACGTCACACCGGACTCTGGGAGAAAGGTCTAGTGTGACAACTGCAAGCGTGCAGGGAGGAGGACAGTGGAGAGGAGGCGCCAGGCCGGGCCAGCTCGTGCGGGTGTGAGCAGCGTGGCTGTGTGGGGAACCCCGAGGGGCCACAGTGAGCGGTCCCAGAGCCTGTAGAAGGACCAACCGTGCCTATTTCTTTGCACCAGGGGGATCTGGCTTTCAAGGTGGATGGATTTTGGATGTTTTCAGCATGCACTTCCCTTCTGCATCAAGGCCACCCTCGTGACCCCTCCTGGTACTGGGGGTGTGAGCCTGGGGAGTTGTCTCTTGTGAATGGCTACAACTCTCCAGCCCCCACCCCAGCCCAGGCAGAGCTCCAGGAAATCTCTCCACTGAGGAGACAGATGGAGCCAACCTGTGGCTGAACGCAGAGAAGGTCATGCCTGAGGGACCCACAGCGGTGATGAGATTTCCACGGCCCATCTCCTGGAGGATCACATGGAAATCGCAAGCCCACCTGGACCCGATCGCCAGGCCCCGCTTGGAGCCTTTCGTGGGCAGGATGGTGCCTCCCTAACTGAGCGGCGAGTCCAGCAGGCTGGGCCTGTGGACACGGGCCCCCGGTGCTGATCCGTCTCCCAGACCAGCCGAGGCCACCTGAGGCCCCGGGGTTGACATGCTAATCAGGCGCCGGAGGGGTTTGGCAGTCCTCGTGCAAACACTGAGACATGCCAAGACCACTTGGCGCGAGCCACCTTTCAGGCCGGCCTGGAGACCCGCCAAGTAACCAGGGGCAACCAGAGCCTCCACCTCCAGGAGGTCAGGTTTTCAAGTCAGAAGTGGAGATGCACGTGGGACCACAGGCTGGTTCTCCCTCCCATCCTCAGCCCTGTCCGCCGTCACCTGGGCAGGTAGCGGGAACCCCTCTCCACAGGCCTCCCAGCGCCTCCCGCTCAGTGCCGGGCAGTCCCGCAGAGGCAGAGGGAATCGGGGCGGGCCAGGGCCTGCCGGGACGATCTAGCCAGAAGCCAGGTTCACAGTGTCCTTTACCCTGAGCAGTAGTGGCAGCAACGCCATGCACGGGTGCCAACAGCCAAGCAGGCTGCTTCTCACCTGGGCTTGAGGGATGATCTGGAAAGTGCTGTGAGTGATCCTGCCAGGAGGCACCTACTCCAGCGATGCTAAGCCTGGAGGCCGCGCTCCTTCGCAACCCTCTCTTCCCAGAGCTTCCCGGGGACCCCAGGAAGCAGAACCGAAGGAGCTGACTCCTCCAGACTCTCCCTAGAGCTGCAGGGTCCAAGTCAGCTCACCTGCCCTACAGCCAAGCCTTTTGCACTCAACATCCTGGATACAGAGCACGGAACAGCCACATGTGACGCGGCCTCAGTCTTGGGGAACAAACCCGCACACGCTGCACCTCTGGGGGAAAGGCCGTGCTGAAGATGCCCGAATTTTTAAATTTCCCTTTCCATGCTTTAATCCCCAAGCCCCATCTGCAATTGAGAAATTCTAAATCAATCGGAGTTTCCTTCTTTGTTACTAAAAAGAGATTCTGTTTCAAGAACCAGGTAGGGAACTTAAAGAAAGAAATATTTTGGAAGTTCAGACTACTCATCTTAACTTCCACAGCTGTTTTATAAAAGTACTTGATGAAAAGGAATGGAAAGAAGAAAAAAAAAACAATGTAGAATTTTAGTGCACTAGAGATGCACTAAGCATCAGCTCAGAACATTCTGCCAGTTTAAAAGGTATCCCTCCTCCTTTTGTCTCTGCTTGGCAAACTCCTATTCATCCTTTCAAACCCTAACACAAATGCCCCACCATCTGTGGAATATTTCCTGACCACACTGTTCCTTTTCATCTCTAGAAACAACTAAGTGCTTTTTATCTCATGCAGTTCACATTGCTCTTAGTCTGTAATCCCTGTCCTGAAACCTATGTTTATGATCTTAGTCTATATTTTAATCTGCTATGTAGGAAAATTCACAACTATAAACAATAGGAATTCACATCTTCCAAATTTGCAAAGGCAGGAACTGATTCTTGTGCAGTTCACTGTGGTGGGCGAAAGCATTGAGAATTCAAATGCTGCCCCTGTGAAGGCGTCCCAGACTCCCTGGGCAGCAGAAAAATCTGCAGACAAGTAACTTAGATTCCTCCCCTCACCACCCACAGCCCACTGTGGATAGTGGACAGTGCCTCTCACTCCTTCCCTTGGGCTACACAAAAATTGAAAGGGAACGAAATCAAAATTCTTCTGTGTAGTCCCCTCCAAAGATGGATAAACAAGTGCACCCATGTTCTTCCTCTTAGCACATGGCTGTGAGAACCAGTCGCATCTTACGCAGACTGCAGTGTGGCACATGCCCCAACCCTGGCCAGGTCTGTCCAGCGCTGGCCCCAGGCAGGGAGGCCCAACCTCAGGAGCCCGGGAGAGGTGGGGAACCACAGGCCCTAGAACCAGAATGCCGGGGTCCAAGTCCTGGCCCTGCAGCCCCAAGCTGTGTGATCTCAGGTAAATTACTTGACATCTCAATGCCTCAATGTCCTTATCTTAGAAAAGGGCACAAAAACAGCACCAAATTTAGAGAATCATTTTAGGAAATAACTGAGATAAAATGTAAAGTGGCTTAGAACCCCAGACAGTTACTGGCTTGTAGGGGGAGCTTAATAATGCTAGTTACTTTTATTTTTGTTCTCTCTATTATGAAAAGTACACGTACAAATCACACCCTCTCTCTTCCCCAAGTGCTTAGAGCAGGTGAGAAACCTGCAGGACCCCGAGAAGGTTTGCTTCTCTGTGCGTCTTCCCGGGCTCTCTGCTGCTTCTGTCCTGTCCCAGCGTCCTGTCAGCCAGGCGGCCAGTTTGGGGTGGGGGAGGGAGGAATACGCCCCCACACACACCTCCACCTCTGTTACTCTCGCCACTGTAGTCTCTCCCGTCCCTCTGGGGCTGGGAGGGGCTGCAGCGTAGAGACAACATAGGGAAGAGAGAAAGAACTTTGGAATGGTGAGTCACGGGTTCTTACACACACCTGGCCTGGGGAGAATCAAAAAGAACTTGGACTAAAAGAAAGCAGGTCTCCCCCCAAAGCGTGGTGTACCCCACCCTTGGCATCGTGGTGGCCGTGAACTCGCCTGGCCCTGGCCGGCGGCTGCTGCAGGTGGATTCTCTTCCATCTCTGAACGCCCAGGTGGAGCCCAGCACTGGTGCACTGCAAGAGGTTCGTTGTTGAATAACCAAAAGTAACTAGACTCGGACAACCTCAGTGGGAGCCATGCTTACCTTAAAGTCAAGACTGATAATAGGTCGATAATAGATCATTGATATTTGACCGCATGAAATTTAAAATTGAGTTAGATGAAGGGACATAGATGATGACTCATCTTTAACAAGAAGGAATATAGAATGATATTTTCAGACATTGTCCCATTTTAAAATGGGAAATCATTTGGGGAAATCATAGTATTAACAACACCGGCAATAATAATGGTAACCAAGTCATATTAAATGCTTCCTTCTATTGAATAATGACCTTTACTGAATGTTGATTCGAAAGTTAGCAACTAACTTTTATTGAATATGACAATGTGCTTGTTTGCTTCATTAAATCCTTACAACAACCCTATGGGGAGATACCACTGCCCCCATTTTACAGATGATCAGGTTGAGGTTTAGAGAGGCTAAGTGACTTGTTCACAGGGCTCATTAGTGGTGAAGCCAGGATCTGAGCCAAAATAGTCTGACTCTAGATCTGAGCTAAGATAATTCCACAAATGGGTGTGGAGTTCCCACCCTGTCCTCAACTTCTCCTATAGGAACATGGAAGTGGAGGTCATGGTTCTTTCTTCAGAGAGTGCATAAGCTAGTTCTGATGCCAGAACACATGCATAAAATTATTCAGTAGCCAATAAGAGTTAGGTCTGAAATAAAAAAGGAAAGAAAGAGAGAGAGGAAGAGAGGAAGGAAGGATGGGAGGAAGGAGGGAAGGATGGGAGGAAGGAAGGATGGGAGGAAGGAAGGAAGGAAGGAAGGAAGGAAGGAAAAAGAAAAGAAAAAGTGGGAATATAGTTTCTTTATCTGCCACAGACGTTGCACTGTCTCGACCTAGTTAGTCTGTGTTGGCATCAAACAGTCTCAGCTCTAGAGCCACCTCCATGGTAACACACAGTGTGGCCTTGGCCAAGCTGCGTCGCCTCTCTGAACGTCATTCTTCTTAGCTATAATCCAGAGTCTAAGCTTTCACTGCGGATGCAGAGTTTGCAAAGCCTTTGCCAGCACGCCCATGGAGGCTTCAGTAACCGGTGGGACCGGGCTGACCGGGCTCCTGCCTTCAGGATGTTCCCGGTGTGCAAAGGGAGAGGGCTGAACCAGCACAAGCAGGGAATACAGAAGGGGTCCCATTGTTGCTGTGGCTGTCGTTTGTAGTGAATAAGGCTTCAGAGTCTCAGAATTCCAACGGGAACGCCCCTGAGAGGTGCCGGTGATGCTGATGGTCATAAGGATGAGTGTGTGAATGTTTGCCAGGGACATCTTTGTTTCAAAGATTTCACGGTGCTAAAGGAGTTGATTTGTAAATTAAAATCAATTATCTTCAGATAATTGCCTCTGACTCTGTCTCTCTCACCCCTGCCTCCCCTGTGCGCCCACAGCCTGCAGGCCTACTGTTTGGAAACGTCGGTGTCAGGCGGAAGAGGAAGTGGCAGACCAGCGGACCACGTGGCGGGCTGAACCACGAGCTCGGATTGACACAGAGACACCGGTTCTCGTGGCACTGACTCCCTTCTCAACCACATTCTTCTGAGCTCCTTTTCCCAGAGAAGGATCCCAAATCTCTCTTGACAGAACCCACCCACACCTCAGGTGCAGGTAACCTCGGTAAGAGCACAGCTCTCACACCAAGGACCTTCAGGGCTCTGCCTGGCTGTGTGGCCTGGAGTTAGTCACTCTACCTCTCTGAGGCTTATTTTTCCATGTATAAACTCTGTATAATATTACCTACCTCGAAGGGGCCGTTGTGAAGACGAAATTAGGAAACACGGTTGCTAGGGAAGGACGCTGATGCTATCACCGTGGCCACGCTGGTTCTTAGAAAACTCGCGACCCAAACACAACCAGGCAAATACAAAGCAAGTCCAGTCTATGTGTGGAGTAGCTTTTGAATAAACAACAGTTTGACGACCTAAGATAGTTTTTTAAATTTTTTCCCAAATTTCTTAAAGACCATTGACATCCTTCCCTATTTACTCTGCCCTCAACCTTCCATCTGTCCCACATCTGCCCCCCAAGACTTTCCCCTCCTCTCTCGTGTCACCTCGGCCCCAGGCAGCCCCACTGGCCTCTTCGTCCTGCCTCTCCCCTGACTTCCTGCCTCACCTGCCTTCCTTCTGGGAATGCCCTCCCATCCCTGAACACAGCACTCCGCCTAGGCTGTTCGGGGTCCTTCGGCTCTGAGGTTCTTTCTACCCATTATACTGCCCACCCGGCAGAAGGGCCAAGACGGAACAGTAAGACTGTGAGTCCTACGGAGAGGGACGGGGCCGTGCAAACGTCTCACATATTCCTGCGTTACTTAGATCTGATAAAACCACACATTAGCAGTTTGAATCTCTTTCACAGAGATGTACAGAATAGGGACACTCGTGGTTGCTAGCAAGGGCTTCAGGCTTCCAATGCTCACCTGGCTTCTTACCTGGGGAACTGTCCTGGCCAGCACACCTGCCTTAAGAACCTTCCAGCCCAGCGGGTGCAGCGCTAGAAAGAGGCGGGACATGCCTGGGAAAGGCCTTCTGAGCCTCGCAGCCCCTGCCGGGAGAGAGGAAGAGAAGGAATCTCCTCCGCCAAAGCCGACTGCCTCCTTTCTGCCGCCTCGCCCTGTCTGGCCTTCCAGACAGGAAGGAGCCTCCCGACCAGGACTGTCATTTTACAGCCACACAGGTGAAAAGAGCTGGGGAGGGAAATGAACGTTTACTCAGAGAAGGAAACTAGGTTCTTCTCATTGATTTACTTTCATCGAAAGTTCCACTCCCTGCTGGAGTGGCCTTATCGGGTGTTTTCAAGGTCTCTATTTTGCCCTGAACATCAGCGTGGAAGGAAGAGAAACCTTGAACTCCCTCTAGAAGAAAGGGTATGTACCAAAGTCCAGCCCAGCCTCCTGCAGGCATTTGCTAGATAGAGTCCTTTGTATCTAGAACTGGCGAGGCGTCCACCAAACCCTCCGAACCTCAGGTCAAGAGCCAAGAGCATCACCTCATTTGGATCCGAGCAGAATCACACGACCAGTTGCCTCTGAGGACGGCCCACATCACTCAGCAAGCTGCCGCGAGGGTCTGCGGGTCCCCGTTAGGGCTTAATGTCATTCCTATGGTAAGTGACGGCTGAGTTCAGCGCGTTTGGAACGGCTCGGGTTTGGTTTGCCCGTGGAAAAGGATGCATCAGCGAGATTAAATGGGGCTCGCCGTGCCAGCACCTGTCACTGGAGCTGCTACAGACAATAACGACAGCAGGAAATGATCTTTCGCAAATGATGAATTCGTGTCTAGATTTGAGCGTGCTGTTTTGTAAAGGTGTGTCGGGGGGTCACAGCTTTGCACGGTCCAAACTGGCTCCCTGACAGACTGCCAGCTCTGGAGTCGGGATGGAGACGGGGCTAATGCCCTGGGTTAAATGCAAGCTTATGTTTGTGCCTTCGATGGAGGTGCAAATGCTACCAGGAAGACAAAAAGAAAGTAAAAATAACAGTAGGAAGGGAATGGAGAAAACCACCTGTTATAGTCCAGGCCATGAATTACTAATATATTGGCCAATTTATCTATTTCCCCTCTAAACTGTGGGGTCCTCAAGAACGAGAACCACAGCTTATTCAATTCTACTTTCCCAATTCCAGTATGGCACCTGGCACATACTAAATACTCAAAGATTGGATGAATGCATGAACGTCCAAACTTTGTTTGATTCCAATTTCAGAGAAACAAAAACCAGATACACATATTTAAGTGGTGAAACAAACAAGTGAAACAGTCTAGGTACACTATGATGCCACAGCATAATGCAATACCATGAAGTCATTAAAAATAATGGGAGGTCCAGATGAATGGATAAATAAAATGTGGTATAAGCATACGATGGAATATTATTTAGCCTTAAAAAGGAAGGAAATTCTGATGCATGCTACAACCTGGATGAACCTTATAGATGTTATGCTAAGTGAAATTAGCCAGCCACAAAAGGATAAATACTCTCTGTGAGGTACATAAAGAGTCAATTCACAGAGGAAGTAGAATTGTGGTTGCCAGAGGCTGGGGAAGAGTGGAATGAGGATCTGTTTAATGGGTACAGAGTTTCAGTTTTGCAAAATGGAAAGAGTTCTGTGAATGGCTGGTGGCGATGGTTGCACAACAATGTGAACGTACTCAATGCCACTGAACTGTACACTTGAAATGGTTAAGATGGTAAGTTTTATGTTATGTGTATTTTGCCACAAGTAAAAAACAAACGTCGGAAATTTTGTCCAAATGGGAAAATGCAGTATGTTGAGTGTAGATGGCAGAATGCAAACTGACACGGACAATGAAAACATACATGTGCGTGCAAAGGAATAAGCAAAGAGAAAACCACTGTGTGGTGGGTGGTGTGATTTCATTGTTTTGAATTTTTTTAAATACTTTCCCATTTCCTTTTAAAAATTCTTGACTAAAATAGTAAGATAATAAAGAAATACCTAGCAGGAGAAAGGAAAAAAAATAGATCTGAATGAGACTGACAACACGGCTGTGGTCATGGGTTCCTGGAAATTCTGATGCAGAAGGATCTAGAACTCATTAAGTGCCGAAGTCCCTTCATAACTTCATTTTGATGATGGCAGTGGTGATGGTGACAATGATGATATAGTTGAACTGTGCAATAATGGATTAAATAAATCGGAAAGAATTTAATAACACACAGTTGATGCCGAAACAGGAAGGCAGGTGGAATTTCTAGGCGGGGACTCAAAGACTGAGATTGCCGTTAACACAGGTGTTTGGCTGTGAGCATCAGGGACAGAGGTACACATGTGTTGGTTTCCAGGCTGAACTGGAAACTGCAAAACCTGAGTCCCAACACACCACAAGCAAATCACTTCTCTTCCAGAAGCCTCACTCTCCCTGTGTGCGAAATGAAAAGTCTGCACTCAGGAATCTCTAAGCGACCTTTCAGCTCTAACAGACAGTTTCCAAATGGACTGAGCCTTCTCAGCGCCTCAGAAGTTAAAAAAAAAAAAAAAAGGGAGACGAATACTCCAATGCTGAATGTCTAATAGGGTCGCCTGTTGCAAAAGGATTGCCATGAATGTTATTTTAAAAATAATCGAATGCATATTGCGGTATTCACAATAAATATATGAATACAAACAAGAGAAATCTATGTAAATATATAATTATATTATGCACATTATATAAATGTCAAATAAACTCTGAGAGGGTAGAAACCAACCATGTCTACGGATAATCCTGAATAAATAACTTATTATGCTGAGCTATTTCTTGACCCACAAGGTTTGCGTTATGGGAAATGGCGCTGTCACTCCCTCTTATCCGCTGGTCTTTGTGTGTCTTATCCACCACACAAACGCAACAGTGGCAAAGCAGCAGTCATCGCAACTGAATATCTCGGAAGATGCCAAGGCACCAGGTCTTTTGGAGTCACTCGCATGTGTCCAGGGAATACGCCACTGTAACAAGATTGTCCCGAGGGCGGAACTGGGAAGGACCCCGAGGGCACAGCAGAGAGAGATAAGAGAGACACACAAGACCATGACCAATTGCAACATACAACAGAGGTTGGCTTCTTCTGGTGCCATTAGAGAGGTTCAGTGGCCTGTGGACCTCTGGTTGGATAAAGGACAGCCCTTGAGCTCCCTGGGGCCTCCCCCTGACAAGCAAAAAGTTGGCGCCATCAGGATATGGGACTAGTGCTAAGAAAAGAAAACAGAACTCTCCCAGTTCTTGCAAGACTCAGTGGGTGCTGAGAAAACTCGGGGAAGTGGGGAAGCTGAACCAGGCTGGTGCCCCTCTAGGTCTCGCAAGACCCCTTGGAAAATAATAGAATGCCAGTGGCTGTAAGTTAGGGTGACGGTTCTGCATGCAGAGGTCCCCCACACATTCTGAGTCTGCACACTCGATGTTTGCTCTCTGAGGGCATCAGGGAGCATTTTCTGTTTATTCCGCATCTCAGCACGGTGTGTCGCGGGAAGGTGATGGTTCCAGAGATGTCCACAAGAGTTGGAAAAAACCAAATGCCAGGCAGAGCGGGGAAGTCCCTGGCTGTGGCTTTGTGCCAGGTTTACAATTAAAAACTGGGGTGAAGGGTTACCTGTTGTTCTGGACACACCGTGCCAAACAACTGATCTTGTTAACACTGGCGTGGCTGATTTCCTAAGACGGCAAAGGTAAATCTCTGGAGAAGATTGTTATGGACTGAATGTTTCTTGTCCCCTAAATTTCATGTGTTGAGGCCCTGCCCCCCACGTGATGATATTTGGAGGTGTGGCCTTTGAGATGTGATGAGGTTTAGATGAGCTCACAAGGGTGGGGCCCCTACGATGGGATTAGTGCCCCCATAAGAAGAGGAAGAGAGAGCTCCACTGTGTGAGAATCTGGCAAGAAAGTGGCTGTCCGCAAGCTGGAAAGAGAGCCCTCACCACACACCAAATCTGCTGGCACCTTAATGTCAGGTTTCCCAGCCTCTAGAACCATGAGAAACAAATGTTTATTGTTTAAGCCACCAGATCTATGGTGATTTGTTATAGCAGACTAAGACAGATGCAATGACTTACTTACCAGATTTACTTCCTACCAGCTAAATAGTAATAACAATAATGGGGATGATGTTATGGATGAATTATGTCCCTGAAAAAGATATGCTGGACTCCTAACCCCTGGTACCTCAGAACATCACCTCATTGAAAACAGGGTCTCTGGCCAGGCGTGGTGGCTCACACCTGTAATCCTAGCACTCTGGGAGGCCGAGGCGGGAGGATCGCTCAAGGTCAGGAGTACGAAACCAGCCTGAGCAAAAGCAAGACTCTGTCTCTACTAAAAATAAAAAGAAATTAATTGGCCAAATAAAAATATATAGAAAAAATTAGCTGGGCATGGTGGCGCATGCCTGTAGTCCCAGCTACTCGGGAGGCTGAGGCAGGAGGATCGCTTGAGTCCAGGAGTTTGAGGTTGCTGTGAGCTAGGCTGATGCCACGGCACTCTAGCCCGGGCAACAGAGTGAGACTCTGTCTTAAAAAAAAAAAAAAAGAAAACAGGGTCTCTGCTGATTGTCATTAGGGTGGGCCCTAATCTAATATGACTGGCATCCTTATAAAAAAATACAATCTGGACACAGACACACAGGGAAAATGCCACGTGAACGTGAAGGCAGAGGTCGGGGTGATGCATCTACACGCCAAAGAACCCCAGAGATTACCAGCGACCGCCAGAAGCCAGGAGAGAGGTGGGGAACAGGTTCTCCCTCACAGCCTCAGAGGTAACCAGCCCTGCCAGGGGACCCCTTGATTTTAGACTTTTGGCCTCCAGAACTGTGGGACAATAAATTGCTGTTGTTTAGGTCACCAGCATGCTGTGCTTTGTCACGACAGGACTAGCAGACTAACAGGAGGACGACGGTGACAATGACCACACCAGTGCCAATGCCGACACTGACCGTGATGGTTACACTTATGAAGCATCAGAGCGGATGAGGACAAGACCCAAAGCTTCAGGGGGACACCAGACTTGGAGGTCACTCTGCCGCTGCTACCCACGTCACCTTGGGCAAGTGGCCTGGCCTAGTTTCTAAGGCTGAGTTTCCCTGTGTCCTGAACAGGGCGGGCATGACGACTCGGAGACTTGCCACTTGCTACAGTTATAAGAGATCATGCACCTAAGTGCTTGGTTCCTAGTGATTACTCCACAACTAGTAGCTGTTATGTTTTTATTCTAGAGTTCCTAGTTTACAAATCCTTTGCAGAGATACCGACCATCTCATCCTGCCAACTGTCTTCTCCCCAGCTAGCTACTAGTACCATTATTCTCTTCTTTGCAAAACACATAGCAACAGCAGCTTCTGAGAGTCCTGGGATGACACCTCCTAAATTGTTCACCCCAACGTAGCTTGGAGGGCCCCACTTTTTCCCAGCCACTCAAAGCTTGCTTAGCCTGGGGAAAATGTGTGCTCCACTGAAGCCGTTTAATGTGTAGATTTTATGCCCTAAACAAAGATAACACTAATGAATTCACAGCCAACCTTTTCAGCCCTGTGATAGAAAAAGATTTTCAGTCACTTTAGCCCAAGCTACATTTGCACCCAGGGTCACTCAAAGAAAAGGACAACACATTAATCTTTGTCCTCCTTGTGTTGAACTACCTCTCAAATAATCCATAGCACGGCGCGAAGCGAAACTCAAAACCTTAAAACGCCATCTATCTGGTCCCCAATTAAAACATAATCTTTTAAAGCTGCCAATACCCACCAGCCAGAATCAATAGAGGGGAAGATTGTGAATGGCGTTTGCTAGTGATCTGGTCCGGCAGGGAATGGATGGCCGCTGTCACGTCCGGAGGGAGGGGAAAGTGGACGCCGAGGCAACCGCAGACGAAGGGAAGGGTGGCAGATAACCCAGTCTCACCCTCCACTGTAACCGATGTGGAAATCATATCTGATGAGTACAGCCATGGAGATGGCGCTGTAAAAATTCCTGCTAAACCACAATGTACTCAGGAAATGAATTTAGCATCTACCCAAGCATTCGATGGATTATCTCGCAAGAGCGTCCTCCGTGCCGGGTGCTCTGCTAAGTGTGGACGATGGCGAAATGGAAGTGGAGTCATCGACGTTCAGGGAGCCGCTGGTCTTTCTCCCCTGTCCCTTGCAACACATGGGAAAAATGGGGCTTAAAGTCGGTGCGGGTTCAAGGCCCCCGTCCTTTCTCTCTCTCCACACTTCAGGGACGCAGGCCAGTGATGCCCCCACTGGGGCCTTTTCACACGGCAGACACGAGCGGGCCCTGAATCCGGCAGCATCCGCACCCCGCGGTCACTCGGGACTCCTCTCTAACGCCTGCCACGTAAAACGAGGACAAGACTGGGGGCCGAAGCTCCGTTCCCAGAAGCCAGTGAAAATGCTCTCTGTGGTCTCGTCCACCCACACTGTCACGTTCTCTTTCTGGGCTGGCCTGGCTGTTTGTCATCAGTGCCCCGATTCCCTGATCCGAACAAGTCGGCATTCTCCGTCAACACCTCTGCTTTCCCCATTTTGGACGCCACCCAAAATTCAAGAGGGATTGTGGGAGAAACGCTAGCAGTTAGCGTCTACTGTTTACCGGGCACTACGGCTCCGGAGGAGGATGCGACAGTGAACGCCCAGTAAGGACGAGGCTGCTTCCCCCGGCCGATGGGCCTCTCCCTTCCCTTCCCGCCTAAAGTGTCTGTTTCCGGTGGGTGGTTCTGGACTCAGGGATGAAGGAGCAGGACTGGACCGAGAGAGGCCCACTGAAGCTGCGGGAGACAGGAGACGGCCCAGGAGAGAGCTGGGAGAGTGGGCTATACAGTGAGGACGGGGCGGTTGGGAGGCAGAGAGCGGGAGAGGAAGCGAGGGGGAGGCCAGAGCAAGCACACTGGGCTGGGAGAGCCGTGGTGGTCTCTCCTTCACTGTGTTGGTTCGACAAAGCGAGGCCCTAGAGGGACGCAGGGCACCATAAAATCAGGGAGGAGAGAAAACGGAACAGGAGAGCTACTGGGGAAAAGGAACTAGGTCATTTTCCACATCTTTCAAGAAGTGCAAGCTCAAGGGTAGAGTCGCTTCACTGCTCAGTTGTGGACCGCCGCTTTGGTTGTGACCCTTCTCATGTGGACTCAGAAATCAAGCAGGTTCTGTCTCGGAGGAGCTTCTGGCTGGAGCCGTGGACTTCAGAGCAGCCCTCAGGACAGAGATTGGCAGCCACGTGGTCAGAGGCGGGGGACTGTGTCCCAGAAGAGGGGGGACATTAAGAAGGTTTCAGTGGACACCTGTGGCACCAGCTCACCCTGGGTCGCACCAGCTGTGGGAGGCCAGACTGGAATCCAACCCCAATTTCCCACCCTCTGAGACCTCTACTATTTGCCTTTGACAAGTTGCATTCTCTGTCTGACCCCACACCTTGTGCAGGCGCTGATGGGGTAGAAAGACAGCACCCTAGTGGCCCAGAGAGAGACCCATGGGGGATCCCACACCCTCAGTGACACCTTTTAGACAGATGAGCTCTGGGAAGGTGGGAGCACTGAGCCAGGCCTGGGCTGGACAGACAGAGCAGGGACGCGGCAAGGCCATCCAGATTTGGGGGAGAGTCCATGAGAGGAGAGGTGTGGGTAACTGGAAAGACAGGCGGTGCTTAGACGGGTGGGGCCTTGAATGTTAGGAGAGACACTTGGAGAAGGAGCATTTCCATCCTCACTTTGTAAGGAGGGTGCCCAGTCTAGTCCCTCAGGCTTAAAAAGAGTTCAAGAGAGAATGTCAGAAACTCCGTATTTTGCTGTTGTTCTGTTTCTTGCCCTGCCTCTCTCGAAGCAGAGGTAGTCTGATAAAGGTCTACTTCTGACATACACAACATCAGAAATCTTTAAAAGCCAGATTTGAGAACTTAATATAACAGTGACCTTTTGATGCTTTCAAATACAACATGTCTCTATAAAGAACTTCCTAATTCATTAAGTGGGACAGTCACTGAAATGTTAAAATACATCTGAACCAAGAGACTCACAGCTGGAAGTTGGAGGGAGACTCAATTTTCCTTGGATCCCATCGGATACCTGCTCTCTCTCCATCTCTCTCCATGCAAGCATTACTTTGAAACATACACACACGCTCACATACACAGGACCACGGCCAATGCACGTACTAGTGACATTTTAACATCATATTTTAAAACAGCTAAATCAGATTTGAAAACTTTGTGTGGTTTTCACTTCCATGGAATTTAAGTTTAGTTCATTGGCAATCAAAGGAATCAGAATAAAACTATCATTGTCATTGTATAACAAGATGACAAAATCATATTTCGTCTTTATGAAAAATATGGAAATAGGTTACATAGGACACACGAAATATTTTCAGTTTAATGTTATAAGGAACCCAGACATCCTTCTGTAGATCATTTTATAAGGAATCTCTCCATCTACAAAAAAGCAAGGTCACTTGTTCCCTAAGGTGTGCAGAGGCCAAGGAGAAGGTGGCATGGGACAAGAGACTCCCAAGCTCCCAGTGCCACTCTGGGCTTTGCACTGTCCTGGCATTTGGCTCCCACAGCTCACTGGTGACATTGGTATGATCACCTCATTTTCCCAGGTGACTTATCAAAGACGAATGAATCAGTTCAGTGTTTTGGACTGCAGGGAGCAGGAATAGGCCTGTAACTGGCTGACACAACGAGGGATCTTGCTGGTCACTGCGCTCTGTTCCTTTCCTCTTCCGATCCCTTGGCTCTGCCTCCTCCCCCCACCCCAGGTGTTTCAAAATCCATCGGGGCAGTAGCTATGATGAGGACAGCAAAAGACAGGAACTAGCTTCCCTAGGCTCCCTTCTAAGGATGAGGAAATTTATTTCCAGAAAGACCTGGGGGAGAACAAAGCAGGGGGGTGGAGCAAGATGGCGGACAAGAAAAACCATCAGCCAGAGCGTCTCTGCAAAAAAGACAGATCTTAGAAGAAATTAGAAGAAAGAAGCAAGCAGATGAGCATACATTGGATGAGGGTTGGAAGAAGGGGTACTTGAGACTACGGGAGACTCCAAGGGGGGAGGTTGTGGAGGAGAACTGGAAGAAGACAGCCCCTGAGAAGCTTGGAGACCAGCAGCAAGGGTAGGTGGAGCAGTTAACTTCCTCTCCCTTGCATCTCGGCCTGCTGGCGGGCTCCCCAGCAGTTGGAGAGACCTGCGGACACCAGCCCAGAGACGGCCACCGCCAGTGAGCAGTACACCTGTAGCAGATGTACACCAGGCTCCCAACTCCCTTGGGCAACCTCCCTGTGCACAGACCCGAGCCACCCGGCAAGAGCCATATTGCTACATTCTCCCCTCCCTTGTCCCTATCTGTGGCCGCCAAGAGAGACAATATAGCCACCAGCCGGAGGCATCTCCAGGGAATGGGACCTTCCCTTTTGGGGCCCTACAGCTGACTGAGGGGCACTCAGATGGGGAACTCCCTACCCACCAGCCCTCCCAGGTGGTGCTGGCCTGGTGACTCCAGGAGAACAGGGCAGACCCTGAGGCTGAGAGACATCGACCCAGCTTGGGCACCCCGTGGGTGAATTAGGACTGACACTCCTCTCCCTGGTGGGGTCAGGGATTGAATTCCCGGGCCAAGAGGTCAGACCTACAGACCAGATCCTGCGCACCCAGGTCTCACATTGCCTGGGGCACAGAAGGGATATTGGGAAGGAGCCTACTAAGGTGTGTGCCTTCAGGGGCAGATCAGCATGCTTGAGGGCAACTCTGCTCCCAAAGGGGGGCCGTGCGCCCAGCCCAGATGGTGACCCTGCACAGGTAACCTCCTGGCCCGCATCACAGCCAGGGGAGACCCGGTGGCGTGAGGTCCTGCCTGTTGGCAGAAGCCCAGGAGAAGCCGCGGAGTTGGGGAGGGTGGAAGGGAGCGAGGCCTGCTCCAGACTGCAGGTCTCAGACAGCCCCACCCCCACACGCAGACTTTCTGACTGAGTGGGGCCATCCCAGCCCCTCCCTGACAGCTTTTCCAGGAAGCAGAGAACAGGACTTTGACCCCTGCTAATAGCATTTGGGGTGCTCTAGGGCAGGCTTACCCAACCCAGCTCCGCCCAGACTCATTCCCAGACCAGCCTCCACTGAGGTGGAGAATAAGGACACACCTGGAAGTCCCAGGGCCACACCCACCATCTGAGGCACTAGAGTGCTTCTACAGAGGAACCAGAGCTGGTTACAGAACCCAAAAACACTGTACCCTGCTCCTCCAAGCAAGCGCCACCTACTGACAGGGAGGTCATTCTGCACACAATTTTACTGCATCTACTGACTCATCATATATGGTGTGGTCGAATCTCACCCACAAACACCACCTACTGGCTCAGAGACTAAATAAGGCATGTCATTATCCAAACAAAAATCTAAAGGTAAGAAGCAAAAGCTGATCAAGATGGGAAGAAATCAGCTAAAGAATTCTGGAAGTATGAAGACTCAAACGGAAAGTACACCCCCAAAGAGGAACACCAGCCCTTTAGAAATGGACATCAACCAAAATCAGACCACTAAAATCACAGAAGAAGAATTTCGAACATGGATCGTAAGAAAATTCAATGAATTGCAAGAAAAAATGGATAACCAACACAAAAAAACCACAAAAAAAAAAATCCAGGACCTGGAAGAAAAAATCACTAAATAAATTGAAATAATACAGAAAAAATCAAAGTACTGCAAATGGAGAATCAATTCAGGGAACTACAAAACACAGTGGAAGGCCTCAAGAACAGGGTAGATCACACAGAAGAAAGAATCTCAGAGATTGATGATAACACCATCCAACAGAGAAATAAGAGAAAAGAGAAAAGCCTACAAGAGAAGTGGGATTATGTGAAGAAATCTAATGTGAAGGTTATAGGGATTCCAGAAGGGGAAGAAGAAACACTCAAGGGTTGGATAAGCTATTTGAAGATATAATAGAGGAAAATTTCCCAGGCCTTGCTAAAAATCTAGATATCCAAGTACAAGAAGCTCAAAGGACCCTTGGGAGATTCAATGCAGAAAGGAAGACATCATGACATGCAGTCATCAGACTAACCAAAATATCAACTAAAGAGGCCCTTCTATGAGCTGTAAGGCGAAAGAAGCAAGTAACATACAAAAGAGAGCCAATCAGAATAATGCCAACTTCTCTACTGAAACCCTACAAGCAAAAAGAGACTAGGGCCCCATTCTCACTCTTCTGAAACAGAATAATGACCAGCCTAGAATCTTGTACCCTGCAAAACTAAGCTTTGTATACGAAGGAGAAATCAAGACATTCTCAGATAAGCAAAGACTGAGGGAATTCGAAAGACAAGGCCAGCCCTTCAAGAAGTACTGAAAACAGTGTTACCTATGGATCAGCACAATAAACACTCACGAATGTAAATCCACTCAAAAGCTAAAGATCAAAAGCCAGATACCACAATGGCTCAAGAAAGAAAACAAAGCGACAAAGTTCAACCCATCATAATGAACAGAAATCTGCCCCACCAATCAATTCTCTCAATAAATGTGAATGGCTTGAACTCCCCACTCAAGAGACATAG
>VBSM01001979.1:5895524-5915269 GCA_008086735.1 Cheirogaleus medius
AAGTGGACATATAGGAATAACATTTGTCGGGTGTCGGGCAGGTGGGAGTGGGGAAGAGGGGATGGGTATATACATACGTAATGAGTGAGATGTGCACCATCTGGGGGATGGTCACACTTGAAGCTCTGACTTGAGAGGTAGGGGAGGCAAGGACAATATACGTAACCTTAACATTTGTACCCCCATAATATGTTGAAATTAAAAAAAAACTGGGTGAGGCTTTCTGGTTTCCCAAATTGACTCAAGCCCATCTGGTTCTGAGCCATCCCCAGGGCACCTAGGGTTTCTGCCAGGGGCGAGGACCAGCCAGCTGGGATGGGCAGAATTTGGTGGCATCCACTACAAGTTCTCAGCTGGAACGTGTCTGAAGGGCCTTGGTGTGGGTGAGATGCCACAAATTAACGGTGAAATATGTAACATGAGCAAAACTGCCGTTCGTGCTGCTGAAATATCTGAAAGCATCCAACTATTTCATCAGTAGGATTTTAGGTGCTGTTTTCCTGCCTCACAAACTGACTGAGATTAAACATAAAAGAAATTCTTGGATCTTAAGGTAATCACACCACACACACCTACACACACACACACACACTCACACACACACATACACACAATTAAAGCTCAGAAATAGACAAAATGAAAGCCAACATGTATGTTACAGAATTTTTAAATGTAAGCTGAGACCCTAGAGACATTATGAATTTTTAAAATTACATTTAATTTAGCATATTAGTAAGAAATACTGAACAGTGACCCCAAAGAACCTACAACTGTTAAAATGTTGAAATGCAAAATATATTATAAAAGATTAGTTATGACCATGAAGAAATTATTCTACTCAGCTGAATTTTCTAACTCATTGTTAAGTGGGCAGATGTCTTTCATAAAAATACATTGATTAAAGGTGACTTTTATTGGGGCCTCATTAAGTGCAGACCTGGGCCAGGTGTATCACCGGCATCATTTCATTTAATCCTAATATCACCTAGGAGGGAAGTGCTATCCCATTTCTGAAGGGGCTTGGGGAAGGTCCTTAAATTTCCTAAGACACCCAGGTAATGAGACATCAACTCCAGGGCTGGATGATCCAACCATCATGTTGCCATGATGGGCTCTACAAAGTCCATGGAACAAAACTTAGTTCATGGATTCATCTATTTATTCACTGGTTTAAAATCATTAACTGGCCACATGTACTCACCAGCAAATTGGTATTAACGGATCAACACCTAAGTGGACATGTAGGAATAACATTTGTCGGGTGTTGGGCGGGTGGGAGGGGGGAGGAGGGGATGGGTATATACAAACATAATGAGTAAGATGTGCAACGTTTGGGGGATGGTCATGCTTGAGGCTCTGCCTCGAGGGGGGAGGGGGGCGTGGGCAATATACATAACTGTAATATTTGTACCCCCATAATATGCTGAAATAAAAAAAATTAAAAATAAATAAATAAATAAATAAATGAAAGGTAAGGTTTAAGAGATTTAAAAAAAATAAAAAATAAAAAAAAATAAAATCATTAACTGAGTCCCTTCTGTGTCCCAGTCAGGCTTTGTGCTGGCTGTCACCAAGAGCCACTTCTAAACAAAACACAAGCACCAAGAGAGGCTTTGTTTTAACGTTTCATTTTTCCACAGGGCCAGCCACTTAACATGAAGTTTGTGATCGCACCTGTCAGAAAAAGCCACAGCTCATGTCATCAGAAATTTCCTTCTGTCCTTTATGTATCGATGGTTGGGACAATTTAACATGATTGGGGTCCTGATTTTTTTCAACAATTACTTTTGTGGAAAAAAAAAATCTCCTGATTAAAAAAATGTTAGGTCCTAAAATACGGGTCTATTATAATTGGCGGTATTCAGCTATTATTGGAAATGTATGTGGCTTTCAAAGTTTCGTATTATAAATACTACTGCATTATACATATTTACACATAATTTTCAACTGCAGTTCAGTAGGTAGAAAAGATACCTAGAAATTTAATTACAGTCAAAGGATGGGGACATCTCAAGGGCTCGTAATGAGTTGTGTGCTGAATTGTTGTCCCAGAGTGACAGATGAGCATGCCCATTTCTGCCCAAATGGGTCCCCACGGAGTGTTAGCATGACTGAGAGTCTTTGGCATGTGATGAAATGGACCTTCTCAGGGCACTCTTCCAGGGCTTTGTTCTGGGCATGGCCTCTTTTGAGTGATGGTAATTACTGGTATAATGACATACTTTCTTTTTAGAGGGTCATTTAAATGAATTTAAGTGGACACATGTCCACTTAAATGAATATACGTTGCCAGGTCAACGAAGTTATTTGTCAGGAGTGAATCCGCAGGCCTTAGAGGTGAGCCCGTGCCGAAGGCGACGAGGATGGCGAGGCTACTACGCCCACATTCGAAACGCGCGGAGGCCTGGACTTCTCGGGAGCATCTTCCCCTGCCACACCCAGTGGCCCCGATATGGAAAGTGGCAGGCCATCGAATTAAGGGGAAAAAATAGGTATTCTTGCATCACTTTTGACATGGTTCCAAAATGTCTTCGGAGTGACAAAAATCATTCTGCAAGTCCCTTCCTGCGTTTGCCCGCTAAGATTCTAAGCCACTCTCCAGTACCACGGTGTTCCTTAGGCACAGCACAGCACCGGGGACAAAACAGGGACTTGGCCAGTATCCGAGGGCTCAACTCATAACTGAGTCCGAATAGTTCCTTAGTGTCTTGCTTGACTCACAAAAATTCCCCTCTAATTTTATTCTGAAACAGAATTATTTGACAGCTGCATGTTAACCTCAAACGTTTAAAGAAAGGCAGTATTTGTGGCTGCTTACAGAGCAAGGGTCAGCACACTACAGTCCATGGGCCAAATTCAGTCTAGAATTTTCTGTACACGCTGAGAGCTAAGAATGACCTCAATATGCTCGAACAGTTGAAAAAAAAAAAGCAAAAGAATAACGATATTTCATGACACTTCAAAATTATATGAAGTTCAAATTTCAGTGTGCATAAATAAAGTTTGGAACATAGTCATACCCATTCATGACCATCTTTTCTACGGCTGCTTTCATGCTACGCTGGCAGAGTTTGAGTGGTTGTGGCAGAGACCATATGACCCAAAAAGCCTAAAATATTTAGTATCTGGCCATTTAGAGAGAAAGTCTGCTGACCCTGGTGTAGAGAACTTGTCTCATCTAAAGTATCTAATAAATGGACGGGCGTGCTGAGAGCCCTGACCTCGGCATGCAATTCATCCATGTAACAAAAAACACTTATATCCCCTAAATGTTTTGAAAGTAAAAAAAAATCTTATCATTGAATAAAGCAAAGCAGAGCATACCCAGGAATAGTCTGTGCTCCCCCCCCCCGTTAATAAAGAAATGCTTTATATCATTAAGATGATATCAGACTTGCATTTTCTTAATTTCGTTTATCTTCACTTGAATTTTTAAAAATATACACATGCCTGAGATTGCAAATGGAGTGGGTCAAAAAGAGGGAGTGGTAAAATGCAAACTCAATTTTCATTTTTTCCACAAACAAAACAAAACAAAAACGTAACAAAGCATGTATTCTTAAAATTGCCGAAATGATCCCAGAGAGCCATTAGCCTGAAGACAATCGTGACACAGGCTTGCCTCCCTGGCCTGGTACTAATTCTGTAATGAAAAAGGTGGGATTGACCTTCAGAAGAGATTTAAATGGCCTTAAAAAAAAAACACCCCTCGGGCCCTCCGCCTCTAAACACGGATGCCCCCCCCCCCCGTGATGGTAAAGGTTGTCCCTCAAAGTCAGTAAGTAACTCACAGTAATGGATTTCAAAGTCAAGAATCTAATGCAAATCTAAGTATTTGCTTATACACTCTCTGAAGTCTCGACAGATTAAGTTTGGAAGTATTTTCATAGATCATATCTACATAATCTAATAGAGATGATTTCAGGAATACAGAAGATGCTTCCCGCGATGTGCTTGCCAGAGCACCGCCGCTCCTCGCCAATGACATTAATAAAGTATGCGTTTTTGTTTGAATTTTTTTTTTATTTCATCCAATTTATAGAACAATGTTGAGGGGTTTTAAGTAATATTCTGCTTCTGTAGAGAGGTCTTTATCTTGACAGAACTACTGGAGAGAAATGGACGATTCCGAGGATAAGGGATCTTCGTCTCTGTTAAGTTTATGTAACGTAATTGACTTTGTTAAAGGACGTTTAGGAATCGTGTGATTTACATCTCGGGAGAGCTTCATACATCATCCACACGAGGTTCCACTTATTTAAATATTTCATTTTAAAAGGCGCAGCGGGCTCGTAACTTCATCGGCACCACCCTTCCCCGGCTGCAGTGGACTCTCTAGCGCAGCCATGCCTCTCTTCGCCTCTTCTCTGCACGGGGGAACCTGTGCGGTCACGTCACCTTTCTCCGACACGTCGCACGAGGCACAGGCCAGATTCCACGGGGGGAGTGGGGGAATCAGAAAAGATTAGACTCTTAAAACTTCCATTTCTTATGTAAGTCATTTATTCAGATGGAATGCCCATGCACGAGGGTGGATGGGGAGGTGATTTGGGCAGCACTGCACGTCCTCAAGTGCACGCTGCAAATGCACTGCCACTCTCTCCTGTTCCACTGCTTCTCTGCTGTGTGGGCCTGGGTATGTTGCTCGACCTCTCTGAGCTGCCCTTTCCTCTGGCGTAAAGTTAGACCAATAAATACTAGAGCCTTACACGGTAACTGCACACACCAGATGAGGAGCACCGGGTTCAGCGAGGACCAGTGTCACACAGACAGCCAACTCGTGTCCTCAGGGAGCTCCAGGGAGTCTGTTCCCTCCTGCAAGGCTCCATCCTCACCAGAACTCACATTCCTGGGGGGATTTGGACCACAGGGAAGACAACAGACACCTGCACTAGACACCATCGGACAGGGAGGAATGGGCAATAAAGAAAGTCAAATAGGAAGACCCCGAAGGGAGTGACAGGGATCGGGAGCTGCTGTCTTCGAGAGGGTGAGCGGAGTTGGCCTCGCTGAGGACAGACCCAAAGGGAGAGAGGGATCTGGCCGGCACAGAAATGGGGACGAACACTCCGGCAGAGGGAAGCACAGGTGCCCATGCTCCAAGGCAGGCGGAGCAGGTGTGGTCAAGGCAGAGAGCTGTGCAGGTGACACGTGGGGACCCAGAGGGAAGGACGAGCAAGAGCAGAGCCAGGTTCAGGTGATGTGAGCCCTGCAGGCCTTGGAGCAGAGGTTGGTTTTATTCCAAAGGCAATGAAGCCACTCAAGGGGTTAAAAATGGAAATGACATGAATGAGTGAATGAATTAAGATGAATGACTGAATGAGGCCCATAAAAGAACTTTTTTAAAGCATTGCACAAATACTCATGCACGCACGCACATGCACACACACAGGGGCTATGTGTGTACTGCCCGTGTATTCCATGCAAGCCCAAGTACAAAGGAAGCTGCATTTGGGAAAGATGCAGGAGCCTGCCATGACCTCAGGTTAGGGCTCATTTGGGATGCTTGCGAGAGGTCACCCATAAAGGAAGCAAAGAAATGTCACAGAGATTTATTTAGTCATCCCTGCTATGGGCATGAGCTCACAACAGTAAGTGCTGAGCGTCATTTTAAAGAAGCCCTTTAACAACCATGTTAAAAGAACAGCGCAGATTACAAATGAACACTTACAGGATAATTTTCGTAAATGGTCCTTATGTCACGCGAATGAACACCTGTGGCTTGAAACACGACGTCCAGAGAAACACAGATGTAAAAGGTGCCGTAGCTCAAACAGCTCAATCATGTTCCCGGTGTCAAGGTAGCATATGTAAGCTTCAAGTAACATGTAAATATGCCTATAAATATCACGTGTCAATAATATGCAAAGTCCATGAAATTCAAGAGAGCAAAAAGAAACTTCTTAAAATTACTATTTCATATTGTATATGCTCTTAACCGTATGTTAGTAAATTAATAAATTGATTACTCCAGGCGTATTTCTTACGTAGTCAAAACCACTTGAAGGGGGAATCCTTTGGTTGAGAAAATAAGGGATGTTATGATATTTGGGTTCGTCTCATATTTGGGCATGTGCAGCTCACATAAAAACTCACCAGTGTGGTCATTTTTGGCATCGTGTGCTTGCCCAACTGCAAGTGCCAGGACAGATGTCAGTGTGGAGTCCTGAGCAGACAGTCTCCCCTCTTTCTGTGCCCTCTCCACTGCAGGGACAGGCAGCCCAGCAGCTGCATTTCTCAGCCCTGTGACCAGGGGCGTTACCCAGTAGGTTCTTCCAACGAGAGGCGCTCATGCCAGATCTGGAAGGCGGGAGAGAAGCGGGAGCCATTATTGCCCCCGCAGGGCGCGAGGCGCCCGCGCTTTGGCAGGCAGCTGGCGTGAGGTGTTAGCAGTGACCGAAGTGCTGCTATTTCTGCAGCCCTGGAGTTCTCTAAGATCTAGGCGTGGCTCCCCTGAGTCTCACAACCCCAGGTCTTCCAGTCTTTTCAGAAGCCTCTAATCCCTTGCGTACGTCTGTTCCTGCTTGAGACGCCCAGGGTCACTTTAGTTTGCCTGACGGAAGCGCCACGGATGCAGGATGTCACTAGATCGCTCTGATTCCAGCTTGCAATGGTCCTGACCTTGGTTCTTGGCTTCTGTGGTCCCTTGGCACCCACCTGCTCCCCTCGGTTAAAGTATTAGAGCTGCGTGACATGGGTCAGTGAACAGAACAGAGAGTTCCCCGTCACTGCTGGTGCACGAGCAAATGCCAGAGGCCACTGGCCAAATATTTGACGTGGGGAACCCGCAGGAAGGGGGCCTTGCAGGTGCAAGAGTTAGAGACAGCTGACCCCACACTGCAACTCCAGAGCCAGAAACACAAGCACCGGAAGAGGCTCAGCACCCAGTAGGGACCCTTCCTAACTTCCTCCCCTGGGTGTACATTTCACGCCCGCCCTGAAGATGAACCTGTGTCTGCCAGCCTGAGGCAAGTCCAATTTCAGTGCCAGTTTGATCCTGCCTGCGGGCATAAAGAGCAAGCCACAGCCTCTGCCGGCGGCACTGGCCTGGGGTGGGGCTGCTCTTCAGGGGGAGCGGTCAGAAAACACTTTTCCATCCTGTCTGACCCACAAACTCTGGCATGAAATAGCCTCCCTGGGAAGCTCTCCCCATATGCTACTACCACTGCCCCGCCAGGCTGTGGCCGTCTGTCCCCTGCCCCTCCCCGGCCCACGATCTATCGCAGCTCCTGTCATTCAGTGTCACCACTGTCTATATAACAAGCATCGTTTCCCAAAGCCCGCGTGTGTTCAAGGGAGCAAGAAATTATCCTTTTCTTTATATTTCCGTAACTCAACTGAATCTCTATTTGGAGTCTCTATTAGTAAAAGTACAGGCCAGTGCTGTGACATCGAGTCCCCAGGATATTTCCTTCGATAAGAGAGAGCTTTATTGCTCTCGCACACAGCAGTCCAGAGCATCTCCACCTGGGGGCTCGAGCTGGTGGGGGTGTCTCTGCCACCCTCAACTTGTGGCTTCCACCTCTGACTCTATGTTGGATGGCCCAGTTGTTCTCATCACATGGTCAAGGGCAACTCTTTGGCCTTAGATCTGAATCTGCAGGTCTTGGAGGGTGGGGGAAGTGTAGAGGGCGTGCAGCTTCATTTTTAAGTACAAAAAACAGAAGTTAACAAAAGTTAAACACATCATTGTTCTCGTATCCCGTTGTCCATGGGACAATGGGCGGAATAACAGCCCCCGAAGATGTCCATGCTTGAATCCCTGAACACTGCGAATGTTACCTTACATGGAAAAAGAGATTGTGCAGAGATATTTAAGGTTAAGGGCCTTGAGGTAGGTAGACATCCCAGATTAACCAGGAGGGCTCGATGTAATTGTGCAGAGAAGACTGGCTGTCTACAGTCAGTCAGGAAGAAAAGTCACAACAGAAAAAGAGTCAAAGAAATGATAGCTTTGAGGATGAAAGAAGGGACATGAGCCAGGAAACGCCAGCCTCCTCTAGAAGCCAGAAGGGTTAAGAAAATGGATTCTACCCTGAAGCCTCCAGGAAAACACGGCCCTGTGTACACCTCAATTTCAGCCCAGTGAAAGCTGTATCGAAATTCTAACCTCCAGAACTACAAGAAGATGAAATTGTGTTGCTTTAAGCTACTAAGTCTGCAGGAATTTGTTACAGCAACAATAGGAGACTAACGTGCCTAGTCACATGACCCTACCTAGCTGCAAGGGAAGCTGGGAAGTGCAATCTGTGGCTTGGTGTGCACGTGCCCTTCCTCAGGTGTAAGAGTCTGCCTCCTGCACCCTCTGGGACCATAGGAAACCCAAAGTATTGGTGCCTGGTCCTCTCTGCACCCACCCAGTCCATATGCTCAGGCAGGCCACTCTCCATAAAGGAAGCCTGTGTAGCCAGTGCAGGACAAAACCCCACCATCGTGACAAGGCTGGGAGCAGAGACACCTCCCAGGATGCCAGCTGGAAACTGGGACACAGGCACCTCTCTCCTCAGAGCCCCACAGTGACCAAGGGTCTGTTAGTTCTCACCCGCCCCAGCCAGGGCCTGAGTAAAAGAGCCCCTTCTCCAAGACCCTCCAACATCTAACTCTCCTGTGCCCTTCTCTCCGGCTCTGCAGCTCAGAGGATCCTTGCTGGGCAGTGAGTGCAACTTCTTCCAGCCCATTTTTGAATTTGGAATCTAAGAAACTGATGACTTCATTTTTAAAACTCCCATTGACAATGTTTCCTTAGGAACTCAGGCACCTGGCACCTGGTTGCCAGGGCTGTGGGGTTAGTGCCTTCACCTATGGGGGAAGAACCCCCAGACGCCCTGAGAAGGGAACACGTCCTGAGTTGACATCATTCTTCCCGGGGGCACCTGCTGGGAGCAGGGCACAGGGGAGGCAGCAGTCCGTACCTCGGAGGGAGGTCTTGAGAATCAAGTGGGAAAGTGGATATTCTCACAGCACCTGGTTTAGAGGCAGCAGCCAATTAATTTTAGCTTTCATGGTTTATATTTTCATATTTATTCATTCATCCACATATGCCATAATAATAAAATGTCACAACAAACCTGCAGATCCACTATATTGCTCCCATTTTATGGATGGGGAAATTGAGGCTCAGGGAGATTGATAACTTGCCTGAGGTCACATCGCTGCCATGTCAGGCTTAGAACTCCAACTCTTAGGCTATCGCTTTCCCATCTTTCGTTCCTAAGGTGACTAACGGAACTCCCAGGAGCATCATGCAGGGCCAAGTCTGCAATGCAGCCTCTGTGCCTGTGTTTCTTCACTTCACTGCTGAACTCCTAAGAGTGGGCCTCTTGGAGAGGCAGGAGGAGAAATGGGGACCAGGGTGGGTCCTGCCTTAGCTCCCGGTACACAGCCACTTGTCACCCGGGCCTGGCGCTTCCCCGGCCCTGTGTGAATGACCAGCCGGCAGAGCCCTGGCATCCCCCAGCTAGCTCAGCGCCCGCCTCCCGCGCGGCCTGGAACTCGGAGGCCATGTTCTCCACCCCTACGTGTTTATCAAAGGCACAAGTAACGAGCATGCTCACCAAGCCACGTGGGGACGGGTCTCACCTCCCAAGTAGACGGGCCAGGGTGACTCTGCAATTGTCCTCTGAACCTGCTGCGATGAGGAAAATCAGCAAAGTGGGACGATGCCGTATTCCACATCCCCTGTGCTCCCCGCTCCAGCCAAGAGAGACAGCACTCTTGTTCTGGGACCCCCTTGTTCTCCTCTCTCTCATATGTCACCTCTCCTGGGAAGCCCTCCCAGTTTGCTCCAGCCCAGAACAATCCTTCCCTCTGCACATGCCTTCCTTAGCACGTCTTGCCCACGTTGTCGGGTGCGAGCAGTGCCTTTGCCAGGTGCTTACGTCATCTTCCAGGAAGCTCCCCGAAAACAGGGGCCGGAGCGTCCGCCTTGGGATGTCACCACCCAGCAACAGGGCATGGCGAATAGCAGGTGCACCTGAAGATACGTGCTGGTTATCTTATGGAGTGAGGAACTCCCACCTGTCCTTCCACACTGGGGAGTCACGTGCTCCCTGAAGCCTTGAAAGGAATGATGGGGACAGGCCCGTTCGCGGGTTCCCAGCTCTCAGCTGGGGCCCGGCATGAAGCAGATCGTGCTGTGAGGCCTGCACAGTCTGCGTCGGTCTCAGTCCCTGCACTTCCCTTCTGCCCCTGAAGTGTGTGGCGGGCGCAGGGTCACGAGTCTTGCACGCGGGTGCTGTGCGTCTTCCTCTGACACCTGTGTCCCCTGGCACGAGGCAGGTGCTCAGCAAACACCTGATTCCAGAATGACTTAGCGGGGGCACGAGTCCCCTCTTGCTCTTCCTCTGCCCCCACTCACTCACGCCGGCACATGGGCGGGTCGCTGATGTACCCCGCGTCGCACTGGCCCTGGGGACAAGGGGGGCTCCACAAGCGACGTCTGCCCCGAAAGCGGAGGGTGGGGGGAGAAGCTAATGGACGGTGAGCCTGGCTCTTTCTTCCTTTTCATTTAATCCTCACAAGTGCTTCCTGTGTCGGGTAATCCCATTCTGTTTTGCCAATGAGAAAAAAGGATTAGCCCGGCAAAGTCGGGTGTCCAAGGTCATAAAACTATTATAATAAGTGATGGGGCATCTGTTGGAATCAAGGACTGTCTGACTCCAAACCCATGTTGCTCAGCTTCCCTGCCAGAGGAAGAGTTGCAAAATAATTTTTAAAAGAAAACAAATGTAATGAGAGGACAGGTGTGAAGCTACAAGGCAGATAAACGAATGGCTGGGATCGACCAGGTCTGGTGTCCAGGCAGCTCGTGCTTGTGCGTTCCATCCCCGTCCCCGTCCCGTCCCCATCCCTGTCCCTGTCTCTGTCCCTGTGCCCGGGAGGGCCAGACAGGCACCCTCACTGGGCGTGACCTGCCACACGCAGCCCTGGAGGGGGAAATGGAGTCTCACCCAAGACCTTCCACTTCCCCATTGAAACAGTCAGGACCTTGCTCCCCTGCCACTAGGACAGAACTTTCTGGACTCTCCTAAGCTCTCTGCCTTTCCTTAGGAAACTTTTTAAATTGGTATTTCCTCCCCCATGACAAGAGCCACGTTCATTTTTCCCTGTTCCCTCTTATACTTTTCCATGTTCTGATCCCTCTACCCGGGAACCGCGGCTCCCTCCCTTTCTGCCCTTCCTTCACCCAGCCCTCTGACACCTTCCCCTGGCAGCAAACATCCCTGCCCCCTGCATCTGTTTTGGGGGAGGCCTCCCCGCCCCAGCACACACTGCGCTTACACCAGCCCCACCACCTGCTGTCCCCGCCTTTCTGTGGGCTGCCGGGAGGCGGGGGCCACGTGCATTCATTGGATGCCTCCTGCGCTTAACGTGCTACCAGACACCCCATGGGGTTGAAAGACGAAGCACTTTCTACCTGTAGTCTTGGCTTAAAACATTTTTTGTGGTTAATTTTTCACCCAACATTCTACCAACTGGTGTCCATTTCTCAACAAGGTAAATCACCTTTAACAGGTTTAGTGGCTGTCTAATAGTCAATCCGGTCCCCACTCATTTATGACACGGCTGCTGTGTGCACACCCCGTGCTAGGCACAGGGACACCAAAGAGAGATGCCATTTGCATCCCGCCCACTGGCACTTAGAGCAACATGCCAGCATCCACAGAGTCAGAGGATCGTGAAATGAAGGTAGGCGTCTACACCAACACACCCCTTCAACGGATGAGAAAACAGAACCACAGACGGACATGTAACAGGTCTACCTGCAAGTGGCTGGCGGAGCCCTGTTTGGTACCCGAAGTCCAGACCCCCAGCCCAGGCCCCTTTCTAGAACACTCCTCTCCCCAAGTAACAACAAAGGAATGCTCTTCTTTATTAGTTAGACTTCCACAGAGTCCTAAATCAAACCAAAGCATTCAAATTTTTAAAGTTTGATCAGCTGAGAAATAAGGATATTAAATATGATTAAATATGATTGCATTTGAGGGTACAGACTGTTCTTCCATTACCTGCTTTGATTAAAAAAAGCTATCTGGGCTGTGAGGTAGAAAAGTTAAATGCGACAAGAAAAAAAAAAGCCTGCTAGTTCTCTGTCGTTCCTACTTTTTGTAAGAAAATAGTATTGTTTAAGATGCATTCGTCACCACATCAAGAACACATGAGTTAGCATCCGCAGTTAATATTCTCCTCTCCCCCTTAATTGCTAAAAATAAGAGCGATTAGGAAGAATAAAAAGTTATTCCTATGATTCTTTAGGGAGCATAAGAAAGGCTACATTTTTTTAATGGAACATAGACCAGAAGCTCTGATTCCTAAGCTGAAATTTAATTGGAGCAATATTGAAGTTTAAAGAGTAATAAAGTTTTTGTCCTCGGGTTACGAGGGGAAAATTACCCATAACATTGTTTGGATTATAATATGTTAGCTGCTACTCTTGTCTATCTTTTCCCAGAGATTATTATTATTACTGCTTTTCTGATCATTTCCCCTGTTTCACCCTTTCCCCTCTGAACTCTGCCAGTGACGCTGAGATGCAAGGGACTTTTCACAACGGCAGGGACAGCGTGCGGATCACAGCGGATCCGGACAAGGGAATGCTATGACCAAGTGCAGGGAGGGTCTTCTCAGCGATGCCAAATGTCGTCTCCTTGAGAGACGAGATAAATGACCAAAAAACAGCAACAGCAACATCAAAAAGGAGAGAGCGAGAACTCCTGGGCAACAGCTCACTTACCTCCACCTGCCAACTGAAGCCTTGGCTCAAAACATGGCTCTGGCCGACTCCAACCCTCCAACACCTGCCTCACCACCAGACGGAAAAATAGTCACCAGTTAGCCTTTCGTCAGTGAAGGCTGAGACTGTCATGAAAGGAAGGGGAAGAAATGCCATAAAAACAGTTTCCGTCAAAATCATTCAAAGACCTAGAGATCGTAGAAACCTACATTACAACCCAAATTAGAAACCAGACACTGCTCGAAGGACGTGAAAACTGGCCTGTCCGCCCCCACCATGAACTTGGCATCAGCTAATTGATCCACAGCAAGAGAGTCTGGAGCGACTTTTTCCCAGGGTTGTGGCAGTGGAGACTTAACTCTGGGGCTCTGTCTGGGCCCACTTAGTCCAGAGAAGGGTCAGGACGGAGGGCTGCCAGATTTAGTAAAAATACCGGGTGCTCAGTTAAACTTGAATTTGGGATGAACAGCGAATAATCTTTTAGTATACATATGGCCCAGGTGATATCTGGGACATACGTACACCTAAGCAGTACTTGTTGTTTATCTGAAAGTCAAATTTTCCTGGTGTCCTGTATTTCACCTGGCGGCCCTAGGGGGGAGGCAGGCTGCATGTCAGTCCTCACCTCGTCTTCCCTGCATTTGCTCCTGGGCTCCCCACAGCTGGGCCCCTCAGCACCCACAGAAGACAAGCTGGCCGGGGTCTCAGGTAGGAGGGAGCTGTTAAAATGAGCGGGAAGGATAAGGACGGGAAGGATATTTCCAAGGGCACAGCCTGCAGTCCTGAGGCAGAACTCTCCAGAGAGCCCCTCCATGTCTAGATGCAGAAGAGCAGGGAGTCCTTAGGGACCCCTGTCTGTGGTCACATGACGGATGCACATGTTAGGCAGCAAGGCAGCTCTGGAGGCTGAGACTTCGCATCCTCTGCCATTAGTAGGCACCTGCCACCAGGTGAGTAACAGTGCTCTGGAAAGGCCCAGATGAGAGATTATTCAGCTTAAATGTGCATAAGCATCACTTGCTAATAGTCTAGAGACCTGGGTCCCATCCTTCAGAATCTCTAGTAGGTCTCAGGTACACCCAGTAAGCTGGAGTTTTAGCAAACATCACCCCCTACCCCATCCCACCCCACTCACACCAGGTGATCCTGATGTAAGTAGATTCTCTGAGAAACACTGACCTGGGTTTTAGGCTTCCCACAAACTCAGATGGAGAAAAGCATTATTTTAAAAATACAATATTAAAAGAGAGGCCTCACTCACATGCACCTTCCGCATTACAGAATTATATTAAAGTTTCCCCTTACTGATCTATCTCCCCGACAGGCTTGGGAACAGACAGCAGGAATTAGTTTTAAAAATTTTGTGTCCCTGGTGGCTAACAGAGTCACTGGAACCAAGTAGGTGCTCAGTAAATAATTGTCGAGTGACCAATTGACCTGCTAAACCTCAGTCTCCTGGCTTTACAGCCACACCCTATCCATCTCCCCAGCAGGCGTCTCAAGCGGAGGAGCCTCGGTCGTACCAGCCGACATTCAGTCTGCGCAGGATATGCGGTGGAGGATGCAGATTCACCTAAATGCCACCTTCCCAGAGGAATGGGTTGCATTTCTTGGTGTAGAGAAAGGTATGGATAAAGAAAACGGTGCTACATGGTGAGATGCTCTGAAGGTCAACGCTGAGACACCTGAGACTGCAAGAAGGTGGAAGACAAGGGTGGCCAGACTCTGAAAGGAAGCAACAAAAATGACTCTGCATCGGGGAGGGCTTTCCTGCCAGGCGTTGCAGGTCACTCAAGCAGCTGTAGAAAAACAGCAAGAGGAACTCAGCATCCACGCTGAGAGCCAGGGAGGTGCATCTCCAAGGTCCTTCCCAACTGGGTTTCGTGGTCTAGGCCAGGGATCTGCAAACTCCCTCTATAATGTGCAAGGGAGCAAATATCTCGGGCTTGCGGTGGACACTGTCGTCTCTGCGTCTACTCCCCTTGCTGTGGTGGCGGGGAAGCAGCCACAGACAAGACATCAGCCAGCTGGCGGGGCTGCGTCCCCGTGAAAAGCTAATGGCAAGAGCAGGTGGGTGGCCAACAGGCCCTAGTTTTCTGACCCACGACCTAAAGCGAAACTGAGACAAAACTGAAATAAGAGTAGACTGCCCACTCTAGATTCTAAAAGGCCCAGGGCAGATGCCGTGGAGGCCGCTCAGTGGAACTTTGCACCGTCTCCAGCCGATCAGGGTCATGCTGAGCCCTCTGGGAACTCTCCCAGGCAAGAGGAGCAGCTAATGAAAACGGAAGTGTCTTAACTAAAGAGGATACACTGACTGGGCCCCCACTCCCGGTAGAGGACGATAAGAGGTTGGGACACCGACCTCCCTCGCTTGCGATCAGTCATTTTCATCAGTCGAGGACCAATATTTCTGAACCTTGCGCACACATGCGCAGGCACACGAGAGAGAGAGAAAGAGAGAGGGAGAGAGAGAGACTGGGCAGGATGCCTATCTGGTGGATATTTTATATGTTACAATTAGTACTTCCCTCCAATCAAAGAGGTTCCCCACAAATGTACAAAGGGCGTTTGGACAACAAAACTGATGGGTTTATAGAGTCAAGTCGTAGCCCTGTCCAGGGTCCCATTAAGGTCTGCTACTTCGATGCAGAGCTCCGGCCTCCTGCCCCGGGATATCACCCTCCCTCGCCCCCATCCGTAATCATGCTTCACATCCACATTACAACGCCGAGGACGCCCGGCTCGTAGGCACCCTGCATGCAAGATGAGAGCTTTCACTTTATTTATTTAGAGCTCGCCTTGCCCAGATGTTCCCCAGAGACAAAGCATCTTATTTGATGGGCGTCCAGGTGCCGTGGGAAGAGCATCCACTCCAATATCGCTGCCTCTGAGCCAAGGCTAAAAGCACTTTCTCAGACATAAGGAATCGGGAAATCTACAACGGGAGCATAATGTTAATATCGCTGTTAAAATAATATCCAATAGCTCTTTCAAACGAGTGTATCAAATTGGTTCTTCTCGAGCCATGAGTCACCCGGCTTCGTTCGTCACGGGCCAGGGAGGGGCTGAGTGTCGGAGGGAGACCGTGTCCTTCCTGCCTTCGTGGCGCTCTTTGCAGTGATGAGACTGGACAAAGCCACCCACTCCGCTTTCCCTCAGGGTCCCTTGCCTCAGTAATGCATGTGATCACGCATAGAAAGCTGGAAACACAAAGTGAGCAATAAGAACTCACTTTGGGTGATTTGATCTGTGCGTTTCTTCAGCACATACTCATTTCGTACGAATTGCGTGCTGAGGACCCTTCGGGCTGCGGGGGGAGAGAGAAAAATAAAGGGTCTCTCCTCCAGTCTTTCAGAGAAACAGGGAAATAGACAAGTAACTCTAATATAGATAAAGCTAAAATAAGAATAGTGCGGTGGCAGAGGTGCACAGAAGGACGTGAAAGTGATACAGAGGAGGGGGTGTGGGATTGGCAGTTGGGTAGGAGCGATCTTTTAGTTGGGTTTTGAAGTTTAAATAAGAGTTTGCAAGGCAAAGCAGGGGAGGAAGTAAAGAGTGAAGATTCCACATTCTGAGCATGAAGAATGGTCTATGATGAATTGAGAAAGGTAGCCTGGAAGTCGTGAAGCTCTATGGGCCAGGGTAAGGGATTTGGACTTTATCTTATGAGCCAGAATTTACCAAAGTATGTGCCACAAAACAACAGTTTTACAAGATGTTATTGTCTTTACAAAACGGAGCTTGGGAGGCAATGGGGTTTTAAAATGCGGGACTTCTCAGAGCCTTTCCTAGTTTAATACATACTGGGATTTCCAAGAGGGAATACAAAAGGTAGAACAGCTCCCAAATATTTAAGTCCTAACATCTTTTTTGTTTGATTTTAAAAGAGAGATGTCATGAGATTGATGTTCTAAGCAATACCCATCAGGAAACGCTACTAACGCTGCACGGGACGGTGGACTGTTTCCGAGTAGAGCGGGAACGTGTGCATTTTCAGGATAGAGCCTATCCCTGGCAGCCGTAGCGTATTGACGCAGGGCAGGGGAGGAGGATAAGACTCTGTGAACCATTTCGCCCGAGGAATCAGAGGCCAGTGAGGATTCCTGGTTCTAACTTTGTCACTGGGAAGATGCCACGGGAAGCCGGGCTAAGAAGGGGCTCTGGAGGAAGAACCCGTGAGCCTGAGCCGCCCGGGACAAGTTAATCTGACAGCGCCACTCGCACGCCGCTGCTCGGAAGACAAGCGACCAGTTTGCCGCAGCATTATCGTAAGCTCATTTTCTTCTGAAAAATCGAGAGGAGGGCTCCGTTTTTAATGGAATGCTGCGAAATGCATATTAATTATTGCCAGGACTTGAGTCTTTTAGCGAAATACATATTTATAAACCTTTGTGGAGCATAGATCATTTACCTAATAGAGCAAGACTGCTCTAAAGTCTCCATCCTAATCTATCAGGTAAATATTCATTTATAATTGGTTATTCAATCCCTGCTCTTTTCCCAATAGGTCGGAATGGCCCTGTAAGACTGCTTCATTCCTCGGCGGAAGTCTGTTATCATCCATCATAGTGTCAATAGAGATATATACATTAAAGAAATTACGAAAGTTACTGCCCAGGACAAGAGCTAACATTTAGATGGAGAGAAATGCAAAACATAATGAAACGGCTGCTGTGGGTGAGGAGGAGAGGATTTTTCATTTTAATAACCAGTCATACTCCAGTGCAGAAGAACAAAAATAGAAGGATGGCAGGGGCGAGCTGGATATTGTGTCTGAAATGTTCTGATCCTCCTGAGTAAATCCCTGGATAGAACCCCCACCCCCAAAAGGAGAAAGCCATGTGTTCTGCATCCCCTAACTCCCTCCCTTTGCACCCCCACATACCTCATTTTATTTTATATGTTTTAGGGATCTCTAAACCAAGCATCTATTATATGCTGGGTGCTTCTGCTTGTTAGATCTCATTTACCAAAAAAATCTTAGTGCTGTTTCACAGATGAGGGAACCAAAGCTCAGGGAACTGGAGGGACTGTCCCAAGTTCCACAGCCAGTAGTGGCAGAGCTGGGTTTTGAACCTGGGTACCAATATCTCCCCCACTGGGCTTCTCCCACGAAGACTGAGGTTGCTCCAGGTGCATTGGTCAGGAGGAGACCCTGGGGCCAGGAGCGTTTCCTGAACCAAAGGAGATCTGGGAGTGGAATGCTTGACAAAGATGGGGCCACAGGGCTTTTGAGCCCTGAGATGAAGCCACCCCACCCTCTGACAGCAGGCGGCCTGGTCAGAAATCCCAGAAGGAGTCAATGATTCGATGGGAGTTGATGATTGCCCAGTCTCCTCCTGCTAGTCTCGCTGGTCCTGACATTGAGCCTTGCAAACTGATATTTTGTTGCTGCTGCTGATGTTGTTTTGCAGGACACATTTTGTCATCAAACTCTAAGGTGTCACCCCAGTAGATAAGGACATCAGGCACAACAGCTATGGCTGAAGTGGGCTGGGACCTCCATGCCCCTGGTAGCCCCATGTAAGACACTTACATGAAATCCTGGTCTTGGAGACCATTGATGGCCATGGATGGAGACCACCAGGTAGGGCTGGCTCGCAAGGGGCCTGCACTGGCTCTCAGGCCACCGTGGGTGGTGAGGGCAGGGATTCCCAAATCTATATAAGCCCCACTGATATTCACTACCTCTTGGGTACAAATGTTTTGAAACTCAAAAATCCAAGTTGTGTGTCGTGTAAAATTTATAGTCGATCACAGAAAGGATGCTCCAAATCAAAGGCCAGCTACACAGAGCCAGAGGTTTCGAAGTGGGCTGGGAACCTCGCTTCAGATGCTGTCAGGCAGACCCCTGGTGGGGGGACACTGTCCATGGTGCTGAGCGGGACATTGGCACAGACGGTCAAAGCAGAGAAGATGATGTCACCTGAACCTCGATAGCTTCAAGATCAGGATCTCATTTCATCTCCATAGTAGAAATTGCGGTTCCCTTATTATAGCTGGAGAAACTGAGGCTCGGGGAGCCCAAGCCCTGCACCCAAGGTCACAGAGCTACTGGGCAGGGGGACGCTCCGGAGGGTCAGCCCTGTCTGTTTGCTCAGAAATGAGTTTGCCATCAAGACCCGCTGCGTAGAGGAAATACGGTACCGTCTTATTTCTCTGGGATCATCAGAAAATGAACTGTTTCACCAAGTAGATTTTCCAGGTAACTGAAACGTATACCTTTGAGCCCCAAAACGTTTTAAGATTTTAATTATTTTAATGGAAACATTTAGTCTGTTCTTAAAACAGCCTATTCAGTGTGATTAACCTTGTCTCCTTGGCTCAGGGCCATAAGCGCGCACTGCGGCTTTGTGCCGCGACGTAGCCCCATGATACATCAGCACCAGGACGTTCCGGCTGCTGGTCCTCCGCTGCCTGGACCATTGCAGAAGCTTCCAGTCTTGCCTCCCCAGCCCTTCCCCCCAAGCCCTTTCCCCAGCCATTAGAGAGAACCTTCTAAATTCTGGCTGCCCAGGTATCCTCCCTGCAAAAACACCTTTTGGTTTCCATCATCTGTGGCTGAAGCATGGACCAGCATCCGAGTCCTCCACCCACCACTTCAGGGGACCCCTGCCATTCTGGTCCTTTCCCAGTAGGCTCTGGTAATGCTGATCTGTGTGTAAAAAACTCCCTAAGCCACGCATGCTGTGGCCAGCCCCCTGCTGCCCTGGCTCAGGTTAAGAGACTTACCCAAGGCAGGTAAATTAGAGGAGCATGGATTTAAACCCAGATGCCACAACACAGTTTGGTTAAGTCCAACATGCATTCACTAAGAGCCATTTGCATGCCAGGGAGCAAGCCCTGTAACTACCATGACAAGAAAGACCTCTCTATCAAGGAAGGCCTCTGCTTCGGATAGCACTTCTCAAAGTGTGTCCTGAGGACGCCCAAGATCCATAGAGCCTCTCGGGGGTACCCAGGTCCCCCCTTTCCTGTTTCTATGCTCATGAGGCCAGATGTTCTTTCA
>VBSM01001979.1:5921891-5935335 GCA_008086735.1 Cheirogaleus medius
CTGTCTCACCCGTGGTTGGGCACCGGCCACGTTCGGCCCCAAGGCCTCAGTTTGCCCAGCTCGGATTCAACTGAAGGCCCCACCAGCATGGGACCCAATGCCTTTAAACGCCTCTGAGAAAGGCTTTTTCCCAAATGTGTGATCGTTTTCGACCTCGGCTACACACTAGAATCACCCGGAAAGTTTAAAAAAAAAATTTGAAAAAGTCAATGCTCAGCCCCACCGCAGAAGAATTCCACCCGGCTGTCTTGGTGCACGTGGCTGGCACGGATGAAGCTCCCCAGGTGACTCTGCCATGCCCGGCTCTAACTGCACTTGGATTAGTCACAGACGACCCCGGCTCAGTTCTGCCAGGCCGGGGCCGCCTTAGTGCGGGACCCGAGGAGCTGCCAAGAAGCTAGGAGACCTGGTAAGAGGAGGTGAAACTCCCTGCATGGCGTCTCGGGTCCCCAGACACCCCGAGGAGGAGCCGGCAAAGGGCTCCGGCGTGCGGCTTTCTCGGGACTCACTGCCAGCCTTCCTGGAGGACGGACAGTGAAGAGGTCTTTAAAAATGTCTCCAGGCCACCGGTGTCGGCTCAGGCTCTGTGGTTGGAAGGTCTGACCCCATGAGGGGTCCAAGCCGCCTGAGGTCAGGACATCCCCGCCGTGGCCCTGACCTGCGGACTCAGGCGTGGGCTTCCCTTGAGCAGACATTCGATCCCCACCTGGCCTCTCTCCTTGGGTCCTTCCCACTCTTTGCTTTCTTTGCAGATTTCAAGGTGATGACAAAAGAGAGAACAGTCTTAGCATTTGTTAATACCCACTTGACCCACAAAAGAAAATTCACCAGCATTCCGCAGCTTCTAATTTAAAAACCATTAGACCGTTCCGCTTGGCGGACCAGATCTAAATATTCTTAAAGGGGTGGTTTAATTTAATGATTACCTTAACAAGCCCCCTTTTAAAATGATGATCCGCCAAATTCGGGGGATTTGTTTTGGAATCTGATCCAATAAGTGGCTTTGTACAAAGAGGAGCAGAACAGAATCTGATTTGGTTCAGAACGCAGTGAAAATCATGGAAATTACTTTGCATATTTAATCACTGTGGAGACATGAGTACAAACTACTTTCTAGAGATTACCTTAGGAAAAAAAAAATTGCTCCAGGCTTTGCAGCCAGCATGCCAAGTACTTTGATTTACAGGGAATTATTTGGATTTTATAGAACACTTAGTGTTTCAAAGACTTCAGCCTACTCAGCCACTGGCAGGAAGACACATTTCAAGTAGAGGAGCAAAAACTGGACTTTGGGAGCAGAAGCCACAGTGGGGGAATCTGTTGTTCAAGCCTGTAGGGTGGCCTCAATTTCCCCAATTTTTGCACCCAGAGGTTGGGAAGAAAATATGAAGATGAGCGCCAAGAAAAACCCTCTGGGTAAGTTGCTGGAACTGAGGGCACCTGGTCTGTCTTGGGGAAGGTGGGTGCCCTTCCATCTGCCCCACAGCATGGAGCAAGCTGAGGGCCCTGTGGGCTCTGCCAGAGGATGCTTGGAGGCAGCAGCCTCAGTGAGAGCTAGAGCTTAGGTGTGAGGGGCCTTGTGGCCACGTCTGGGTCACTTCACCTCCCTAGATAGTCCTCTTATGATATGCTCTTCGCTTCTTCTAGGTTTCTGCGTAACTAACATTTATTTCATCAGTGAGACTCCCTCTGAGCACCCCATCTTAAAGGAGAAACACCCCTGGCACATTTTCCCCTTATTGGTCTTTATCGTCCTACATCACACATACTGCGGTATCCCCGATTAGAGAGAGGCTGCTATTTAGTACTTAGTCTGCTCTGTTCGTTGGATGTTGCCCCAAAATCTAGAACAGTACCCGGCTCGGTACATATTTGAATAAAAGAATTAATAATGCCCACCTTCCCATCACTTGTTTGAAGGTGAATTGCGATAATAGAAGTAAAGGTGCCTAACAAAGCAAAACAGAGTTATATACAGAGGGGAAAAGGGTGTTGTATAAAAGACCCGTCTGAAACCCCAGAGCCCCCACTCTTCACAAGATTGCCTTTCTGACCTTCGGTTTCACATCTGTAAAATGGGACCACGCTTATTTCACAGAGTCACTGTGAAGATTTGAGACCACGCATGTGAACGGCCAAGCCCGGTGCTCAGCATGTGGTACTCGGTCAAGAACTAAGAGTCGATACTGTGATTTCATGGGTGTGATGGTTTATTTTGCATGTCAGCTCGACTGGGCCACGGGATGCCCAGACGGATGGGGAACACGTTATTTCTGGGAGTGTCTGCCAGGGTGTTTCTGGAGGAGACTCACATCTGAATGGGTGGACTCAGTACAGTAGAGCCGGTGGTCCTCCCCATGTGACTGTCATCACGCAACCTCCCAAGACCTGCGTAGCACAAAAAGGCAGAGGATGGTTGACTTCGCTCTCTGTGTGACTGGTTGAGCTGGGACACCAGTCTTCTCCTGCCTCGATGCTCCCGGTTCTCAGGCGTCCAGACCCAGACTAGAACCTGCACCATCAGCTCTCCCGGCCCCAGGCATTGACCTTCACCGCTGGCTTTCCTGGGCCTCCAGCTTGGCTCACAGATGGAAGATCGTGGGGCTTCTCGGCCGCCATAATCACATAAGCCAGCATCTTTTACTAAATCTCTTAATATGCTTTTCTATCTCCAGATACACAGAGATTTATTAGAAGGTACTGGTGTATGTGTTTCTCCGGAGAACCTGACTGCCACAGTGGGTGCTACCTGAGCACCTCTGCCCAGCATCCCTGGGGACATTCACCATCACGCCTCCTGGGGTTTCCTTCCAGACCAGCACCCTCCTTTTAGGGAAGCCAGAGCTGCATTCTGCAGGCATCAGAAACTGGAAGGGTACTTTAAAAAGCTCTCCAAAAAGTGCGATGTTTTTAGCCTGGTCCCAAGTTCCAACAGCTGGCAGCCGGATCCCATTGTAAAACACTGGCAGGAAAGCATCTGTCGGGCTGTGTACACACTCGTCGAAGGCGTAAACTAATGCAGCAACTACACACTTTCAAGATATATGTGCGCGGGTGAGTGCGGGTGTGTATGTGAGTGTTTGGGTTTGTGCATTTTTTTTCTGAAAGGGATGATGGAGAGCAGATGTGCACGCCGCACGTGTGTGTAAATACAGACAGCGCAACGTACACACAGCACACACGCGTACCTGCTTCCAGAACCCTCCCTGCCTTCCCTGAAGCGTCACAAGCTTCTGAGCTCAGCAGGCGAGAGGTTAATGAACGAGCTTTCTCTCCCATGTGCACTGGGCAGATAATTTGCTTTTACTCTTTATGTGTTTGAGTGACAGGACCGTTTGTCAATCAACTGCAAAGTAGAAGGGGAACCTCCTCTGCATGATTTTATACCCAGAACCCAACGTGGCCTCTGACTGCACGCGGGCGGGGACAGCGCAGAGGATGAGTCCGGCAGGGCCTGTCAAACCCACGCCCATTTCCTCCTTGCAAGTTGCTCTCGGAACCTGCTAGAGAGGGTTTGCCAAACAGCCGGAGCGCTCACGTGGCCTTGCTCAGGAAACTCCCTCAGGGGCTCCTCCCTCCACCCTGCCCTTTCCCCACAAGGCAAAGGTCCCTCTCACCTGAGCCCAGTCTGCCTCCATCTCGCCTTCATCCCTTGTGCCTCTCCCAACCAGACTTAGCTACTGGCTGTGGTCCCTGGACACAGCGGCCGCCACGCAAGTCCTCCCTCCTCCAAGCAAGGGCTTCCTCTGTGCCCGCCACCTGGATTCATTCATTCATTCACCGAAAGGTGGATGGGAAGCCGCTTTGAGTCAGGCATTGAGACAAGCATGGGGCGGGGAGGGGGGAGACAAGACAGATGTCCCTGACCTCAGAGGACACCCATCCTCTGGAACAGCGGCCACGCCCCCTCTCCCTCCTACTCACCTGGAAAGCCCTCACCTTCCAAGGTTTGGCCCCAGTGCCCACCCCTGCCCTGCTCTCCACCCCCAGGTGGAACTGGCCGCTGCGTGCGTTTCACCTTCACTGTGTCCGGCGTACAATTGCCATGGTCACACTGGTGCCACTTTCTTGGACATATTCCCCGCCTATCTGCCTTTCCCACTCGACTAAACCCCTCACCGTCTCGTGCACCTTCAGACCCCCAGTCCCTCGCACAGAGAACATGGCACATAACACGCTCTGAAAATATTTGCAGACTAACTAACTGAGCTGGTCAACTAGCGGCTGGGAGAATGGAAGGATGGATGGATGGAAGAGTGAGGGTGTTCAAATGAGTGGTGAGACAGGCAAGAGACAAAGCATTGAAATGCTCTTTTTGGTATATGTGTTCAAGGCCCACCCAAATGTATAAGTGGCATTATTATTATTATTATTTATCACTGCCACTATGATCTTCTATTTTGTTCTGGGTGTTTATAAACATCATTTCAATTTTTCCTAACAACTCTTCAAAGTAAATATTATTATTCTTCAAGAAACTGAGAATCAGAGAGGTTAAGCAACTCCTCCAAGGTCACACAGCTGTGGAGGCAGTGCTGAGGTTAGAGCTCTGGCTGGTATGACTTCAAAGCCGTTGCTCTTTCCTGGTCCCCACACATCAACATCTGCGTTTATATCTGGGCTTTGAGGGTCAGCCATCTCAGATCCCCGCCCGGGGACCCTTAGCTGGCTTCCTTCTCGGCCAGTGTGAGAGAAGTCCTTCCTGAAGCCCAGCACCGGCCATTTCGGGGGTTGGGTGGGGGGAGGCTTTGCTAAAACCTGAATTATGGAAAAGGGTTGTCGATTACCCCGGGCGGCTGTGTAATAGAATTACTGCAACAGTCATGGTGAAAAGAAAACTTTATTTTCACCACTTTCCAGTAAAAGGTAATTCAGAATAACTCCATTTAACAGTTATTTTATGCTGAAATACTGAATACCTCAGGGAGTCTTTTAGGGATTTTAAAGTCTCTTTATTTATAAATGATTCATGCTGCATTTTCAGAAAAACCTACAATTAGTGTGGGTAGCACAGAAGCTCCTTGGGGAAAGGAAAAAAAAGAAAAAAGAAGAAGAAGAAGAAGAGGAAAGAAAGAAAAAGAAAATATACACGCATTCCCGGCACCCTTTCATCCATTGTTGTTTTGCAGTAGGCTATGAAAAGAGAGCTGAAGGAAAAAGGCGAGGAGATATTGTGTCTAACCTTTTAAATACACGCCCCGTTTGACAGTATTTGTACAGTCGCTGTTCCCGCGATCTGCTCAACCCACAAAATTCTTTCAACGCACGTTTGCTTTTGGCACGTGCTCTCCAGGCCTGCGCAAGCTTGAAGGAATCGGAGCTGCTTTGGGAAGGCCCCTTCTCGGCAGCACCTGCAACCAGCCTTCCGCGAGGGCCGTGGTCTCGAGGGCCCGGCCAGGGGCCCCCAGAGATAGCGCATCATGCCCACCTGGTGGAGTTCTGCCACTGGGTCACTCTCATAATGTCCTCTTTTTGGACACCTACTGTGTGCCGTGTGTAAAATGGTTTCAGTCCGGTGGAGAAGACGAGCCTAGAATAATCCAACAGTCAATGTTGGGACAGAGGCTATGAGAAGCTCAGTGAGCATGGAGGGACAACGGGACCCAGAGGTAGCAGTCAGGGAAGGCTTCTTGGAGGAAGTGGTGCCCAAGCCAAAATGTGAAGGGTGAGTGGGCACAAGGGGAACAAAGGGTGTGGGGCTGGGGGTGCCAACACGTGCAGCAGTCGGGAGGCCAGAGAGAGCGAGGCACATGCAGGATCCTGCAAGCAACGTAGCCCGGATGGAGGGTCCAGCCGCAGAGGTGGGGAGGTGATGGGGGTGAGCTCCAGAGGGTCTGCAAGATGATTCTTTCAGTCACAGGGTTTTACTAACTCTGGGGCTATCTGGCCCTGCACAATGCAGGTTATTATCCAGCGTTATAACCCTTTTGGACAGACCAGGGGAGGGGGCAGCTCTGACTCAGAGATAGAACCAGATTTGCCGGCGTCACCGTCCAGGTGCTCATTTATTACGACGTCCAGGACTAACAGGGGTTGCCTCATTCACCCATGCATTCATTTGTGTGTGAAATAGGATGTGTGTGCGTGTGCGTGTGCACGTGCGTGTGTGTGTGTGTGTGACTAGTATTTAGGCTTTACTGGAAGTAAATATAGCAGAACTTAGAGCTGTTTAAAAACCACAGGAAAAGAAAAGGCAGCAGCTTCCATTCTGAGCCACCTGCAGCGTCCATGCCCAAGGACCCTCCTCCTGTCGTCATGGACACCTGTCTCTCCTGGGACAACAAATACGCAGCCAACGCAGGGGAAAGGGTGCCTTGAGCATTTACTTGAATTATTTTCAATTAAATGAGCACGATTCAAACTTCTGTTGTGTGCCAGGTAGTGTGGAAGACACAGCAGGAAGAGTGACACGAAAGAGATCAGTTCCTGCCCTCAAGAGCTCACTTTTAGTACAGGGAGATGTCACGTGAGACTAGGACAGATGCTGGGGACTGTCCCCAGGGGCGGATACGTAAGAGCTCAGGGTTCTGGGGGCCAGAGCATGCTGAGGGGTGTTATCTCAGAGCTTGGTGGGCTCTGGAGCTGAGCCGCAGTCAGCCAGAGTCTGACACTTACTGCCACTGTGGCCTCAGGCTGGTCCCTTAACATCGCTGTGCCTCGGTTTCCTCATCTGTAAAATGGAGATAATCCTGACATCCTTGCTGAGCTGTTCCAATGAACTGATGAATACATGCAAGGTGCTTCGACGAGTGCCTGGCTCGTGGTAAGCACTCAGAAAGGGTTAACTAATCTCATCATCATCATCATCATCATGGTCCCCAAGGAGACACAAAAGCTTCTTGCTCTTAACTCCTACACTCCACCCTCTCCCACCCTGAATGCATGGAGCGGATCTTAGCCCCGCGCTGCAGCGGATGGAGAATGGGCAGGATCCAGGTAAACTCAGGAGAGACAGAGACTGCTGAAGAGTGTCTGAGCATCTCATCAAGACTCCAGGAGGAAAACGTGGCACTTGAAACAATATCTTCACTGTGTGATCAATATACAGAGCTCTTTCATGTATGTGATACCGTTGGAGCCCTGAGCCACTCGGTAAGATGTGCGTGGGAGGGTCATTATCTCCACTTTGTAGCTAAGCAAGTGAATTGTTGGCCGAGAGCTTCCGGTTAGTAAGTGGTGGGGGAGGGATTCAAATCCAGGGTCCTGACTCCAAACAAGATGCTTTTTCTGCTCTCTTCTGCTGCTTTCTCCTGGCTAGAGACTGACTATACACATACACCGCACGCACACACACACACCACACACACACAATTTATATGTCGAAACCTAACGCACAGTGTGATAATAGTAGGAGGTAGGTGCCTTTAGGAGGTGATTAGGTTGCAAGGATGGAGCCCTCACGAATGGGATTAGTGCCCTTATACAAGAGACCCCCAGAGAGCTCCCACTTGCCCTCCCACCACATGAGGACAGAGTGGGAAGACAGCTGTCTGTGAGCCTGAAAGCAAGGCCCCCGCCTGGATCTTGGACTTCCAGCCTCCAGAACTGTGAGAAATAAATTTCTGTTTTTTTATAAGCCTTGCGGCCTATGGTATTTTGTAGTAACAGCCTGAATGGACTAAGCTATCCTCTGTTGATGTCTGCAATCCCGGCAATACTGTTTCTTTGGAGGAACTACAGAAGTGAGACCTAGAAGTGAACGTGGGTGATAGCAAGGTGGATGGATGCATTCGGCTGACCAGCGTGCTCTGGCCTCTTCCTAGTGAGCTGGCAATCGGTATAAGAGGGTCCCAGTAAGTCATGATCCTCGTCCCTTATACAAAATTTATTCAAAATGGATCATAGACCTGAATGTAAAATTAAAACTATAAAGCTTCTAGAAGAAAATATAGGAGAAAATCTTTGTGACTTTGGGTTAGGTAAAGACTTCTTAGCTACAACACCAAAAGTATAATCCATTTAAAAAAATCAATAAAGTGGATTTCTTCAAAATTAGGAACTTTTATTCTTCAAAAGACACAGTTAAGAGAATGAAAAGACAAACCATAAACTGGGAGAAAATATTGGCAAAGCACGTATCTGATAAAGGACGGATATTCAAAACATATAAAGAACTGCCAACATTCAATAATAGGAAAATCAAAAACCCGACTTAAAAAAAAAAAATGAGATGGACCAAAGAACTTAACAGACACCTCCCCAAAGAGGATATACAGATGGCAAATGATCATATGAAAAGACTGGACACATCTTATGTCTGCAGAGAAATGAAAACTAAAACAACAATGAGATACCACTATCCACCGATGAGAATGGCCACAATCCAAAACACTGCTGTCCAAGCAACGGCGCTGCTGCTAAGATGGAGCGACGGGAACTCTCATTCACTGTCTTTGGGAATGCAGAATGGGACAGCCACTCTGGAAGACAGTTTAGTGGTTTATTACGAAACCAAGCACACCCTCACCGTGTGATCCAGAAGTCATGCCCTCTTTGGTATTCACCCAAAGGAGTTGAAAACTTATGTTCACAGAAAAACCTGCACACAGATGTTTATAGCACTTTATTCGTGATTGCTAAAACTCGAAAGCAACCAAGATGTCCCTCAGTAAATGAACGGGTAAGTAAAATGTGGTATATTCAGACAATGGAATATTATTCAGTGTTAAAAAGAAATGAGCTACCAAGCCATGAAGAGACACGGAGGAACTTTAAATGCATATTAGTAAGTGAAAATAAGCCAGTATGAAAACGCCGCATACTGCAAGATTACAATGAAAGGACACCCTGGAAAACGCAAAACCACGGAGTCAGTGAAAAGATCAGTGGTTGCCAAGGGCTGGGTGGCAAAGGAAGGATAAGTCGGCAGCACACAGAGGATTTCTAGGGCAGTGAAACTCCTCTGAACGATGCCACAATGGCGGATACGTGTCATTGTACATTTGTGCAAACACATAGAATGCACCGCACCAAGAGTGATCCCCAGCGTAAACTGGGGACACTGAGTGATAAGGACATGCAGGTTCATCAGTGGTAACAAAAACAGCACTCCGGCGGGGGATGCTGATGACAGGGGAGGCTGCGCATGTCAGGGGGCAAGGGTGTGTGTGGGAACTCTACGCACCTGCCACTCAGCTTTGCTGTCAGCCCACAACTACTCTAAAAAAAAACAAAGTCTATTTAAAAATGGCCAAAATATTTGAACGCTTTGCCAAAGAAAATGTAAAGATGACAAAGAAACACAAGAAAAGACGTTGAACGTTAGCAGTCACTGGGAGAATGAAAATCAAAACCGCAATGAGACGCTACCATGCACCTGTATGGATGGGTAAAATTCAGGGGGACTGATAACGCCAGACGCTGGCAAGGATGCGGAGCACCGGGAACTCTTTCACGTTGCTGGTGGGAATGCAAAATAGTGCTCTGGAGCACAGTCGCTCTGGAAAACAGTTGGACAGCTTCTTATAAAGTTAAACATACATTTACCATACGACGTAACAATTCAATTCCTAAGTATTTATCCAAATAAAATGTAAACCTATGTCCACATAAAAACCTAGAGAATGCTTAGACCAGCTTTACTCATAACTGCCAAAAATTGGAAACAACCCAAATATCTCTCAGCTGAGTACTAAACAAACAAACTAAGGTACACCCATACATTGGAATACTTTTCATCAGTAAACGGGAAAAACACCAACTAGCCATGCATAACAACATAGATGATTCTCATTGTCATTATGCAAATGCATTAAGCCAGACTCAAAAGGCAAAATGCTAAATGATTTCATTTGTACTACATCGTTGCAAAGGCAAAATTATAGGGGCAGTAAACATATCAGAGGTTGTCAGGGGCTGGCCGGGGTGGAGGTGGGGGGTGTGAGCACAGGAAAATTGTTTCACATGGTGGAACTGTTCCATGTCTCGAGTGCAGTGTTACACACTGCATACAGTCGTCAAAACTCCCAGAACTACACGCTAAGAAGGATGAATTCTACATATGTAATTATACCTTGATGTTAAGAGGTAGAAAAAATGAAGTCATTATTAACTTTTTAAAAAGTCCATAGGAAGATGCAAAATCACCTCTTTAATAAAAAGCCCCCCTTTCATAAAAGGGAATCGAACAATGCTTTGAACATTATAGCCTTTTATTTCTAATATTAGAATTAATATTGCATGAAAACGATAATTTAAAATGCATAAATATGATGCCGAATTTAAGTTTTTATAATGTAGAGAGGCCCAAATATCCAGTTGGCGCCCACTACATGCCTGCAAAGTGACAGGTGTTTACGGGCTGTGCCTAGCTCAATTGCAGGAGTGGAAGTGAGGCCAACACCCGGGCCAACTTTCTTCTCCTTGTTTTCTAAGTTTTGTTCCCCAAAACTTCCTTGTCAGAGAGCAGCACAAGGCTGACACCTCCTCCCCTCATTCCCCGCCTCCCAAAAAAAGTTCCTAACTGAGTCAATCAAGTGGTCTACGCGACAGCAAACTCCGGGCTGACTGATTTTCTTCCTCCTAAACTGACAGCATCAAATGGTTATTTATTTATTTACTTACTAATAATTTATATCCTGTCTCCTTCCAAAAAGGATTTGAGTGCCTCGCTGGATGTCTTGGCATTACCTCCAAAAAGTGTGAGCATCTTGGGGAAGAAAACAACCACGGGAGAAGTGGTCTTTGGTTGCGTTCCAGAACCCGCCGAGCCGCACGGTGGTGCTTAATGAGCCCATTACTGCGGAAGATGAATAATGGAGGGTTCGACCCGGCTGCGGTGTTCAAGTGGGACGTTCGGGACACGGCTGCCTCTGCAAGGCTGCCTGCTCCAGGGAGGGAAGGTGATCTCCCGGTTAATTGGGCCCAGAGACTTGACACGTCGAATAAACAAGGGCTTTCTTCCCTGAGAAAGTCAATTAGGCTAAGAAGTAGTTACCAGCCATTGAATGTCATCTATGGGCCAGTACTTCACACAGAGAGTTTCAATAACGAGGCAAAGTAGGCATTAGGACTCCATAAATAAACACCAGGGCTCAGAGAGGGTATGTAACTTGCCCAGGGTCACAGAGCTGGATCTTGCACCCAGGTCTTGTGGAATCTACAGCCCGTGGCTTCCCCTTTTTCCAAGTTGCCTCTGGGCTTTTAAGCCCAACCTACATGCCTGGCACTGGGTACCTGTAACAAGCTAGTTTATTAATGTAACTCGACCTCCTGCGCTCGGTTTTGGACACTGCTTCAAGCAATGTTCACCGTAGCTGCCGTTGGTTAGGATGATCTCAGCTCCAGGCAACAGCAAGTTCAAACTCAAACTGGCTTCAACAATGAGAGGGTTGATTACCCCCAGCAGTCGCGATCTGGGGGCAGGGCAGGTTCCAGGCACCATTGGGTAGAAGATCTGTCTTGTGTGCCAGCCTCCCCTCTGCTCGCCCCTCTTCCATGTGAGTGCCTCTTCCTTGGGCAGGTAGGAACCAGAACGCAGCATTTTGGGGGGATTTCTCCAGAGGGAGAAATGGGCCTACCTCCTTGGGTGGGAGAGAACCTCTCCTGTGAGCCCCAGCTGTATTCACCTCCAGACTCATCGGCCAGGACTGGGCCATATACGCACACCCTGGGCTGCACACCAGTCTTAAACCACCCACTGGCAGGGGAAGGGATGGCCAGGGATGCTGTAGGAGAAACCTGGTAGCTGTTTTCTAACCCGTTTTCCCCTTCAGAACACCCAGGAAGAATGCCTTGCCCAGCCTCTCTTGCAATTCAGACTGGGCCATGTGACCAGCTTCTACTAACAGAGTGTGAGAAAAGTGATGGCACTTCCAGGCCTGTCCACGAAACGTCCCATGTGGTCCTCCCTGCTCTCCTTCATCAGCAGCTAAAGGCAGAGTCCTCAGTGTAGTCCTTAAAAGATGACAACACCTTAGAAAGTAGAGATCTGGGTTCCTGAATGGCTTTGCGAACGGCCACCCACTGGTCTAGACATCATCAACGTATTGTGTTCAGCCGCCCAAAGTTTAGGGTTATTTGTTACTGCAGCTAGCACTGCTTACTCTCACTAATCCAGGTGGTTTCAACTAATCGTCTGGGGTGGAATAGGAGTTTGGAAGTCAGCCATAACAACCAGCTGTGAGTCAACCATGATAACCGCGTGTGAAGCGAGTTCTGTGCCTCACGCACGGTAGGGAGGGGTGATGGCCAGGGGCCCCCATGGCCAGGCAGATGGAGGGAAGATATTAGTGAGCTGGTTTGAAAGTCAAAGCTGAACAATTATAGAGCAGCTTTGAGATTAACGTTAGTCTCTGTGTGACCATGGGCAAGTCACTTCCAGATGCTGAGCCTCGATTTCTCCAGGAGAACATGATCTCTAAGCTCTCTCCAGGCTCCGAGACCCCGCGGGCCAGGAGAGCTCAAGGCGCTCATCTGCACTTATCTTGTATTTGGCGCTGTTGAAGCAACACATTGTGTGACTTGGGAAAATGGTCATTTTTGGAACCAAGGCCCTGGCACCCACTCCAAAATATCTGCTCCAAGAAGCCCCAGGCCACCCAACGAGCAAGGGACAGTAACATCTGTGCACATTGATGCCTGGGAGAGGCTCACTGAAACCATCACTCTAGTGTATTTGATATAATTCGTACAACACATGATTTTCATTACCCCGATCAGGGAGCCAATTAATGTAACTATTATTTATTGCAATTGCCTAGGCATAAAAACCCCACAAATCAAACTGATTCCCCAAATCCACTTGGATCCCCGCATTGCTAAGTCACATCCATTACACTGCCTTATGGTCACATTCGTATTCGTATTTTTTTATTATTAATGCTATCAATACAATATTTACTCACCATGAAATGGCCTCGCACTTAAGAGGGAAATATCTGTGCTGGCAAGTGCTATTAATGTTCCCAAGCTGTGCACACACCGGCTGGCGCTGTCATGACTCAGACACAAACTTTTTGAGTAAAAATAACGACCGCCAGTTATTGAAGTCCTACTACGCGTCAGGCTATGTTTTACATTGCTTATCTCTTTAATCCCGTCGATAATCTTGTCTTTTTCAACTACATTTTACAGAAGAGCATACTGAGGCCCAGAAAGTGATGCAACTTGCCAAACATCCCACGAGCAGTCGGTGAAGGACGAGGTCTTCTGCCCGAGCAATCTTTCTACTTTGACACAACTGCACAAGCGCCTTCCAGTACTGAGAAAAAGGAAGACTAAATCCAAGCATTCGAGATTGAAGCCAAAAGGAGCCTGTTACTCACTCTAAGTGGGGCTGCTTTTAGTTCCCTTCCTTTATTTTTCACCCGGAAATTGCCCACATATCGTCTCACTTCCAGGTGAGCCGGTGCAGGAATCTCAGGCATGCAGGCAGTGTGGCAAACTCACTCACCCTCTGCATATTTTGGAGGCTTTCCCCACCAGTGCTCTCAGGCCATCTTTG
>VBSM01001979.1:5937514-5975014 GCA_008086735.1 Cheirogaleus medius
AAAGTTAAGAGCCAGGGACTGCACCCTCACGAGGTGCCACCTGTGTTTGCCAGCTGTCACCACTGAAGCCCTGACATCAAGCTTGCCTCCTGAGCTAAAATTACAGCATGTGGAACTTTTCCAAGGACATTATTTATTTAATATTATAGGAACTTCCCTGAAAACACTACTGTTTTTATTAGTGAATGGATATGTGTCCAGACTATTTGGTAAATGGTAGAAAATCATACTAACACTTGCCACCGCTCTGTAGCTGTCTAAAGAGTATTTTGCTCACAAATAGTCCCTTTTGGCCCTCACAAATTCCCTGTGATGCAGGGTCGGGCCCATCTTGTGGATGAGAAAACTGAAGCGCAGAGTGGGATGTGGCTTGGCAAGGTTGCACAGCCTGTGAGTGGCAGGGCCTGGACGGACGGACATGGGCTCTGTCCATGGTACCAAGCTGTCTGTCCAACTCGGTGCTCACCCTGTTGAGGGTCCAGACACCCTCCCTCTCCCTTCCGGCTATCACAGCCCTTGGGACCTGCAGTTGAGCTTTTGAAATATCACAATATTTCTCTTGCTTGGTTTCAGGAATTCAGGAAGCTCACCAGAAACAGCAATTTGGGGACCAAATAGGAGAGAATTCCTTCAAAATTCAGTCCTGGCCAGAAAGAACCATTCCTCTCATTCCAGTAGGCCCCAAGTTGCAGTTTGCAACCCTCAGTGTTCTAAGACAATGCAACGGCTTTGCTCTTGGGGTCCCTGGAAGCAAGTTCCACTGGTCTGTCAATCATCCTGATGTCAGCAGGAGCCATTGGGTCGCCAGAGAGGATCCCAGATTGCTGAAGTTTCATAGAGAAGCAATTTGGAAGTGTTGGCAATGGTGAAAATGCTTCAAAATCAATAGATTCGTATTAATTGTCAAAGAAAGTTTTGTAAGACTCATAACCTCAAACGATGCCTTTCTCCAGCCTGACCCTAAGGGTGCATGTCCATAAACGGTGCACCCTCTTCAAACCTTCATAACAGAACATTGTTGGATGTCAGAAAAAGAAAGAGGAAGGAAGGAAAGAAGAAAGGGGGAGAGGGAGGGAGGGAGGGAGGGAGGGAAGAAATAATGAGAGAGGGAGGAGAGAGAAATTACCCCAAGGATAGTGAGACTAACATTCTATAAAGCTCCGTAGTTTGGGGACTGCTCTTGTGAGTCACCTCACTTAATCTAGTCTCCCCAACAGCCCCGTGTGTTGGTTATCATTTTTACCCACACTTTTCACGTGACAAAAGTGAGGCTCGGAGAGGGAGAGGGCCCTGCTAAGGATTAACCAGCTACAAACGCCTCCCTGTCATTGCCATGACTCTTGGGACTTGACACCTTTTTGATAGAGGATGACATGGTCATTCCCTCAATTCATCATTAAATACAATGTTTGCATTTAAACATTGCTGATCTGAAAAGAAAATGGAATTTACTGAACCACTGGTCCCAGAGTCTTCGGAGCAGTCACACCAGCGGGACAGGGAGCTGCCACCCGCTGCCGTTGCCATCATGCAGGGACAGGTCATGCACCCTGAGGGCAGAGGGGCTCTGACCTCAGGGTGCCCCCTCCCCAGGGTGGGAAGGGGCTGCTGCCACTCTGAGCGTGCCCGGCCTCCTGCCGGGACTGGGCAGAGGCGGGCCTCCTCTTCAGCGTGACCCTGGGCTGGGTTTGTGCTCGACTTCTGCTCTCACTACGATGACACTGAGTGGCCTCCTCTTGTCTAAGGTTTGTGTCTTCCCCTCCTGTAAGTCTGCCTGGTAAGCACTGAAATAATGGTGGTCATGTCGAACAACCCTATGTCATAAGTGCTATTTACCCCAATTTGAAACAAACACAATTCAAACCTCACCGCAGAACAGAGATTGCCACCTAAGGGGATTTTTGAGGAGCCTTCAGTAACCCTTCACATATGACCTGCATTCATTTCCCGTGGCGGCCACAGCAAACTACCACAAACCGTGTGGCTTAAGACAACAGAAATTTATTCTCTGATGCTTCTGGAGGCTAAAAGTCCCAAATCAAGGTGTCAGCAGAGCCACGCTCCCTCTGAAGGCTCTGGGACAGAATCCACCCTTGCCCCTTCCAGATCCTGATGGCCCTGGACACTCCTGGGCTCGTGGCAACTCCCCCGAGTCTCTGACTCCATCTTCAAGGCTGTCTTCTCCCCGCGTGTCTCTGTGTCCTCTCTTCTTATAAGGACGCTAGTCCTTGGATTCAGGGCTCACCCTAAATCCAGCATGATTTCATCTCCAGGTCCTTAGCTAGTCACATCTGCAGTGACCCTATTCCAAGTGACGTCACATTCTGAGATTCTGGGTGGGCATGAATTGGGAGGTGGAGGGGCTAACTATCCAACCCTCTATGCAACTTCTTTGTGAAAGAGATTTTAGCTGGACAAAAGAAGTGGTTTTATAAATGGGGGGCTCTGACTAGTGTCCAGAAAAATCCCACGATGTAGGCAATTGTCCTTACAGCCCAAATGTATGGCAGGTACTAGCACTAGGCATTTGCCTCCACTGCCCCTGAGAAGCCAAGAGACACCCAGCCCCCGTGGGGAGTCAAAGCGCCAGCCCATTTCTATGCAAATAGCATTATGGAGCCATTCAGCCCCTGATTCCCCCAGATGAATCTGTGCTTGCCAAACGCCACCCAGAATTTTTCCACAGGAGAAACTCTGCAAGGTATCAAACAAGATCTGACAATACATTCATCTTTAATCTGCGCAGTGCACCTTTACTTTGCAAGTCGTTTGCTTTGCATGGCATGATATGATTTCCGATAAATTCTCAAAATTTGCAGCCTCCGTCTAGATGGAGGGAAAAAAACCAGCAGGCAGAAAGGAGAGGAGGGGGCTGAAGGTGGCAGATTTGCTGGAGTTCATGGAACTCCAAAGCATGCAGAAGTGTGCCCCAAAGTTGCTTCTCAGGCAGGGAGCTGCCTGCACTTTCACAAGGGTCCCCTACCCGTTTCTAAGAGGCATGCTCTGCAGCTGGGATGGGACAGGCTCGCAGATCCCTCACCCTCTGCGCCCAGAATTAATGCCTCGAAATAGAAACAAACCACAAAATCTCCGCCTGTGCCCTCTCTCGCAAATGAGCGTTTTATATGGAAAGATGTGACCCTCACTGAAAACTGGATAGAGCATTCCCGGGTAGAGTTGAAATAAAACCCCTGCCTACTATTGCTATTAGCTTCTTACAGGGATGATACAGGTTATAAATCCGATATTCAGCTCCCAAATAAGCTTTGGGAGGAAAAAGCTCATATTGCAACATTAATGTCCAATTAACAAAAACTTTTCAGAAGTGTATATATATATATACACACACACACACAGGCATGTGTATGTGTGTGTGCGTGTGTGTGTAAAGATATACACGTACATACTTGGGGGGAATTCTAAATCCTCCATGCCATACACCAATGTCACATTTTAATGTAATATCATGTCCAATGCATATTCATGAAATAGAATCTTGGCAGTGGCACAAGAAAAGTGGGATGAAGTGTGTTTGGCGGAGTGCGTCACGTTTCCAGGCCAGCGGATTTTTTGATTAAAGTCCCTTATCCGTTTTATCATGCATATCCACTCTCTGATTAAAGTGATCTGGGGCTGACACTCACAATGTCAGTATGCACTGAGACCCTTCACACAAAACATGGTTGGAATTTATATCCTTAAAAAAAAAAAAGACCCTGTACACCCAACAACAAAACGAAAACAGGGCAACATTCATTTAAATATAAGTCTACGTCGGATGGCTCCGTGAGCTGTCTGTTCTCCAGTTCAAAGAGATTTAACCCAGAATATCAATCAGTGTCCAACTTCAGATGCTAAATTTTCTTTCTTTCTTTTTTTTTAAAGTGAAGTTCCTTTTTTTCTGATTTGTTGGGATTTTTGTCAAATGTTGCCACTTGGGAAAAACATAACCAGGAACTCCCACAGCAGAATATAAATAATGAATTTCCCCCAGATGCCGGCCTTTCCGGTGAAAGTCAACATGTCCCGTTCTTCCTGAGACCCCTTCTAACACCTCGTTTCAGCAGGTGGTCCTCCTGCCGGCTGGCGTCGGGGGAGGCACAAGACCACTTGCCCATTTCACAGTGGCAGAGACCAAGCAGGCTTGAGGCCGGGGACAGGGCAGGACTAGGCAGGAAGTCCCCAGCTTGCTGCCTGGTGCCAGCTTCTCCTTCAGGGTCACAGGACATTTAAGCCAATGGCCAAAGGATATCAGGGAGAGAAAGCAAGGAGAGGGCATCTGTGCACACAGCCGGTGATGACTCCAGAGGGTTTGGACCGAAATGGCTGGTTTCGGAGAGATGGTGAAGTGTGACATCCTGGGGCATGTTGCAGCTGACCGGCAGGTGGCCTTGGGCAAGCCATGTCATCCGTCTAAGTCTCCATGTCCTCTGCATCACAGAGATGCTGATACCTACCTCGTGGGTCCGTTGTGCAGATTCGAGGAAATCGAGTTTGAGAAAGAGCTCCGTGCACGGGGCCAGGCCTTCTACGTGCAGGGCCTGTTTGTGCTGACACCTCCAGATCCGTGCTGACATTCTGCTCTGAAAAAGCTCACAGTCCATCTGTTGTCTCAAGCAATCACACACTTGTGTTTTAATCCCCAGGCCCCCAAGAACTGATTCCTCGGGCCCTCCGAGCCTCTCCCACTTAGAGCCAGGAGGTCTTCCTTAGTGGCCACGCCCACCCCTCCAGCACCCACACCCCAGCTGGGAGAGATGCTACTCCCCAGCCCTCTCCACGTGCTCCTGGGACACCCTGCAGTGCCCCTTCTAGAAGCCCTCCCTCCTTGTCCCCCACAAGGAGGAGATTGGCTGTTTATTTGTTAGGACTCTGCTGGATTGAAATCCTGGGACCGTCCTTGTTCACTGCTGTTTCCCAGCTCTCTGTGCAGGGACAGTCCACAGTAAGTGGTCCATGGGCTTTGTTAAGTGAATGATGAATGAATGAATGAAGGCAAGCCCCATTGGTTGGTCACCCTTTGTGTGCCAAACCCTATGCTGGCCCTTCCCCACCTCTGACCTAGCCAGGCCTCACAGTGACACTTTGAGTTCAGCCTCATTAAGTCTAGTTTGCAGAGGAGCAGATGAGGCCGAGGGAGGGGCAGTGACCTACACACCGTCGCCCAGCTAGAAAGGGGCAGAACCAGGACCACCATGCTCCCAGGTCGTCTGGGCTGTGGCTGATTAGTAGCCCTGGGAAAGTATTAGGAGCCTCTGATTCAGGGAACTTCCCTAAGACAGCAGAGCAGTGGTGCTCAGACCCGTGGATATCACAGAGCAATAAATTTTTAAATTAAAGATAGATTATGGATGGATAGACAGGTAGATAGATAGATGTGTTAGATAGGTATATAGAAAGGAGAGGAAGGAAGGAAGGAAGGAAGGAAGGAAGGAAGGAAGGAAGGAAGGAAGGAAGGAAGGAAGACAGGCAAGCAGAAAGAAAGAAATTGTCAGTTTTTATTTGACCAAAACTTAAAAAAAATAAAAAACCCAAATCCCATCTATTATCACTCTTATTTCATAAAATAAAGGGGTTTTCACACCTAGATTCTGGGACAGGCACAAATGTGTCTCAGAATAAAGGATAGCTCTTTAAATAAAAGGCATTTGACGTCTTGAAAACGCACTTCAACGTGCTTACTTTCCCCATGTTGCAGCTACCTGAGCAAGCTCCCCGCCGCCAGCCCTGGTCCTGGCGCCATCACTGGGGACACGCAGCTCTATTAATAGGTCCCCGACCCCACCCTGGCAAGAACAGGGGAGAGTCTCCAGAATTTATGCCGTTTTCTTGTTCAGGTTGTGTCCATCCCACAGGTCCGGGTTAACGGCAGAGCTTGCCCCTCCGAGAGCAGAGCAGAGAGGCGGCAGGGCCAGCTGCGTGGCCAGGATTGCGCGTCTAGATCCGCCTGTGTCCGCCTGCTGGCTTTGTGGCCTTGGGCAAGTTGTCTGCCTCCCGGAGCCCCACTAAGGTTCCCTGCCTAGAAAAATAGGGTGAAGAATGCCCTATGGGCTGCAGTGGGCGAATGTGCGTGGAGCCCAGTCTCTGCCTCTGAGCACGCCCCTTGCTCTCGAGAACACCCCCATGCATGCCCATCCTGCAGAACGAGGCTCCTGCCCAGTCCCCGCTGGGGCAGACACCTTCTGGTGGGTAGCAGGCACACACTGAGCTCCAAAGCAAAATGAGGCTCTCCAGAAAAATCAGGCTTCAAGAAGCATGAGAATGGCCTCTCAGGGACCTCACTTCTGACTTCCCAGTGAGCAGGGCCGGTGCAGTCCCTAGTATCCTTCTGGGAAAATATGCAAATAATCCCTCTGCCGTGCACAGAGTGGTGGGAGGAGACTCCCATCCACATCACCAGGGCGGGCAGTGGTGCAAGCTCTCGCGAGGCTGCCGCCTAAGAACCTTGCAAGGCAGGTTCCATCGGCTCAAATTTACAGATGACAAGGCTGGATAGTGCAGTGACGTGACCAGGAAAACAGCTGCTGGAAGACAGGATTCATCCCCGTCTATATGAGCCCAATAACTCTACGTTCAATAAGTGTTCCCTTTTCCCTCACTTGCCCATTTTCTACCGTATATTAGTGCCTGACGGATGGATGACGGAAGGAAGGAAGGAAGGAAGGAAGGAAGGAAGGAAGGAAGGAAGGATTGATTGATTCTCCTTCCCTTAAAGTTACAACTGGGAGAAATCAAGTGCTTGTCAGCTGAGAGTTTGATGTGCAGAAGAAGCCAGGAGAGATGTCCTGCGCCTAAGCACTGTGCCATAGCCGTCCAAAGGCGGCAAAGAAACAGGGGGCAGGTGATGTTTAAGAGGATACGGGTATTCTGTCTTCCGTCCTTAACAGACTAGCACTTCGTTTCAGGAGTTAGAAACTGTTCCGATATTTTAATCCTTTTCTAATTTGATCTCTTCTCTTTCCCACACCCACTCAGAACCCCACTGAGCTCTGTCTTCTGTATCCTCCAACTTTAACCTTGGCTTAAACTCCATCCTTCTGAAATTAGCAGGGGGAGAGAGAGAAAGAGAGAGAGAGAGAGGATAATGGAGGAGGAGGAGGAGGAGGAGAAGGAAAGAAGGGAGGGAGGGAGGCTGGGCAACAGGGAGGGAGGGAGGATTGAAGCTCCTCCAAAGGCCACCTGGCACTCAACAGGACGCCCCTCCCCACCCTCGCCTAAGCCTCCACTGTCCTGGTCTGGACCCCGCCCTCTGCACAGCCCCTGGGTCAAGCACACTGTCTACTGACAGCCCCAGGTGTGCCTGACATTGTTTCTCCTTTGGTCCCTCATAATGCCATCTGTTCCCTGTCCCTGCACATGACTCCTGTCCTTCTCTGCCTACTGAAGTCCCCACCCCTCACAGCCAAGTGAAGCCTCCTGATGGAAGGGACGGCACCTTCCTGTGACCTCTAAGCCCTCCTCATCTGCACCAATCCCGTAGATGTTCAGCAAATGCTCACGGCTGCTGCTGCAGGTGGCGCCAGAGAGCAGACCAGGATGGACTAACAGGCCCCTCCACTGTCAGCCTGAGGAAATCCAACGCTAGCTCATAACTACAAGGGAAGGAGGAGGACACGCTGCGTCCTCTGTGTGGCGGGCACGGTACCCACCACGGCCCCACCTCACATTGTCCCCATTTTGCAGATGAAGAAACTGAAGCCTAGAGACTTGGGGGAGGCAACAGGACCAGCAAGCAGGCGAGCAGGGCCCCGTGCACAGGTCTGCCCAGCCCTGGCGCCATTTTTATTCGGACATCTCACCCCAATTCAAGACGCTCCTCAGGTTGGTCCACTCTGAGACCCTCCTCTGGGTCTGCAGATACACAGATATTTGACAAACCACCGTGCATGTTTAAGTTCGTGTCTCAATAAGAAGCTACGGAAATTGCAAATTACATTAACAATCGTGCAATACCACTTGCTGCTGTATTTTCCTAACATGATTTTGTTGGGAAGAAATTTCCATAAATTATGTGACTTGAGAGCTATGAGGGAGCTTAGAGATCCCTTCACATCCCTTATTACATGCTTGTAGAATTTTCTCTTCCCTTCACTCATTCGCCAGGCATTTAGCAAGTACCTGCCTGCGCCGGACATTGTGCTAGATGCTGGGGATGCCCACACGAACGAGACTTGTGCCCATTGTCAAAGAATTCACAAGGTGGCTGGATGAGGGAACACTACACACATAAGGTGGTACAGGTGGGACGAGACAGTTACTCAGCATGGCCTGGAGACCACAGAGCCCTGGATTTGAAATGCTATGACCTTGAAAGCTTGTGGACAAATGAATCTATGTGAGCCCCAGTTTTCCTGTGTGCAAAATGGAGAGAAAGGGACTTTCCTTGCAAGGTTTTAGGAGGACGCCATGAGACAAACTAGGAAAACTGCAAATACTCAAGGACTTGGGAGGTTTCTCAGAGGAGGTAACAGCCGCCGGAGCTCGGAGGACGTGGCCTACCTGGGGTCCCGGGCAGAGATGAGTTTCGGAGCATTGCAGGAGAGCCATGACAAGGGCGTGTGCAGAGTGGATGGAGTTGGGAGTACACAGGGAGCCACTGGTGGGCTGGGCTGGCCCAGGTGTACTAAGCAGGAACAGAGGGAGAGGAGGGGAATTAATAAGCACTAGGAACGAGCAGGTGAGAGCCATCGCTTCCTCAGCAAGCCCTCTGCTGAATGCTTTCTGTGCGTTCTTTCTCTCCATCCTCCCAACCACCTAGGAGACGGGTACTATTGTGATTCCCAGGCACAGAGAGATGAAGTAACTTCCTTAAAGCTGCACAGCTAAGAAGTGGCACATCCAGAGTTTAAACTCAGGCCTGTAAGCCAGGGCCAGGGAATGACTGGATTTGAAAACCCCGTATGGGCCATGGTGCCTTTGGCAAACGTGAGTCAGGAGCCATCAATATTCTCTGCTTTCACTTCCCCCCGTTCCCAATGACCTCAATCATGTCACAACAGCAAAGAGGGAGGGGAAGAAAAGGATGCACATTGCAAGCGAAGAGGTAGATTATCCACATGGAGCCTTGCTTTCACACCTTTTTTTGACATTTGTGCTGCTTAATTAAGGAGGCGGCCGGCTGCCACAGCAGGCTTCTTGTTTGTTCTGCGGCAGCAGAGGTACAGGAGAAGGTCCTTGCAAGGCCCCAAAGTGGTCACAAGGTCTCAGAGAGACGTTCAAACCACCGGAGTTGCTGCTGGAAGCCAGTTCTCTTGCACGGGCCGTGCATCAGGCAGCGCAGAGCCCGTCACCGGGCCAGGGGCCACCTGGGGCAGCGGCACAGAGCAGACCCTTGAGTCCCACCAGCCTCGTGTAAGAGCTGTGAGCAGCACCCAGGAGTTTGAGAGCTTGTCCTGTGCATCACCATCTGCTGAGAAAGTCCCACTGTGTATCGTCTCACTTACGCCACTCAGCAGCTCTCAGGGATGAGTATGACCGCTATGAGCCCCATTTAAAGATGGGGAAACTGAGACCCAGGAGTTAAGTAATGGTGCCAGGATCCCACAGCCAGCACCTGAAGAAGCCAAGGCTCAGAGCTGGGGGTCTCGTTCAAGCCTCCATGCTTGACCTCCTTGCTGCCCTAGTCCTGCCCCTCCCTGGGCACGTGCCCTTGGGCAGCCTATTTCGCCCCCTGTCTACCTATGTGGAGGTGACAAGGACTGCCTTGCCAGGTTGCCGACGGATGCCTCGAGGTCTTTTCTCTGAAGCACTCCTCACGTTGCCTTAAACAAGATCAGTTCCCTTAAACAGAAGCTGTGCTTACTGCCTCGAGGGGCTGTCCAGGTGTATTAGTCTGCTTACGCTGCATAACAAAGTACCCCGGACTATGGGGTTTAAACAACAGAAATTTATTTTCTCACAATTCTGGAAACTCAAAGTCCAACACCAAGGAATTGGCAGAGCTGGTTTCTCCTGTGGCCTCTCTTGCTGGCTTGCAGATAGGCGTCTTGTCTTCTCCCTGTGTCCTCGCATGGTCCTCCTCTGTGTGTCTGTGTCCAAATGTTCTCTTCTTATAAGGACAACAGTCATCTTGGATTAGGCCCACCCTAATGACCTCATTTAGCCTTCACTGCCTCTTTGAAGACCCTGTGTCCTAACTCAGCCACATTCTGAGGTGGGTGCAGCCGGCACTCCAGCACGTGGATTTTGGAGGGGACACAGTTTCGCTCCTATAGCAGGGAAGCCGGACACCTCTCTCTCAGTACACGCTTCCTTTATTCTCACTTCCCTGGAGTTGGCTTAGCCTGATCCACATCATCCTTTTATTCAGCAACCACTGTGCAGGACGAACAGGGATTCTACCAGATGCTACAGTGACAACGCTGAACTGCTCACGGTCCCTGCCTTCCAGAAGCTGGCCGTGTCCCCAGTGACTAAGACGTGAGGAGTGATTTACAGTTCATGAGTCATTTTTCACATTCTTGATGGCATTTAATTCTCCTCGCACTTCCAGGGAGAAGGTTCTGGCATTGTCCTTGCTCTTCAGCTGTGGAGACTGATGTTCAAAGGCCAAACAATTGGCCCCGGGCCACAATGACCATGTGTAAAAGCTGAATCCCAGGGTTCTGACCCCTAGTCCAGAGCAGTCCCCACTCTGGAATGTTCTTCCTCCAGCCACACCTGTCAATATCTGGTCAACAAGAACGCACTGAGCTCCTAATCTGTGCCACGCTTTTATAGAGCTGACATAAACACAGAGGGTGGCTGGAGGCACAAGAGGGAACAAGCAAAAGAATTACAAAGTTGCAGAAATGAACAGGTTGATGCAACAAATTGTAAAGGGGGAGAATGACCTTAGAGGACACGACTGGAAAAGTCCCTTCAAGGAGGTGACATTTAAATGAAGACCAAAAGGAGGCAAGGAAATCAGTGCAAAGGCCGAGTTACCTGATAGGAGCTGGCCTTGGAGAGGCAAGCGGGGCCCAACCCACACGCGACCTTGGAAAGGTTTATTCTAAATATGGTGGAAAGAAAGATAACATGGACTGGAACTAAGAGAATGACAACTGTCTATTTGATGTTTGATATTCTTTCTGATGTGCCTTCTAACGATTGTAGGAAATGGGAGAGAGGTTTAGTAGTTCTTTGGGATGCTAATTGTAGTTAAGACTTAGGCTTTCTGCATCCCCAGGACAATGACAGCCAAGTTCCCCTTAGCAGGGAGCACGGGGGAGGCTGCTTGGAACACAAGGGGTTTCAGTGGAAGCTTTTTTCAGGTCCAACCAAGGACACACCATATTCAAGTCGGGTCCAGGGGGGGACCCATTGTGACCTTGTGACCTCAATCTCTAACCACCCTCAGGGCTACAGATCCGCTGGGGACTAAGATGGGACAGCCCATGCCCCGAGGCCGTGGGTGAGGCTGGAAGAGCGGAGCTGTGGACAGGAGCGGAGCAGGACCCTGGCTGTGCTCCCAGGAAACGTGCGCGAGCAACGGGTGCAGGAAGACGGCGACGTGCTCCGGTCCCACCGTGCCTGCTCCGGCAGCGCAGGCCCGCAGCGCCGCTCTAAAACAGCAGGGCCATTTTCTCCATCCCAGTCGATGAACAGCTGTGCCTTAATAGCCTACCACGCACGGCTTCACTGCTCTCTCCTTAGGCCACCCCAGGAACCGAAGGCTCCCCGGGGAATCCCGACAAACAAAGTTTTGCCTTTATGCGCGGGGGAGGGGCGGTGGGGATGGAGGTGAAATTGTCGCTAATAAATTAATAAACAGAGGAACGAAAAATTCAACTGCAGTGTTTTAGAAAGTTGATTTCCTCCCCTTTTATTGGCCGTTTCATGATAGCACCATGGATTCCAGTTTCCCCTTAAAGAACGAGGCGGGGTTTGTTTATCCCACAGTGTCTTAGTTTGTTTTCTGTTGTTAGAACTGAATCTCTGAGACTGAGTAATTTAGAAAGAAAGGAAATTTGTTTCTTATGGTTCTGGAGGCTGGAAGTCCAAGGTTGAGGGATCAGTCGGATCTGGTGACATCCTCCTTGCTGGTGGGGACTCTCTGCAGAGGCCAGAGGTGGCGCAGGGGGTGGGGAGGGGGCTCACGAGAGATGGTCCAACTGGCTTTAATAACAGATCCACTCTCACGGTAACTAACCCACTCCCAGCTGCAAATGAATTAGCTGGACTAGATAAACAACCAATCCTTTTAATCCACTAGGCCTTGGATGGGTTAATCCATTCATGAAGAGAGAGTCCTCGTGCCCCAGTCACACCCAAATGTCCCACCTCTCAATGCTTCTGCATTGGGGACCAAGTTTCCAACACATGAACTTTTGAGGGACACACTCAAACCGCAGCACACAGACATTTGCCGCATTTCTGCCCTGCGTGGGCAGTGCGCCAGGGCTATTCGGGAAGAGCAAAGTGTCCACAGCTCCTGCGCTCCGGAGGCTTGGAGTCCAGGGCAAGGCTCGGCACACTGCAGCCCACGGGCCAAATCTTGCCTGCCACCTGCTTTTGTGTGGCCCTCCATCTGAGAACGGCTTTACATGTTTAAATAGTTGAAAAGAATAGGAAAAAAAAAGTAGAATAGCATTTCATAGCTCATTAAAATTATGTGAAATTCAAATTTCAGTGACCACAAATTAAGTTTTACTGGAACACACCCATTTGTGTATGTATCATCTATGGCTGCTTTCGTGCTACGAAAGTACAGTTGAACAGTTGGGACAGAGGCCATAACATATATACACATATATATATATGTACATACACACACACATTTTTTTGTGAGACAGAGTCTTGCTCTGTCAACCCAGGTAGAGTGCAGTGGCATCATCATAGTTCCCTGCAACCTCAAACTCCTGGGCTCAAGTGATCCTCCTGCCTCAGCCTCCCAAGTAGCTGGGACTACAGGTGCATGCACCAGGACACCTGGCTAACAGAGGCCATAATATATTTACTCTCTGGTCCTTTAAGGAAAAAGCTTACCAACACCTGGTTAGTGGAAACAGTGATTCTGAAAGAAAGTGGAAGGCAGCCCACATTTATTGAGTGCAAGACATCTTAGAAACATCAGGTCACTTAATTGTTACCACCAGACAGTGCAATTGGGACTATTTTTCCCACTTTACGAAGAAGGAGACCAAAGCTCAGAAAAATTAACAAGTTGCCCAAACTTCTAGTAGAGTATTATTAACTTAGTGTTGTTAACTCCTGTTTCCTATAAGAATTAGGAGGAACATCGTATTTAAGTTACAGGATATCGAGTGGAAGCATGGACTTAGTATCCTCTTTGGAGGAAAGAGTTAGTGCATTTTTTATTGTGCACAGTATGATTGTGGTATGTTAAGTGTATGCATGACTTTGTTGTTGTCTTCATTCAGAGGTTAGGTATGGCTTAAGGACATATGCATGGATGTCGAGTTGACAAAAGGTGAACTTGTGATGATGACTTTTATGTCCCAACTTGGCTGGGCCATGGTACTCAGATATTATGTCATGTGGGTGGGCTTTGTCCAATCAGTTGAAGGCCATAGAAAAAAAAGACTGCTGTTCTCTGAGGAAGAGGGAATTCAGCCAACAGATTTTCTTTGAACTTGAGCTGCACATCATTTCTTTCATCTCCAGCTTGCTGGCCAGCCCTGCACATTTTGGACTTGCCAGACCCCATAATCCCATGAGCCAACTCTTAAAATAAATTTCAGACTTTCAACTCTATATAGATATAGAGATAGAAAGAGAGAGAGAGAGAGAGAGATTGAGACATCCTTTTGGTCTGTTTCCCTAGAGAACCCTGACTGATACAGATTTTGGTAAGTAGCAGCTGGGAACTGAAGGCAAGTCTGTCAACAGAACCCTGGTTTCCTGATGCCGGTCCAGGGCTCTGCAGACGGAAGACTGATTTTTAACCAGGTCTGGCAACTGCCGAGCTCTGCCATCTGTAAAACATAGGGCCATAAAGGCAGCAACATCATGGTGATGTCATGAAGATTGAAGAAGATGGTGCCTAGACAGGGCTCAGAGCACAGCCTGGTGCACAGACAGTCCTCGGTAAATGTCAACGAGCGTGATCATTGACATCACTAACTCTGAGCCCTGATCTCTCCCAGTGGACAAGGGCCAAGCCTTTGCTTATCCAGCGACCACTTAGTGCCCTTATGGACAATATCTCACTTCATCAAGCCCCAGGGTCTGAGTTGACCATCAGTTTTCTGCATCTGTCTACACCACATCCCCTACTGACTATTTGAAAACCTACTTTCCATGTTTTTAAGTGCAAGAAACAGTGAAATGTTTCCTATTGTTGTATCAGTGAACCAGTTCAGAGATTGCCAACTCAATTCAATCAAAATTAGTGACAAGAGAGCAATTTTCCCGTTCCGTTCAGCATGGAGAGCTTTTTGTTTTGCTTTGTTTTATTGGAGGTGATTCACTGTATCTTTCCTAGAGGTAAGCGGAGTAGCTCCGACAGCTTCGTGTCTCCTTTTGTCTAGATAAGTGTTATCCAGTAAAATGAACACAATGAGACTATGTTTACCTTAATGCTGTTTAAAAATCACATCGCAATAAGAGATCAATAGCTCTCCACAACAATTTACCGAAGACCTGGCTGGGGAAGAGAAATTCAAATTGCATTGATTTTTTTTTTCCATGAATGTATGTGTGCGTGTGACGGTAACAGTCCGTGAGCCGTTGTGTTGACAATGTGGCACATGAGCACTGAATCTAAAACACAAGGCAGAAGGAGCCAAGAGGAGGATCGCTAAACTGTTGTGGCTGCTACCCACCGCCCTGGGGATTGGTAGAGATTCAAAGACAGGAGAGAGAGGGGATGTTTTTTCCACACGCTTCCCATTTCCCCACAGGTCATAGCCTTGAAGAATGCATTTCTGTAAAGGACTTTGGAGCTGGCCCCAGCCCTCCTTCCTCATTTGTACAGGTGGGAAGTGGAAACCAGTGGCCATGGGGCTCCCGGGGTTAATGCATTAGAAAGAAGGCAGAGGCCACCTCTCGCCCACCTGGGACCCTGGAATACAGTAGGTGCTCAGAATACATCTGTTGAATACCTAGACTGCACCAAAACAGGAAGGGGGGAAAGGAAGGGAAGCAACGGATGCTTCGAGTTGACCCGAGTTGCGCTCCGACCCTATCAGCTGTCTTACCTCTCCAAACCCAGCACAACCGGTGTTGTGAGAAGTAAATGGAAGTGTCACCTACACACTTCCTGGTATGCAGTGGGTGCCCAAGGAATGACAAAACAGAGTTAGAACCAGATCTCGCTCTTTCTGCAACAAACAACACATCAAAGTCTAAATTCCTCCAAAGGAGAGGTTTTCCCGGCCAGTGAACAACGCCCACACCATGCAGCGGGACCGCCCTGCCCCGTGGCTGCAGCCAGGGTGCTGGAGGCAGGGGCTGCGCGTTTGCCTGCCTGGTAACTCGGGCCACTCGGAAATATGCTTTGGGAGAAGTAGAATTAGAAAAAAAAGAAAAAAGAGGGAGGGGGGAAAGGGGGAAAGAATGTAAGTGGAGAAATTATTGGAACTGGAGAGGAGTTTTAATGGTAACGTTGGCATCCTGCAATTTCACACATTAAAACATATTTTTAAAGAAACGACTACAGTGCTGATTGTATAAGGGCAAAGCTTTCCACTCTTCAGACTATTAATAAGGGCTTCCCATAGAGAAGACAAATACATGCTTGATGCATTTTTAATCCTTTGCCAATACATTTGACTAAAGCTGTTTGCTGTTTCAATGACAGGATTTAACTTGCCCTTCTGTATTCAACGTTCCCGATTATTAATGACATTTAGGAAACACGAGCTATAGAGTTACATTCTGGTCGAATCGCAGCCCTCTCCCGCAGAAGGGAGCAAACATCTGAGGTGGGGGGAAGCTCTCTCCGGAAGGAACCTGGCACCGTGGACGGGGCAGAGGGGCACCCCCAACGCTCTGCTGCCTGCAGCCCTGCCCCAGCCTCTCTGCGTGGGAGCCGGTTCAAGGTCAACGCTGAGCACCGGCACCCGTGGTTCCAGCTCCTGTGGTTGCTTTTCCGTGTGTTATATAACCTTGACAGCCATTTCCGCGAGAATCTCAGCGCTGTCGGGCAACAGCAGCTCGGCGATATTAAACCGCATTCACGGAGGACGGTTAGATTTCTCAGGGTCCCCCTCATTCAAATGCCAATAATGAAATCTTCCAGGAAGAAGAGGCGGCGAGAAACCTGAATGACTTTGAAACAAGGGATGAAGGGATCAAGGGGAAGCTCTGGGATCTTAATAGAATACAAGCAGAGGGGGAAAATCCTCACCCGGACACAGCTGATTCTTTTGTGCTTTTTTTTATTATTTTAAGAAATAAATTAATGCTCAGGTTAAAATGAAATTACATATGCTGATACCCTGCAGGCCATTTCCTGGATTCAGCCGGGCGGTAGGGTGTCAATAAGAGCGTTAACCAAGTGAATGCCACAGAACCCGATCGAGAACTGGTGCATATGGGAAAGCTGGGGGCTGAGGGGCCACTTCGCTTTGGTTTTAAACTATTCCTGCTCTGGAGGGAATGGGGACAGGCACGCAGGTGACAACCCAAGAGGAAGGGAAAGAGAGAGCTGGATTTACAGACGGTATCTGAAGAGGACCCCCTTTTTTCCATCCACAAAGAGTCATTCTCACAAAAGCCTTTCAGCCTCTGGTATTATATGCTCAGCCCTGACCCCCTATTGTAATGAAAAGCAGATCCCCCTATGAATCACAGAAAATCAATACTGCATTTTACTAAGTTTGCGTTAATTTTACACCTTTCAGCCTCCGGTTGGGAATTATGGCTGCAAAGATGAGACATCCTCTTCTCCCCCACTCCGCAGTCATCTGGGTTCCAGGTTTGGAAAATCCTATCACTATTTTAAAAGAAAAAAAAAAGGACAGTGATGAAGAAGGAGAAGAAAGAAGGGGTGTTGAGGGGGTTGCAGTTTGAGAGATTTTAATAGCTAATAATAGGAGCGAGCATAAAGGCGCAGATCCAATTTAAGCGCCAGAGTCCCCGTGTGAGCATTGCTTGTCAGTCTTGGGGTGTACTGTATAGGGGCCAGCTCCTGAGCATGGCAGCCCAGAAATATAAAGTCCAGATTTAATTCTGATACAGAGAAATACAATTTCAAAACCGGACGTCTTATCATCGGCATGTCCCACTGGAGAACTCATTTCCCTAGCAAAAGGCTGTCAATGCTATTATGTTGTACAAGGAAGCAATTTACCACTACAGCTAAACAGGGCTACCAGGGCTGTGGGAACTTAAGCATTTGAAGTTATCGCTCAGAAAAAAATAGCATTTCAAATGTCAGTGAAATGGGAAGGAATAATTGAAAAGTATCAATCAGAGAAGCAGAGGGGTTTCGGAGGCTGGCTGCAGCCTGGCTCCTGGGCTTTGCTCCTTTTCCCTTCTCTCCTGCCCCTTCCCCTACGCTGCTCACCTTACAGACCGCTCCTCCCCATTTTCTCTCCCTAACCCTACACCCTCCCCACGCAAGCTCAACTTCAACTCCGGAGAAGAAAAGATCACAGCTGGGTCCTTGTCCCGTGTCAAACATGAAGGACAAGCTCAGGGTCCCCTTCTCCACTCCAGTGGCTCGGATTTCGAGGTGCAAATCTGTTCCCCACCAGGGTCCCGAGCCAACCCTGGGCTCAAGAGGGATGGGGGGTCTGGCTCTTCGGGTCCTGGTCATTAGCCAAAATGATGGCCCTGGGCCCAGTTCCCCCTCCTGGTGACTGAGAACACGTCCATAAAACTTGGACTATAAAGACCCGCCGCTGATGAGTCCTGACTCGCCCTGACAAGGTAAGTCCCCTCTCTGCACCTCAGTGTCCTTGTCACCAAAATGAGGATAATGGCATCTACTTTGCAGGGTTGGTGTCAGGACAAGACATAACATATATGAAGTAGCTGGGATTGTGCCCGGCACGGGGCAAGATCCACGTATCATGCCACCGCGAATTGAAGAACGTTCGGATCTCTTGCCACCTGCGAGGTTCTGTACAATCAGATCACCCCTGCGGGGTGTCTCCGGGCTCTCTTCTGTCCTTCCGGCACTGCAAGCTCACTCCCACATGCGGGCCTTGCACTTGCGGTTCTCTCTTTCTGGAATGCTCCCCCTATAGGCCTTTGCATTGCTGGCTGCTTCTCATTCGGCTCTCAGCTCAGACGGCATCTCAGAGAGTCCTTCCCTGGCCAACCTGCTTGAGGTTGCAGCAGAAACCAGCAATTGCTCTTCTGCCGCCGGGCTCTATGTTCTTTATGGTACTTCTCTTTCAAAGTGCGGTCTGCATTCCCCACAGGGATGTAAGCCCCATGAGAATAAGGCTCTGGTCCATCCAGTTCTCCACTGAATACCTTCCTCTTGGGTCAGGCGCCCGGGACAGAGTGAGTCATGCATAAATACCACCACTTGTGGACAAATGAATGATCGGGAATGGAAGACCACTCCACTCGAGTGGGATCTGCACTTGCCCAACCCAGAGCCTGGGAAATGGGAGATGTTCAATATGCGTTCGCCACCCCCATTGCTGAGCAGCTGGGCCAGGACAGACCCGTGCCATGGGCGAAGCCCCCAGAATGAGCACCCATAGGCCTGGCCCGTTAGCTGAAGCCCTTGGCAGCCGAGTTGCAGACCCTAGGTGGGCAGCACAGGTTGGCTCAGGTGGAGGTAGACGTGCTCTGCGCTGGAGAGTCCCCTCGCCTCTTCCTCGAAGAAACTGTGACCCACCAGGCCCCACGCTGGTTCCACCAGTGCGGCACTCTAGGCCCCTGGCGGGGCACTGCTTCCTGCTGGCCATCACCTGTCTAGGCTCAGGATGCCGCTGAAGCAGCCCACGCTCTCTAGTCTAGCACCTGGGGCCATCTGCCTGGGGCCCTGCCTGCACCCCCACTCTCCCTGCACACGGCGCCTCTCACCTCCCCAACTCCCACCTCTGACTGTGCCGTCACCTGCCCGATTCCCCCTCGGCCCTCCTGACCAGACCCTGGGGTCTCCTCAGCACAGCCTCCTCCGGCCTCCAGGGTGACTGTCACCTGCCTTACCAGTGTGCTCCGGCAACTTACCTTTTCCTCAGCCCTTAGAACCATTTGAGCTCCCTGGGATTTCCCCACTGCCCTGTGAATTCCTTGAGCTCAAGGACTTTGCCTATGGATACGGATCTACCCGCCTGGCTTGGTGCAGGGAACCGTGATGCAGACTATATTGAGCGACTGCTGCAGCCAGGCCCTGCGCCAACCACACTGAGCATCGTGTCATTGAACCCTCATGTCCCAACATGGGATCGTTGCCACTGTTGTCCCCATTTTGCAGGTGAGAAGACCAAGGCTTAGAACTGTTATGCTTAGCCTGGCATAGGAGCCTGACACTCTGTCGAAATGAAATGAAATGAAATGAAATAATAAAATTTAACTATTGCTAACTACTATAATTTTTCAGTTCAAAAATTCACACTGCTTCACATTTTAAGATTTTTGAAATTCAGAGGCATCTTACAGTTGAGGCGAATATTTCACATGGAAATGTTTCTCTATTCTAGAAAAGATGCTGTTCTGTCTGATAGTGGCTGGCACTTTAGAAATGAGAAGACATGGCAGAGTTACCCGTAAAGATGTCCAGACGCGGGACCCTGACCACTGACCACTGCTCCCAGTGCTGAGCTGCTCTTGTCCCAGGGGAAGCCTGTCACCAGGCGAACTTTTAGAGATTTCTTCCAGGGAAATGAGTTTCACAGTCTCTCACAGGTGGCAACTTTTCTCCCCCTTCCCCATTATGTGTGTGTGTGTGTGTAACTATGGACTAAACCATGTCCCTTCTCCTCAAATTCATATGTTGAAACTCTAACTCCCAATGTGATAGCATTTGAAGGCGGGGCCTTTGGGAGGTAATTAGAGCTAGATAAGGTCATGAGGGTGGGGATCTCATGGTGGCGTTAGTGCCCTTATAAGAAGAGACACCAGAGATCTTGCTCTCTCTCTCTCTGCCTTGCAAGGACACAGCAAGAAGGTGGCCGTGTGCAAGCCAGGAAGAGAGCCCTCACCAGAACCCAACCATGCTGGCACCCTGATCTCAGACTTCCAGCCTGCAGAGCTGTGAGAAGATACATTTCTGTTGTTTAAGAACACCCAGTCTATGTATGGCATTTTGTTGTGACAGCCCAAGCAGACTAAGACAGATATAGATATAGATACACAGATATAGCTATAGATAGACAGAGATATAAATATCGATGTAGATATAGATAGATGTAGACACAGATCTAGATACGTAGACATATCAATACATAGAGAAAGAGAGAGAGAGAGATATTGAGATTTGCTTTAAGGAATTAGCTCAGGTGATTATGGAGCCTGGCAAGACCAAACTGTGCAGGCTAGATATTCAGGTAGGCCAGCAGACAGGAAACCCAGGCAGGGTTTCTAGGTTTCAATCTTGAGTCAAAATTGCCCCCGTTTTGGGAAACCTTGGATTTTTGCTCTGAAGACCTTCAACTGACTGGACAAGGTCTACCTACATTATGAAGGGTGATCTCCTCTACTCAAAGTCTACTGATTTAAACACTAATCTCATCGAAAAAATAGCTTCATCGCAAAACCTAGATTGATGTTTGACTGAACAACTTGGTACCGCGGCCTTGCCAACTTGACACATAAAATTAACCATCACACACAGTTAGAGTAAAGGATTCAGCAGAAAATATTCTGGAAACCTCCATGAAAAATTCCCCACAACGGGAAATCCCTTGTGGCATTCCGCAATGCTGTGTGAGATTTGTGTTCAGCCCCTGGGTTTCTGAGGGCCCCGCCGCACACCCTGAGTCCTAGGAGGCGTTGCCTCTCAGCCCTGCAGGTGTGAGTTGCTACTGACTTGCTCTCCACCAGAGTCAGCTCTGTCCTCTCAGCAGTGCCAAGCTCTGGGCTGTCCCCTTCCCAGTATCTGGAGACCCCCCACCACCACCACCAGTCAGTTTCAGCTGCCCCTCTTCTGCCCTACGTACCTTATGCAAGGCCAGGAGGACCCTGGGAGCTGTAGGAACCCACCCTACCTTTGAGATTTAAGGTTACCCAACCCCTTTTCACGTTTGGATGCCATCCTGTTTTCACGCCCTCTTTTCCCCTTTGCTTTGCTTTATTTGACCAGAAAAGACTCACCTGTTCCCACTGACCTCAGGTGGGTCCCTTGAGTCTTCTAATGTCCTTGTAGCAAGACCTTGGATCTTAACTTTGTTGCATATACCGCAATTTTCACATGAGAGATACTGCCGAATGCTCTGCATGGAGGTACGAAGTGGCGGGTATGGTGAAGGCCGTCCTGCTCTGTTTCTGTTGGTTTCTCCTACTTTGCTCAAAAGTCCCCAGTTACACAGAAGAATTATTCTAAGAAACAGGTCTGCCGAGCAGACACCCCTTCTGCTGACCGACGAGGCGAAACATCTCATCTTTCAGCGCAAAGCCGAGGGGACCGCGTTGGTCCTCCGTGCCATTGCTGGACAGAGAAGTGCTGAATCCAGTTCCCTCAACACACAGCCAAGACCTGCCCAGGCTGAACTGGCTTGTCACGTGCCCTCTGTTCTAACAGGAGTAGGTGGGTGGGAAGGAGATGGTGCTTAGGGGCAAGGTTTTGGGTGCCGCGTGGCCTTGGGCAAGCCGTTTACCCAATCTGAGTTTCATTACTTCCCATATGAAATGAAGCTAATAGCACTTACCTACTTGCCACAAATCACACGGCTGTTAATGAGGATCACAGGATGCTTGCGAAGGTCATCTGTAGAGTGCTATACGAATATGAAATAGAAAGGACAGCATAGTGTCTTTAATCGTTTCAGCAAAATAACAGACACTCAAATTGCACTGTCATGTGCTGTGATCTCTGAGCTGCATAATGAGTCATTTAATCCTCCCAACAGTCCTCTAATGGGGATCCTATTATTCCCATTTTAAAGGTAAATAAACTGAGGCCGAGGGAGGTTATGGACCGTTCCCAGGGTCCCACAAGAGTTAGTGAAGGTGGGGCTGAGACTCAGGCGGTCAGCTCCAGGGTCCGTGTTCTCGGCCGTTACCCTGCCTGCTCCTCTGCTACACTCTGTCTTTCGTAGCTGCTTACAGAGTTGGTGCCCCACAGATACTTGTCAAAGAAAGAAATGCCCAGCACAAAAGACACCCAAGTCCTGAAAAGATGCAAGGAATTGCAGCTTCCACCAGTGCCTTGCTCAGAGCCTGCTTTTAGTGAATATTTATGTGAATGAGTGATCTACAAACAAACAACAAAAACACTTCTACTCTGGAGGGCTAAGAGTCTGGCTTTTGTTTTGGAAAATCGTTCTTGGACACTGCTTTAAATATTCTGCATCTTAATTGATGTTAGTTGTGTGTCTTGCTCAATTTCCTAAATCTTTCTATATAAAATTAATAAATTGATTTAACTGCATTTTAAACAATTCTATATGCTCCTTGTTTCAAACAGAAATTTTGATGTCAGAATTAAACCCTCACCCTAGAACCCAGGCTGTTGACTCTGGTTCTAACTCAACTTCACTGGATGGGGCCAGAACTCAATTCAGCTCAACTGTGGGTGACATGAACTGCCATTTTTTGGGGCCCAACGACAGATGTTTGCACCTCTTCTAGAACAGCCTGCATTCGTTGTACCTCATAGGGGAAAGTTTTGAGTTTTCTTTATCACCTCCTCGCACCAGCCTAGAAGTATCTTGTCAATATCCCTTTTAATAGGTGCAGTGACCACCATGAATCTCAGGTGTGAGTTACTCTACATAGCACAGAATAAGACAGATCACCACTCTTGTTCTGGCTGATATACAACTATCAATGCCACTTTAGATACCACTACTAGAACTAGAAATTGGGACAATAAAGGTTAAATCAAAGACCTCCTTCCTATGCATTAATTTGTACCTTGAACTCCCCACTAAAACATTTGAGCTGGGCATGGTGGCTCACACCTGTCTGGAATCCCAACACTTGGGGAGGCTGAGGTAGGAGGATGGTTTGAGGCCAGGAGCTGGAGGCTGCGGTGAGCTATGACCGTGTCACTGCTCTCCAGCCTGGACAACAGAGCAGCAAGACCCTGTCTCTTAAAAAAATAAATAACTAAAGTTTGGCTTGAACTTGGCTACAAAGAAAGCTATCTTCAACATAAATGGTGAAAACCAGACCTTGCATTAAATGCATAGATCTGACTGAAGGTGACAACTTTGTCAGCCCGTCAGGAGAAGGGGGACACTGGAGTGTGACAGAGCAGGGGTCAGCACACTTTTTCTGTAAACTGAGTTTTTTAGGCTTTGCAGGCCAGACAATCTCAGTTGCATCTACTCTGCCATTGTAGCCCCAAAGCAGCCACAGATGATAACAATAAACACATGAGCTCTGGACCCACACCACATTTTTTATGGATGCTGAAATTTTCGTGAGTCTTTTGATTTTTCTTCAACCATCTAAAAATATAAAAACCATTCTCAGCTTACACGCCATACAGAAACAGGCGGCAGGGCAGATTTGGCCCACGGGCGGTACTTTGCAGATACCCCGTGGTGTCTGCAAAGATAATCTTGGAGAGGAATTGAGATGACTTGAGTTCTAGTCCCAGCTCAGCCACCAAGTCATTGGGAGCCTCGAGCAAGCCACTTCCCATTCAGAGCCCTCATCCTCCGCCAGTGATGGGAGGGGGTGTAACACATGCTCTCCGAGGCCCGTCCAGCTCTCGGATGCCATGGCCCCATGAGGGTCTCAGATTGTCACACTGAGGACTGCCCTGGCTGCTTCCAGATCACCTGCCACAGCTCACGGATGCTTTAGAACACCTTGTTTTCATATCAGATTTTTCCCTCATAGGAAGGCTCTCAAATCTTTTAGAGGAAAAAAGAATAATAATAGGATTTTATCATGAAAGACATTTACCTAAAACTTCACTGCTCCAAAGCCTATTTAAAAAGGAGGTCATGGGGGCTGGGGTGCATCTTGGAAATGTTTAGGCAAGATGAAAGATGGGATGCTTTTCTTCATAGAAGATGCAAGGTTCACCAAAGAAAATAAAAATAAAAGTAAAGGATATTGATATAGCACAAAAACACATAGTGTCCCTCTTGCTGTTTCAAATAAAGAAAAAGAAAACCCATGCTTTTTCTTCAAAGTGAACCAAAAACAGCAGGATTAATATTGATGCAGCAACGGGAAAAGCAAACAGACAGGCAGGGACAAGACTGCATCCAGCCTCCAAAACACATGTAAAGTTGGAGCTAAAATGTCATATGCATATGTAATTTATATGCAAAACTCTCCTATAACAGGGCCACTGGCTGCCAAGTCTTCTTTTGCCACTTCCCGATACTCGCTGAAACTCTGTAATTTCATATTATCAGTCACCTACCAAGGGCAAGCCTGTCTGAGGAGAACACAGAAACTTTCTTAAGACCAGGATATTAAATTCTTCTCGCTTTCCTGGTAGCCCAGCAGGTTTCGGCAGGAAGACCTATTTTTGCTCCTGTGCGGGCTCTGTCCCTGGCAGTGAGTGACTGGAACAGACTGCAGGCAACTCTGCCAAGAATCTGAAGCTCTGATGATGTGAGCCAACCTCAGACTAATAATTTTATATCTCAATATAAGCAAAAGAGTTCCATAAAAATAGACCGTTTTTAACAGGATGGTATTCTGTGCTGAGAGAGGGCTGGAGAACGCCATGCCATGCGAACATCTTTCCCCTATCTGCCGTACCTAACTTTAGCAACTTCCATATGTCTATTTGTCTGATCGCTGAACTTGGGGAAGGAATGTTGAATGAGATGTGACTCTTCAAACTCCACGTCTGGGATTCTTCAGAGGTGACATACCTTTCTGTGTGTGTGTGTAACACTTGCTTCTTTCGAGTTCCCAGGAGACGGAAAACAAACAAACCCAAGGCTCAGACTATCGGTAATTCTTCACCGAATGTATACATGCACGAGACCACGTGCTTGTATATTTACAAGAGATGTATTGATGCCACGGAGGGCCAGCGTGGGAATGGCCTGGTTGCTCTAAAACGTCATTTTTTTTCAACGTTCAAAGCAGAAATCGCATTCAGCGGAGTCTCTCAGATGGGCGAATCTCACAACCACATACCGGTTCAGGTGGTTTCTTCCTAGCAAGTTTCCCGGGGTTGCAGGTGGAAGACTGGCGGCTACAGGAGACACAGAAACCGAAACACGGTCGTTTTTTCTCCGCTTGGTGGGAGAGGAGGCCCAATCATCAACATCTGGAGGACAAGCCCACTGGACCGAAGGGAGCAGAGAGGGTTTAAAGGGATGACATAATGTCTTCCATGATCTAGCACATCCGTCAGTGTTCTCCGGAGAAACAGAACTAATAAACTGGGTGTACTGAGACTTACTTTAAAGAGTTGGCTTATGGGATTGTGGGGGCTGGCATGTCCCAAATCCGCAGGACAGGCCCACAGGCTGGGAACTCAGACAGAAATCGATGTTGTAGTTGAGGCAGAACTTCTGATTCTGCTGGAAACATCGGTTTTGTCTTCCCGCTGATTGGATGAGGCTCACCCACATTATCGAGAGCTATCTCTTCACCTTAAAGTCACTGAGCGTAGATGTTAACCAGGTCCACAAAATACCTCCCCTATGACATCTAGATTCGTGTTTGGTTACACAGCTGGCCTAGCCAGTTTGACACTTAAAACTCACCGTAACACCTGGCATTCAGAAGGTGCATTAAGTATGGCTGGGGGAAAGGGATCTGCTCAGCCAGAAGGAAACAGGTACTCCTGACCACGCACCTGGGACGCATGACGCCGTATCAGCAGGCAGAAGCAGGGCCAAGTTCCTGCTGAGTGCAGGGTGCTTTGCATGAGGGAGTCAAAGGCGGAGCTTCCAGTCTAGGGGGAAACAGACAAGGGGGCCAACGCCAGCGAGCACTGGATAAGACAGTCATTATTCCTCACCTGAATATTGTCCTCGGGTTTTAAGTCTGTTTGTGCAGACGAAAAAGCAGCATTCTCTCGGTGTAGGTAAGGAATGAGAAGGAGAGAACTGACATCTTAGAGGTGGGGTGTGGTGGTCATGTTTGGCTTCAGGAAGAGTCCTGTGCACACACATCTTTCCAGGCACCTAAGTCCATACATCAGGAGCAACACTGGTGATATAGGCAAGACCAAAATCCATAAATATTTGCATAAAATACAAATGCATCGTGCGACACATTTGCATGGGAAGTTAAAAATGAGGGTTTAAACGTCTCATCCAAATCCAGGAGACCTATGAAAAAAGTAAACTAAGAAAAAAAGAGAAAATGGCCAATAGCACTTGCTCATCTCTTCCTTCCTGAGCTGAAGATTAGCATCTTACCTAAGATTTCATTATCTTCTCAGAAGTTGGTTACACTTCAAAAATGTGTTTTTCGTGAATGTGATCTTGATGTTATTTCTGAGACTTCTTCAGAATAGGATCTTTCCCCCTGAGAAATACATTACATAATATGACCAGGTTGATTATAGAAAGCCCAGGGAGCAGGGAGAAGAAAATAGGATTTAGAAGCAGGAGATCGGGATGGGGAACTCCAGCTCTGCCGATGATGAGGAGGGTCCCCTGAACAAGACACTTGGCCCCAAAGGCAGTGGGGGCTGGTCGTCCACAAGAGAAGCTCCGGACCCAGCCTGCCTGGGCTCCCTGAAGCTCTGCCACTTGCCTGTGTGATCTTAGGCAAATCGCTCAAACTCTCTGATCCTCCGTGTCTTATCTACTAAATGGGGAGGAAGACAGCCTCTCTTTCTTGAGTCATTGTGAGGACCGTGAAGGTCTGTATAAAGCACTTAACACGGCACCAGGCTTAGAGCCACTGGCTGTTACTTTCTATATCTTTAAGTGGAAACAATTACAACAGCACCTGCTGTATCTGTTTCCCAAACTTATTGAAGAATCGAAACGAGACGATGTGCGTGAGGGCTAGATGAAAGCAAGCCGGCACCGTGCTAACAAGCGCAGGTGATTATTCTACCTGCAGTGCTCGTTGAGTTGAGCTCTAGGACCACTGCAGACCACGTCCTCACATGGCGCAGTGGCTGTGCTCTCTCGGTGGCCCTTCCACACACTCCCTCCTCCCTTGTCCTGCTCCTTCTTCCCCACTGCCCGTGAGTGGCCCTGTCCTGTCACCCCTTATAACCCTAGCCACCATCACTGGGACATGGTGGCATCAATGATGTCAGCACAGCCCTACCTCCTTCTTGTCATCTTCAGACTCATGTGCTGCTGCCTGCCCAGAAGCTGCCACAAAACTTTCTCCCCCAGCTACTGATGAGCTGCGAGAGGAGTCCTGGGCTAGCAGTAGTGGCCCCGGATACTGGACACCTGGTCCCCATACTCTCTCTGCTGGAAGATGTTTAACCCCGGATGCTGACGGTACTCATCCTTTTACCCAACACCACGCCTAGTGGGGTGGGGAAGAGAGCTGGCAGGAAGGTCCAGAGAGCAGCGCCGGGGCTCCAGAGAATGTGGGAGGGGTGTATATTGAACCCAATTACACACAGTCATTTCCCATGTGGAGCACAGCTCCTCACTCTGGGTTCCTGGGCACGACTGGGAAGTGTTACGGATGAGAAAGCAGCAGTACACGATGGTCAGCGTGTGCTCACCTCCACAGCCAGACAGACCTGGAGTCCCAGCTCCAGCACTAACTAGGACACTCTGTTTCCTCATCTGTAAAACGAAGAAAATAATAGTGACCTATCTTATAGGATTCTAATCGTGAAGGTTAATAAGTTATTACATGCAAACCTCTTAGGATAGGGTCTGGCATGTAAGAAACACTTAATAAATGTTAGTGTAACTAATAATATTAAAATTATTGCATATTATTTCATCTCATATCACTGAGTTAATTTAACGTTTCTAACAATTTTGTGTGTAGATTACTATTATTTTACAGATGAATAATCTGCGGCACAGAAAGGTTAAAGGATTTGCCCAAGGACATACAGTCAGTAGGTGATGCCACTAAGAACCAAACCCAGATAATCTGGCTCCAGTGTTGATGCTCTTAACCTCCACACTATGTTGCCTCTTGGTTCCTTATCACAATTCTGTGAATATATGGGAGCCCAACAAAAGGATAAGAATCACCCATCTGCAGTGATGAGTTCTGAGACCACACCAATCCTAGCACTCTACAATTAATCGACAAAGTGGAGTTTGTGAGGATGTTTGTGCCACCTTGGCCTGACTTCCTTCACTTCCCAGCATACTTCAAACTCTCTTTGCTTCATAGATTGCATATGTACACTCAAAAAATGTCAGTTACACTAATAACTCCAATAACACAAAATTAGGAAAGTAGATGTTCCCAGGGAGAAGTTCCATAGGGCATCCACACCATCAATGGGTGGTAGTAGCACTATCTGCCACTTTGCATTCTCTGTACCCTGTGAACGGACAATCCCAAGACTCTGAGTGTCCCCAGAGAGAAGCCACATAAAATGGACCTAACATAAACTCAGGGTTTTCTGGGTGGGCCACGGGATAAAATCGGTGCCACTCTTTCCCCATTTGAGCTCCCTCACATGGGAGACTCCCTCCCCATTACATTCACAGTGAGGAAGACCAGACCTAAGGTGATCACTCAAATTTTGTTTTCTAGAGGACCCTGGGAATGGCAAAAAATGGAAGTGAGTATAAAACAAAGTAAAAAGAATCATAATTATAATAACTTCTAATTCTACTATTTACTGAGCTCTCACTCTCTTCCTGCATATTATTATATAAATTAGTCCATAGAGGAGTCAGCCAGGTAGCCAGGTCTCCAAGAGAAGGACAGGAGAGAGGGATTGAGCTGAACATGCCCATTTCTACTCCTAAATTCACTGACCAGATATCACACTAACCACGTGAGAAGAGTTGGTGTAAGGCAAGAGACTCATTATTAGCATTACTCTAATTAGTGACTCTCCATCTTGAAGGAAACATCAAGCATAGAGAGTAAGTGCTAACACCCATAACCCTGTAACACTTATAACCATTCCTGCTAACAATTTCTATCATGAGCTCATTCATAGCACCCAGTATAGACCTCCCTAAGAGTTTATGTTGTCTCATTTCATTCCTCCATCTTCTACCTAAGCAGTGACCAGGAAAAAGGCATTGACCAACTCCTCTATTATTTGTAAATAATCACCAGTTACTTATAAAAAAGAAAAAGAAAAAGAAAACTCAGTTTTAAGGTGGTTTACAACATCCAGGCACAGTTAATAGAGGAAGAGAGAAAACCTCCACTTCTGCCCATGATGGAATAACTGGTACCAGATTATCCCTCGTGTTGGAAACAACTATAAAACTGGGCAATATATATGAAGGAAATGTTTTCAGATCTTGCACAAGAGTCATCATAGGATTGTGAACCCTGAGGGAAAGAAAATACATGAGATGAAGTAAGGGCTATGATTACTCTGGCTTTCTGCCTGAAGGGACTTTTTGCTGTGCAGTACAGAAAGGTGAAGCCCAAGAAAACATGGTGGTGTTGATGAATTTTGGAGGGAGAGACCTGAGTTTGGGATTATCGAGGGGCACTGGAATTTGCACAATAAGGTACCAGAAAGGAAGAAGTGGCACAGAAAAAGAAATCCAAAAATCTGCATGGGGCCCTTTGGCCATATACTAAGATATGCGTGTTCATGAAAAGACTCTATTGTGGCCTGGCACGTAGCAACCACTGGAAAGCTGCAAAGTGAATAGGGATTTTGAAGATCACATAGTGCTAGTAGATGTTGACATTTTGAACAGCCAAAGTACAAAGACCTCAATAAATCCTCCAGGCATTCAGCCAAATTTCCAGAAAGTCCAGACCTTAGAAGTAGGACCAGATTAGGCAGCCCTTAAGTAAAGCCCACACTAGGCCCACAGTATCAAAGCTTAAAATCAAGCCTCAAGGTATCAAGCTAACACATCAATAAATTTACTACCAGCCAAAACAAAACCCAACAATCTTTAAAAAGGACAACAAAATCCAGATTGTCAGCAATGTAACACTCACAATGTCTAGCATATAATCAAAACTTACTAGACATGAGAAGAAGCAGGAAAATGTAACCAATAACCAAGAGAAAAAAGTCAATAGACACAGACACAGATATGACACAGATTTTGGAATTAGCATGAAATATTAAGAAAGATAAATATGTTTAAATATTTAGATGGGACAATGGATACAATGAAGAAACAGATGGGAAATCTCTGTTGAGAAATATAAACTACCTTTAAGTGAAATAAATGGAAATTCTTGAACTGAAATATAAAATATCTGAATAGAAAAAAAAAATCACTGCATGGGTTTATCAGCAAATTGGACATTGCTAAAGAAAATAATCAAATCAAAGAAAGGGTAATAGACATTACTCACACTGATTCCCAGAGTAAGGGGGTGGGAAGAATGAAAAGAGCCTGTGGAACAATATTGGCTAATTTACTATACATATAGTTCCCAAATATATGCAGTCCCCAAACAGAAAATATATTAGGCTAGAAAAAAATTGAAAATATAATAGTCTAAATATTCCAAATTTGATGAGAACTAGCAACCCATACCCCAAGAAGTTCAGCAAACTGTAAAGAGGATAAACCAAAACAACAACAACAAAAATAAACACTTCCAGACACATCGTAGTCAAATTTCTGAAAACGAAAGATAAAGAGGAAAGCTTAAAAGCAGCCAGAGGCAATAAAAACTATTATTCACAGAGGAACAATGGTAAGAATGACTATTGTGTTTATCAGAAATAATGCAGACCAGAATACAATAAAAGAACATCTTTAAAATACTGAGGGGGATGTCTATCTAGAATTATATATCCAGCAAAAATATCCTTCAAAATGAAGGCAAAATAAAGACATTTTTAGATAAACAAAAGCTGAGACTCAGAATCCATCATAAGAAGACCTACACTCTAATAAATGTTAAAGGAAATTCTTCATGTTAAAGAAAAATTCTTCTGATGAAAAAGTATACCAGATGGAGGCTTGAATGTATACAAAGTAATGAAGAGCCTGAAAAATGGCAAATGCATGGATAAATTCAAAAGAGAATTTTGTCTTTTAATTTTCTTAAAACATAATTGATTATTTAAAACAAAATTAATAACAATATGTTTAGTTTATAACATATGAGGAAGTACAAAGATAAAATAAAATACTAAAAAAGACTCAATTTTAAAAAATGAAAAAAGAGAAGAAAAGGACAAAAAGCAGATGAGATAAATGGAAAATGAATAGTCAGATAGTAGACTTAAACTCAACTACCACAATAATTGTATTAAATATAAATGGACTAAACATTCTAATTAAAAGGAAGAGATTTTTAGAGCGGGTTAAAAAAAAAAAACCAATAAGACCCAACTCTATGCTTTTTACAAGAGATGTGCTTTGACTAGAAAGAAGAACATGTCCTAAGCCTAGTAGTTTCTGGGAGACTATCACAAATGCAGAAACCATCTAAACACAGCCACCCCAAGATAATCCCAGCATTCATGGGCCCCAGAAGATCTAAATCAGATGATGAAGTCAGAACACGAAGGGCTAATAAAGAGACGTGGTAAGTGAAGGCACAGCTTTCAAAACCAGCCAATTCTCTGAAAGATCCCAGCAAGTGGTGAGGACATAGGTCACAGTGAGCTGGGCCAAGCCCCAGGGGGAAAAAGTAACATGGCCTGGCTGGATTCAAGATAGTTCCCAAATCTGGAAAGATACTTTCCAGAAAGATGAGGCGAGGTAACCAGGCAGACGATAGAGTGGGGATCTGAAGAGAGTCCCTGGCGCAGGATCTCGAGCGATGGTGGAGTAAGCAGGGCTTTGGCGTGGATTCTGCCTGGCACCCAACATACACCCTAGTCTATCCAATTCCGAGTATGGCTGGAAACCCAAGTTTTTATTTATTCAGTTCCTACACTAATTCACAATGAATTTGGGGCAATGTATAAAAATATAGTCAACACTAAAGAAGAAAATATGTTCTTGAGGAAATCAGGCAGAGGGAGGAAAGGAAAGCAAAATTATAAAGCCTGGAGTCTGCATGCTGAACAGACTCACAGAATTTTTAGAAGCGAGCCAAAAAATTGCTTCTGAGACTCCACAGAAGCGAGACAAACAAAGAAACACAGCAAGCCCCCGCCGGGGGGCAGGTTGGGGACACAGCTGGACGAGCTCACGAGTCAAACAAGATGCAGACTGGAGATGGGTCCCTCTGCTAATGCATCTGTAAGGAGCTTCCCCCAGATGGGATCAGAGAAAAACGCCAGGGACTGATATTTTGCAAACTGCAGTTATTCCTTTAAGAAGTCATTATGGAGCACATCTTGGGGGCCAGGCATGGAGCTGAACATAAGAGGAATTATGGGAGTAAGACAAGAGATCCCTGCCCTGTGGACACTAGAGTCTGGCAGGGAGGCATGCATTTATTTATTCTTACTGGGCATCTAGATGCTGTGTTATAGCAGTGAGCAAATAATCAGAAAAATAAATGTGAGAAGTATCATGAGGGGACAATGCGGAAAATGCAGGGGACTATGACATAAATCAGGGATCTAGCCGAGCCTCGAGGGAGCAAATTGCAGAGACAGGGACAAGTGCACACCGTGAAGGGCGTGGGACAGGAAGCGGCACGGCATGTCTGAGGAGCAGATGGGGCCAGTGGGGCCGGGTCACAGGCTGTGGGGGCGGCGCAAGGAGGTTGGAAGGACAGGGGACTGACCGGGAAGGGTGCTGCTGCTCCGGTGACGGATTCCAGACTTGACTCTAAAAGCCAAGGGAAGCTGTTGAAGGATTTTAAGCTGGGGGGTGGTGGTATGATCGGATTTGCATTTCTCTAAGACCATTCTGGCCACTACATTGGGAATGGCTTGGAGGCAAGTGGAGTGGACACAAGGAGAACAAATAGAAGGTTCTTTCGGGAACGCAAGAGAGAGACAAGGCAGCTTGAACCAGGGAAGAAGGGCTGAAGATGGAGATAGAGTTGCAGGAAGCAAAACAACAGGCTTCGACTCTTCATTTCTGAGCCTTTCCTAAGGAGCACTCAGACATCTTCACAATGAGCCAGGTGGTTTTCCCATCACCAAGGGGCTCCCTGCGATGGTGGAAGCAGGTGACTACAGTGGTTAAGAGCATGAGCTCCTGGTCCAGTCATGTAACCTCGCCCTGGTCCTCAGCCCTCCATGTGGGCTTTGGAAGATTACATATGCTCGTGTGACCGCCTTCCTGCTCTCTGGACACCGCAAGCACGTGTCCCCCTTTTGCCCTTGCACTTCCCGCTCTCTCTGCTCTCCCACGACCATCCACATCTCACACCCTCACCTCCTCGAATGCTCCCCTCCCGCCTGCCCTGATGATGCCGTGTACAAATGCAAACCACACCTGACCGCTCCCCCAGGACGCCCTCTCCCCCCGCCCCGGTTTATTTTTTCTGCAGCACTCAGCACAGTCTATGAAATCTACTTATCTTGTGTATCCTCCACTAAAATAAAAGCTCCATGAAAGCAGAAATTTGTATCTTTGTTCTCCTCTCTATCTACAGCACATGATGCATAGTAGACGTTCAAAACATCATTCTCGAATGAATGAACAAATCATGTCTGAAAATCACGTAGCCTGTATTGATTGCTCAAGGAGTGAAAGCTATCAGTCTTTTGACAACGCCACTAGTACTAATTTTAAAATTTCTAATATAAATCCCTTCTTCTGATGCCATCCACAATTCCAGTTTTATTTTCGGAATGATTTCTTTCATCCCAGTGACTACTTGTTTCAGCATTTGTGAGAACAAATCTTTCTTGGTGGCCTCAGCCTGTTCATTAGAGTCATGATTTGACATTTTTAACGAAAAAAGCAGAACCTAACAGCATTCTAGGTTTACGGAAGGACCACAGGCCAAGGCTTGGACTTCATCCCCTAGGGTGAAACCCTGCGGAGGTCCCCACTGTCTGTCAAACTTCCCCAAAGCCCACTTTCCTGCCACTGGGTTTATCTGAGGGTTAGATGCGCGGAGCCGCGTGTCTGCTGCTCACCGATGCATTCTGTATTTATGTGCGCTGCCATTACGTGTGGGGAGCTGGAATTAGAAAGAAGGTAAATAGGACATCGTGATTCTGAGTTGCATTTTCCCGCAGTGCAATTGAAACACCATTCATTCTATTCTTACTGCATTGATCGGCAATCTTCATTTTCTAATTTCAAGTCGAACCTCTTGCTGCAGTCAAAGTGGTCGGCTCCTGGATGTAACTTCACAGCTCATTTTATCTTCACAGCTTAAAGACGTTCTGCTACCATCAGTCTTAAGTGGTAATTCCACTTTTCCAATTAGACTGTGGGAACGAACCAGACAAATGGACTCTTATCCCCCGAGCCATAATCTCAGCCCAGCCGTCAAGGCTGAGACGACGAACACCCCAGAAGCTCGTCCCCCGCCATTCTGCTCAAAGTCAAAGTCCTTCTCCGTGACCCCTTCAAAATGAGCCACCCTCTGAGGTGCGCTTGCATTTTGGAAAGTTGACTCAAGTGAGCTGAACTCACTTTGAATAGTTCTGACATCCACCATAGTAAAGGCGTAGAGACCAGGTAGACCCGGGCTTGTTTTTAGCATCATCCTGAAGGTATTCTCTATCCTTCCTCGGGCCCTCATCAACACACACACACACCCCTTTGTATGTTAAGGTAATGGGCGATCAACTAGTTTCAAATTCCAAAAGTGTCGGGAATTGACTTCTCCCTCATTTGAACAGTTTGATGTCCTGCACACTGGGTTTAAATCTGGCCTTTTTCCTCTTCACCTTAAAGAAGTCGTACATCTGTAGTTGGATGCAAAGAACTCTGGACTTGAAAGCAAAATCCTATTTCTGCTCCTTCATACCTGGGTGATGTCAGAGCAACCATGTAATAACTTGTCCCCAGTTTCCCATCTGCAAAATGGACATCGCAATTCTCTCAAAGGGGTCCCACAGCTTAGATGAGTTTGTGTATTAATATCCAGTAAGAGTGAAGCTCTGAGCAGACGTCAGAATTTCTCCTGAGCCTCCCCTCTCCTCCGTTGCCATCTCAACCCATTGTCTTGTGAGGGAAGTGCAGGACCACAGCATCTCACCCGGCCTCTCCAGTTATCCTGGGAGCCATGGCCTTGGGACAGGAGAGAGTGAACTGACACTACAGGACTGAAGCCTGTCAAGCCTCTGCCCTGTCACCTGGCCAACCAACTGCACAACAGGCCCTTAGCCACCTGCTGCTTCGGTGAGAGCAGAGGTGCCCACCCCTCGCCCTGACATGCTGACTCACTTAATTCAGGAAGGGCCCCTGGCGTGGATCCTGTTAAAAGCTCCTTCAGCGATTCCAGTGTGCAGCCAGAGTGGAGAAACACTGCTTCAGAGCTGCCGTTGTTCACCCGTACAGTCATCGGTTTGCCAAATGTTTATTGAGCACCTACTATGAGATAAGCCAAGTGTAGGTGCAGAAATCACCAGCATCCAACAAAGTGATGAGTCTGTGATGGGAACTATTCATGGAAGGAGGGAAGGAGGGAGGGAGGGATGACTCACCCTGCACTTCCTCTATCTGCTGACACCTGTTGCTCCTATCCTCCCACCTCCCATGTTCCACCCAGGAGCCTCAAGGCACAGGAGTTTGCAAGGGGTTAGACATGACTAGTTGTCCCTCTTCAACAGTGCCGACACAACAGAGAAAAATGGGGCTGTTCCAAACACAGCACTTAAGCTCCCTGGGCAAAGGAAACCAAAACCTTGGGACTGAAACTGGGTCTCCCCCAAAAGACAGTTACCTCTCTTGCCCCAAATCCAACACAAACACATTGCAAACAGAAGCCACTAGGATCAAAGAAGGCAAGTGCCTTGTTAGTAAGTGGTAGCGTGACATCTCCTAAGGCCAAACTGACGTCCTTCCCCGGGCACTTGCTGCTGGAATGGGCCCTGTGTCCTCCCCCTCTCCTGTTACAATAACAGCGACTGCCACCGTTTCTGAGCACTTCTCTGTGCTGGGCCCTGAGCTGAGAGCTTTGCATGCCCTGTGCCATTTCAGCCTTACCTAGAGGCGGACCTCCCGACCTTATTACCCCTTAGGGTTGAGGAAATGAGGTTCAGAGAAAACTCACCTAGGAAATGCGGAACCCACATGAGATGTGGGCCATCCTGGGACCATGGCGAATGTGCTTCCCTGTGCACCAGGTTTTCTAGAATTCTCATTGCATGACTGTTTCCCTCTTCTTGGAGGGTCTGTGTCTTATTTACCTTCGAGGTCCTGGCTATTTGCACCCTGCGGTCACATACAGGCACTCGCTAAGTACTGACTGAACATAACTAGCACTTACCACTATTGATAAATATATATTGATATATTGATCAGGTGTTTATTTAATGCCTGTCTCTGTCACCAGCCTGTAAACCCTAAAGGGCAGGGGCTGCTCTGTCTTCTGCACTTTGTGTCTCCAGCATCCACCCACCAGGCCCTCAGCGAACAGCTGAGAACGGACAGACACGTGGCTCCGTGTAGGTTCGGGGTATGCAGGCAGTACCTGCCGTCTCACTCAGTGGCGGCTTCAGATCACCATAGAAATCGGAGATCCCCAAGAAAGCTACACCTGGGGACAAGCAGAGACCCCCAAGAGGCATGAGGCCCTGCAGTAGGCAGGTGAGGAAAAAGGACGAGAGGCAAGAGTGGCTTCCCTGGCTCCATTTTCAGGTGCGGCTCCTTGGCAGCTCTGCCACACCTTTGCACAGCACGCCTGGGCCAGGTGGTCAGCCAGAAACCAGCTGTGAGAACCACAACTCAAGATACAGGCGGCCACATACGGGGCTTGTGGTCCAAGCTACTCATGCCACGCCCCAGCAGGCAAAGGGCCAGCAAAGCATCCCCGGCTGCGTGATCCAGACGCACTGTGTGTTTGTGTTCTTTGTCCTTTATCCGCCCAGTATCAAGGTTAGACTCAAATCCATCAGGAGAGACCGTAGCACTAAACGATGAGTACTCTCTCATTGTCCTTTCCATCGAGATCACAGGTGCGTGACCCTTCCCCCCTACACAAAAAGCTGTTGCCATGGGAACCACAGAGGATGCTGCCAACTTGAAAACAAGTGACATTCAAAAACCAAGAGGGACCCTGACCTGACCCCCCACCCCCTACCCTATACCCTCCCCTTAAGTGCCAGGGCAGAAGGCACGAAAGAGAGTGTCCCTTCCTTTACCTAACACGCTTGCCCATTCATATTCATTAAACGAGGATGACAAAGACGCAACTTTCATTGTAATTTTCTACAAGAGGTGGAGAACAGAATTGGAGAGGACAGGGGTGTCGTCGCTGTATGCCTCCTCAAATCTCCACCAGCCTGTGAGCAAACACAATTATCTGTGTCATTAGCACTGGGCGGGCAAAGGGACGGCTCCCTCGAAATGAGGCAGTCCCCAATCGATACAGCGAAAATAAAACAGTTATTCCTCGGAAGACGCGTCT
>VBSM01001979.1:5980014-5987952 GCA_008086735.1 Cheirogaleus medius
GCGGAGGGGCTGAGACCCAGGACCCCAGGAGGCAGGGTCTTGCCACGCTCTGTCACTGTCGGATCCTCAGTGCCAAGAACAGCGCCTGACACACTGTTCGTTTCACTGAACATCTGCTGGATGAATGAATGAATGAATGAATGAAGTTGAGGAGAGCCAGCAGGCAAGGGAAGGTACTGGAGACTTGCATGCTTTACAAAGGAGCTAACCCTCTGCCCTGCAGCACAGGGAGCTGCTGGAGAGTTTGGTATCAGTTTGGGTCATGGTAGGAAACAGGTGGACACTTAAATTGAGTAATTTAATCAAGAGACTCTTTAGAAAAATACGGGCAGGTGCAGAGAAACCACAAGGGAGCAAGTTCCTAAAGGAATGTAGAGACAGCAGCCAGAGAGGCCACCTGTCCCGAGCTGTGGCCTCCACACCGCACAGGGAGGGAGCCTTCCCTCCCTCCTACCTCCTCCAGGGCTCCCACTGACCAGCCCCAACCAAAACCAGAGGGCCGGGGAAGCCCCTTGATGAAGTTCACAGTGAAGTTCAGGCAGGCTGGCTCCTGGGCCACTGAGTGGGGGAAGGTGAGACAGGGAAGACATCTGAGGGTACACTTGAGAATGAAACAGTCCATCTGTCCATTTAGAAATGTCATTCTGGCGCTTGGTCAGGAACAGATCATTCTGCTACAGGATGCTGAGGAGAGGCAATTTGCATCTGACTACTGTGGGTTCTGAGTTTCTGGCACTTGCAGATATACCCTCTACATATGTGTGGATTAACAAAAAATTTCTCCATACCTATAAGCACAGTAGGACTGCGTCTATAGCACTCCCTGACCACACCATGGATCCTATCATTTAACAGGGCACCGACTATTCCACAAGCCTCAGACGCGCCGAGGCAGGTTTGTCCCTTCGCAGGTGAGCTCCTGGCTCTCGTAATGACAACTACGTTCCCCAGCCTCTGCTGTAGCTCGGTGTGGCCACATGACTGAGGAATGGCAGTGATGCTCGAAGCCTGCAGGTCTTGCCTTTAGGAAGAAGAGAGTTCATCCGTTCCCCTTTCGCACCGACTAGCACGTAGCCATAGAGTGACCAGGAGAGGGAGGACGAGCAGCAGAACAGAAGGAGCCTGGGTCCCTGACACTGGAGCCCGGCTGGGTCCATTGCTGGTGGCTGATGGCTGGGCAAGCCCCCCCGCTCACCTGAATTCAGCTGTGGCTCCAGGACCCCTGCCCGAGTTCAGAGCGTGTCAGGGCAGGGGGGATTCAGGATGCCCACTGTGTAGAAGTTACAACCACCAGCTCAGGGGAAGGAGAAGGAGAATGGGAAAAATCCATAGGGCAGAAACCCACGGAAGAATCTGCAGACTCATTAAGGTGCCTAACACAGCACCTGGCATTTTAGGTGGTCACAGGCAAAGAAGCACCAACACCTGCCAGCCTCGTGCAGCCCCCGTCTGTGGTGTCAGGGATCACAAGACTGGGAGGAAAGAGCAGCTGTAGACCTGTGAACCCAACATCACTCACTGTGACTTATTGCAAAGCACAGCGAGGTTATGGGGTGTTCTCTTCCAACACGAGGCATAAATGCTTGGTAGCGTCTATCCGGGCTGCTTTCAGAACCCCCCTTTGTGTCCCTATTGCTCTGTTGGGGTATAAATAGGTGACAGAGAGATACATTAGAGGTCTTTGAGCTGCTGACAGCTGTTAAAGTGAAATACTCAGGGTTTGGGGAGTCAGAAGGACCACACACCAGCTCGACGACCCTCAGCAAGAGATTTCACTTTCTGAACCTCAGTGTTTTCACCACGGAAGTGGGAATAAATCCCTCTGCTTTGTCGGGTTGCTGTGAAGATTAGCAGTGGCTGAGGGTGCTGATCCTGAGTAAGAAATCAATACATTACAGCTGTTAGGAGTGTATTATCACCGTCTTGTAGGTTCCCAAAGAAATGGGTGGCACTTCATGTGTTTCCTTCGATGGCATTAAGTATCCTTGGACACATTCACCCTTATGACGTTTTTGAATGTTTTACTTGTTCTGACTTGTCTGCCTCAGAAGTTCCCTTTGTGTGTCCTTCCTCTAATCCATCGTCATCACCATCCGAAGGCTCACACTCGTGTAGCATGTGACAGTTCACAGATAGCCTTCACCTGCACTTGTCTTACTTGATTCTCCCTCACAACCCTCAGGAGTAGGCAGGGAGAGTGTTCTTAGCCCCATTTTGCAGATGAGAAAACCGAGGAACAAAAGAGAGAGAAACAAACATGGCCAAGGTCACACAGCGCCAAGTGGCCAGGATTTGAACACAGACGTTATGACTCCCAGCTGAAGCACTGGATGAGTTTGCATCACAAGACACAAATTCTAAACTTAATGAAAAGCACGAATCATGGGCTGAGTCATTAGAACTTTTGGCACAACACGAAATGTCAAATTAGATGGTAGAGACTTAAACCTCGCTAAATTATTTCAACAGGTGTAGGTACATAAGAAAAACATCCTCTTTTTCCTATAGCATTCTTTTATTAATAGCTTTGTTGAGGTATGATTTACATACCATAACACTCAGCTGTTTTAAGCATGCAAGTCTACGATTTTTAGTATATTTACAGAGTTGTGCAACTGTTGCCCGCATCTAACTGTAGAATGTTTAAAGACAATCAGTGTTGGTGAGATGTGTCAAGATCAGTTGAAAATGCCCTTTAGGAAGGGAGTTTGGCAATATGTATCAAAGCTTAATGCTCCTCCTGGGGAAATGAAAACTTTGTGAAATGAAAAGTTCTGCTGAAGTAAAAAGTTATGTGCACTAGGTTGTTCATTTTAGAATTTATTATCGCCAAAAATTGAAAAGATTCTCACTTCTGCCAAATGCAGAACTATTTGCCTAAATGATGTCACTTTCTCCTCCCAGAATATCCTGTCACTAATAGTAATAGTTATCATATAACCCAGGTCTATGTTAAGATTCTAGAATGTAAGGCTGGGAATAAAGCTTTACGATCCAACATTCAATGGAAAGCAGAATACGAAATTCAGCATTACACACTAGGAGATGACAAGCAAAAATGGAAGTAGTTGGTAGAGGGCATAGGATTTTGATTGAATATTTTAGCCTTAATTTCCATTCATTCATTGGGTAGGCTGTGGTCTAAAGTCCACTGGAGGCTGCACACTGCAGATGCTGTGGTCCCCTAGGGTGCTGGCCCCGGGGCCACACTCCAGACGCTTCCCCATCTCTACCCTTCTCTGTCCCTGTACCTTCCCTTCCTGGGTGACTTGAGGTTTTTAAAGACTACATCGCACTCCGCAGGACCAAGAGAACCATGAACAAAAGCTGGCAAGAAAACGAAAGGAAGAAAATAAAAGAAGTGTCCAGTGAAAGTGAAAAAAAAAAAAGACTGGATTCAGCACTACAGAAAGGACGGGAACCAGACCCGTGCACACGAGCTCACCCACACGCATCTGGCACCGCTTCCAGACGCCGTCCACGTCTAAGCAACAACGCCCGGCTCTCAATGCCAGGTGGGTCCGATGGTTTGTGGGTATTTTCAGCAGGAGCATTTTTTCTTTGCCAGTGCATAAATTCCTTCTATTGTCAATTAAGTGACAAGCCAGCATAGACTTCCAGCCACTGGGGTCCACCTGCATTGTCCCAGGCCTGGGCGTAGGGAAGGGAGGCATGACCCGCCTTCTGTGTACGGAAGAGAAACACACAGTATCCCTCAGCACTTTCATCACCGGCCCCCACAGGCCTGCCTGGGTGACAGTCACTGTGGATTCCGCCAAATGCGAGACTCAACTGTCAGATTCCGTGGCAGAGACAAAGACCAGGGACAGCCCCCTCCGCGTTCCTCGAGAAAGCCGCTGAGAAAGGACAGCATCCCACCTGCCCGGCAACCTTCTCGGGAACACGCGGCCTCGTCCAAGACAATTCCCACGGAGCTGCTTCCTGCCCGGTTTTGGAAAAGGAAGATGACAACTTGGAAAAGAAATCCCCTATGTGTAGAAGGAGGGAGTGTGCCGTGATGAAAAGGGAACGCTGGCCGCACTTGAGTTTCCCGGGATCTGTCTGACTTTTCAGAAATTACATATTGAGACCTAGAATGTTCCCCTCCTCCTAATAGGTCTAAAGAGACGTAAGACCTTGTCTTTGCTTCGTTCTTCTCTTTTGTGCAGCCCTAACACGGACGCTCTCTCTCGTCTATTCCCTCCGCACGCATTTCGAGAGCATGTGTTAGGCACGCCGCACGTGCCAGGCACAAGGGATGCAATGCAGCGTAGGACTCCACCCACAGTGTGAGTAGCAGGCTGAGCAGGCCTTCGCAGAAAAGAGGACGTCTGGGCGTGCCACGAGCACCCCATGATTGCAGCGGAGACTGAAGGCGGTGACAGCGTGTCCTGGCCCCACTCCCCCCTCCGCCCACCCGAGCGTTTCAGCCGGACACCCGTCATTCCCAACTCAGCCTGCCGCCGAGCTGATCTGCAGACTCCCCGCGAGCAGGACCTGGGGCTCCTCTTCTATCCCTGTCGGTCTCCCTGGGGCCTTTGCACTGGCTGTCACTTTGTCCCTGCCACCGCGGGCCCCTGGGCGACCCCTTACCCCCTCCATCTCCCTGCCCCTTGTGAGTTGCTGTCCCCAGAGGACAGCCTCGCCTGCTCTGTTGTCATCCTGTTCAACACACGCGTCCTGGGGGCCTCACCTGGCTCCACGGGCTGCCCATTGGATAACGCTTTCCAAATCAAAATCGGAATAGAAACTCTCTTCTGACCTTTCAAATCAGGTGCTGAATGCCCATGTCCACAGTCCTCGCAGGCCCTCTGACACACGTCCTGCAGCTGAATGTGCCCCTCCCCGCCTCTGAGCCTGCTGACCTGTGCCCTTGCCATCGTGAATGGTGCCAGCCACCCAGTTGTCCAAGGTCCCGTTTTCTAAAGATGCCTCCTTCCACTCCCCACCCATCCCACAGTCACGAGGTCCTGCAAGTCCCTTCTCCTTCGTTTCTCTTGGATCTGTCTCACCTTAGACACCGCTTTCTTTCCCTGGTCCGCCAAGCTGGACTGGATGTTCCGCGTCTCGGGCATTTCTGTGCTCCCGCACAGGTATATCCTGGACCCAGCTATGAGCTGGGTAGGGGCAGGGGTGGGTCTGTTCACCGGTCCATCCTGTGCCCACCACCCACACCGGGGCAGGGAGGACGCTCAAAGCAATGGACACTTGTCAAACAAATGAAGACAATGAATGAGAGGGTTACTCACGGGTCGGTGGGCTTTCTACTCAGTCTCAATAAAACATCAGAAATGTGCGAGTGCTCACCGTGGTCTGTTTGCATCAGTAGTCCTCATAAACACGTCTCTTCTACAGGAACATCTGGCTTTGCTTCCCTGTAAAAAGTGACTCTGGACTGGGGGATCTGTATGGAGGGTCAGAGGAGGTGTACGGAAACTCTGTACTTCCTGCTCAATTTGTGAACCAAAAACTGCTCTATCAAATTAAGTAAAGTCATTATTGCTTTTAACAGTTACTTTGAGGACAAGAACAATTAACCAGATACTTCCACCATGCGTCCCCTCCTGTGTGCACTGCCCTTCTCTGCACACGCTCGCATGCGGGAATGTGTCCTGGATGTTCCCAGAAGGAAGGAAGGTCAGCCTCGTGGATTTGAATCTGTTTCTTCCTGACCTCGGTTCTCCATGCAGCATCAGACCACAACCAGCCCCAGGGGCAGTCCCGAAAAGCACTCACACCTCTCCACCTTGATGACCTCAAACACCTCGGCACCACCCCAGGAAGGAGCAGGGTGTTGTCCCCACCTCCCCAAACTTTCAGACCTTGAAGGTCTCTCCTCGAAGGAAGCTGTCACAGGATTTAGGACTCAGCCCCCTGGCCTCAAAAATTCGTAGACGTGGAACCTGGAATTCCTGGGCACAGGCCGGGAAGCATCCTCTGTTCTGTGACCAGTCAGCGGCCCTCCTGAGCGTCTCCATGTGACCATCACGGTGAGAGATGCTGGCAGCAGGAGCGAGTCATGCTCCATCCCTGCCCTCGCCTGTCCGACTATCGTGTTTCCCCGAAAATGAGACAGGGTCTTATATTTATTTTTCCTCAAGAAGACACCGTAGGGCTTGTTTTCAGGGGATGTGTTATTTTTTTTAAGTATGGTACAACAATCTACGTTTATTCAAATATAGTTAAGTCGTCTTCTTCTGGAACATCATCATAGTAAAATGGCAGCCACAGCTTTCCTTCTTCCCCCTGGGGACACACAATACCTAAAGTGAAGCGTCCCAATGCTCACTTCACTGAGGAGACTTTCCCCTCAAAGCCTCAGCTTGCAGCACGCACAGGATGGCCGGGACCTGACAGGGGGAGCCGACCTTGTTGGTGGGGCTGCCCGCACCTTTCCGGTCACCTCTGGGATAGCAGCTGTCACGATGGGGCAGATGAGAAGGGCTGCTCATCTTCTTTACCGCTCCATGACAAAACGCATGGGTTGTGCAGATATGCTGTGTAGCCACACCCATCACTAGATCTTATTTTCGGGGTAGGGCTTGTATTTCGCAAATGCTTAGAAATCCTGCTAGGGCTTATTTTATGGGTAGGTCTTATTTTCGGGGAAACACAGTAATAATCACGTCTCTCGGTGCACAGGACCACACCAAGCCGGCGCAGGGAGAGAGGGATTAGCCCTGCTCCGTGGAGGAGGGGGCGGAACGGTGGCTCCCACATCCGTACAGGGTACAGCAGTTTTGCAGAGTGCTTTGGCACTGTGGAACCACCTTCCAGCTCTACAACAAAGCTTGTTCATGTTCCTTAGGGATCCCTGGACGCCATACGTGTCCTCCCTATAAGACTCAGGGAAGCTCTGCGAGTCCCCGTGCCTCACCCAGACGGGCGCAGTTCTAAGGGAAGAGAACCTGGCCATGGTTTCCCATCCGTAAAATGAAATCGATCTGGAGTTAACAGAAACTTTAAACGTCCCTCCACAACTTCACTTCCAAGCAGCTCACACTCGATGACTATAAACTCCTAAACCCCTGGGTGGCTGCGAGAGAATGCTAGACATCACGGACTGATCCCAAACGTTTCCCAGAGATGATGAGTACACAAAAACCCCTTTCTTCTGTTTCTGGTTATTTGCCCCCAGATTTCTGACCCGTCTGGCATTGACCCATGTAAGCAACTCCTTCTGTCAGCTAACGCAGGCTTCACACCACGGAAATGGGAAGCATACTCTGATTTTTCAGGGAAAAACAATGCAGGTGCATGGCTCTTTCCAGAACCGTGTTACCCCACTGACAGACTAGGCAGGCAATTGAACACCAACTAACCAGAAACCACCCCCCCGCAAAAAAAAAAATGAGGAAAAAATTGTGTAGGAAGAATTTTATACTTGATATTTGCCTCCAAAATCATCAAAGTAAACCTCCAAGGATAAATCAGGACTTCCTGACATTTTTTACCCTTATTTAATGTATTTATTTTTTGCTTTCAATTATGTATGGAAGGGTGAAAAGAAGCCATCACCATCTTTTTGATGTTTAAGGCCTCTAAAGTTTTCCTCTGATCCTACAACTATCATGCCTTAACTAGGAGGCAAAGAAGCGTTTGAAAGATTCAGGGGTTTGAAAGATTCAGGGCATCTCGGGAGGGGAAGGGAGGTGTGAGACGAGCCCCGGGAGGGAAAGGCGGCTGGGCGCAGGGGCTCCCTTGGAAAAGCAGGCCTGAGGCGGCTCCAGAGCCCATCTGTGAGGCAGGGTAGCCCAGGGGTTAAGCAGGTGGGCACTGGGTTCAAATCCTGGCTGCATCGCTGGCTGGATGGGTGACCTCGGGCCAGTGACTTGTCTTCATCTTAGCTTACTCATGCCCTACTCTCCCATCTCAAGGAATAGTTGGGGTCGGTGGATACAGGTAGAGTGAATGGAATGGGCCTGGCCCACGGGCAAG
>VBSM01001979.1:5988052-6013708 GCA_008086735.1 Cheirogaleus medius
GGAACATGAACAAAAAGCCAGGCAGACTAGAACCATCCCATTTGTAAATGCCACCACCAAAGAGCTAAAGTGAAGCCTTAAAAGCCCAAGAGTGCGGAGTTACCTCCAAAGAACGACTCATTTGCTTCCATATCCCTGGAAGGATCAGCCCATTATATTTAATGGACTTTGATACTTCTTATTGTAGTACATAAAGGCTATTATTAAAATGAAAGATTGTTACAGTTAAGTATCTGATCCTTGGTACTTTCGTTTTTAAAGCTACCCAAAGCAATTGGTGGCAGGACTCCTCATGAATTTTTCTGATTATTTGTTGACAATTTTTCTGATTATTTGTCTCCTAGGGAGTTGCTTTAAAGATTGTATTAACTTCCCTTATTCCCTGGGCTGGGAAGGTGCCTGAGGCCGTGGGCCTTAGCTGCAGGCGGGGGGTGGATCCTGGAGGCCGTGATTGGAGCGTGTCCTTATAAGCATATTTATGAAATAAGGGCACCGACTTGAGCCTGGCAGCTTGGAATCTAACGCTGCGCTGTATCCACCTTATTTTCAGGATTAGAAGCCATTAATTCCTGGAATTGTTCTCTGGAGTGTAAGTGACAACAGCTGTAGCTATCTGCTCACTGTCTTTCCACTTGGGCTCCCCTGTACACCGGACGCATGAGCACACACAGCCGAAAGGGGTGCTCCGAACCCCACGCGGGGAGCCAAGGCAGGCCTGCCACCCACAGACACGCGGGTGGCTCCTGCAAAAGAGTCGGGAGGCTGGAAAATGGGCTCGGCTCTGCATCCCCTCTTTCTAGCCGATCCTTAGGCATTTGCTGTGATCACAGGAGATGCTTTGCACAGACCACGCTGGCCTCGCAAACGGCCAAGCCTCATTTTCCAACCTCGCTCAGACTGTTTCCTCGTCTGAAAGGACAGGCTGGATTGACCATCTCCAGGGGTCTTTCTGGCCCCTAAAACACAAAGCAAACAAACAAAATCTCCTCCATCCTCAGGACAAGCTTTGTCAAAACTCAGAGTGCCAAGTTGTCAGAGAAGAATTATAAACTTCTATTAAAGCGGCAGTTATAAATGACTATTACGATTAAGTAGCATTGACTAAGCTTTTGATTAGAGAAATTTAAAGAATAGAACAAAAATGGTATATAGTCCCCAAATCCCGATAACCCCTGTTAGGTATAGATGGAGGGAGGGATGGAGGGATGGGAAACACAGTGCACGTATCTTTAAATATTCAAATAGTCCAGAAAGGAATTAAATGAAATGCAAAAATCTCTCTGTCCCTCCCCCAAACCTGACTCCTCATCTCTCCCTAAAGCTACACTTTGCTAACAGTTCCATGTGTATCTCACCAAGAAAACAAACTTTTTTACACTGATACCAGCATCTATACTAACATATGCTTACTCAAAAGGGAAACATAATATATTTGGCTTTCTGCAAAGTTTTTCAAATATACAGAAAATAATATAACAGACAGCCATGTATGTACCATCCAGATTTAAGATATGTTTGCCTTATTTTATTTGCCTCAGATCCAAGAAGAGGAAATAAAGGAAAAAAAGGAAGGGATGAAGAGAAGGAGAGAAGGGGGAGGGAGAGAGGGATGGAGGGATGGAGGAAGGAAGGGAAGGAGGGAGGAAGGAAGGGAGGAAGAAGAGAATGTCAGAGATACAGGAAAGCCTCAAGTCCCACCCTGTCCCCTCCCCAGAAGTGCTAGTATCCCAGAGTTTGGTATGTCTGATTCTCACATACATTTTTGCAATTGTACTACATGGTTCTGTATTAATAGACAATATATTATGGTTTGTGTCTATATACTTAATGTTGCATAAATAGAATGATGTCAACTATATTTTCCTAGAATTTGCCTTTCTCAATAAACATATTTATAATAATTTATCCATGTTCGTACAGACAGACCTAAGATACTGTCTTGGTCCACGCAGGCTGCTATAACAAAAATACTGTACACTGAGTGGCTTAAACAGTGACATTTACATCTAACACTTCTGTAGGCTGGAAAGTCTGAGATCAGGGTGCCTGGTGATTCCGTTTCTAGTGAGGACTCACTTCCTGGTTCGCAGACAGCATCATCCCCTGGCTGGGTCCTCCCATGGTGGGAAGATGGAGAGAGCTCTCTGGGGTCTCTTCCAGAGGAGCACTAATCTCATTCATGACGGCTCCACCCTCATGACCCTATCACCTCCCAAAGGCCCCACCTCCTAATATCATCACCTCAAAGGTTAGGATTTCAACATATGAATTTTGGGGTGACACAAACATTCAATTCATAGCAGATATTCATTTAAATCGCTTCATAGTATTCCGTTGTTGTATGATTAAACCATGGTTAATTGTCTTCCACTAAGGGACAATTAGGATGTTTCCTGTTTTGCTTTTCGTTGTTGTTTTTGCCATTAAAAATGTAATAGTAAGTGTTAGAACTCTTCTCATATTATCATCTGCATCTACTTCATTTTTAATCATCTGGCGAGGATTATATTGAGTGGATATACCATAATTTATTTAACCAGTCTACTATTTATGGTCATTTGGTTGTTTTAAGGATTCTGTTCTTATAGACAATGCCCCAAGGAATATCCCTGTATCTATTTCTTAGCATACTTTTAGGGAAATTTTCTAACAAATAAATAGCTGGGTCAATTAACACATACAATTAAAACTTTGATAGATCTAAGAAAATAATCCCCTGAAAAGTGTGCAGCAAATCATGTTCCCACCAACAATGTAAGAAACTGATATTCACAACCCGACCGACACTCTTTAATTTTGTCAACCGGCTTCTCATGTTCATTCCTCATTCATAACAGATATATCAAATGTATCTATTCAATACATTCAGATGTATTTAAATTCATCTACATGTATTTAATAGAGACAGGTTCAATTTCCCTAAGCTTCTCCTTTGCTTTTTCAAAGAGACCCATCCTGTGGTTCTTCCCCAACTGGACTCCTGATTGGTCAACTTCCCAAGGTGGACACCACTCCAGGTGGGGCTTGGTGGGACGGCCACACAGAACACCAGCATTCTCACCTCTCCGAAAGGGGAGGACACACCTGAGCAAAATCAAACCAGCCAAGCCTCACCACAGGAGCGTCAGAGTTCCACCGCTACAGCTGCTCGGGAAATTTGGCCACGTGTAAATTTCCAGATGGTGGATGGTTTGAGAAGCTCTAAAACCATTAAGCCACTTTCTCCAGTTGTATTATTCAGACCTGTTTCTGGTGCAAGTGATGGAATCTCAACTCACATTAGCGTAAGGAAAAAAGAGTTAGTTGATTCACAGGATAAAAGTACCCAGGCCTGATTGGAGCCAAATCCAAAGGCTTGAATAATGTCCCAGGGTCTTTCCTGCTGTACTTGGTCTCTTCCTGGCTTCTCCTCCCACCTGGTCCCACTCTTTCTTCCTGGACAGTCCCCAGCCAACAGCACTAATGATCCACGGGGAAGGAGGAATATTTTCTCCTTAGGTCCAGCAGAAAAGGGCCTCTGAGGGGCTCTAGTTCTCCAGCTATATCCCTAACTCAATCACTACATCTAGGTGGATGAGACACCTTGATTATCTCCAAAGGGATCATACTTGTAGACAGATAAAGGTGGAGGCCTAGGATTATCAGGCTCAAAACATCCACATCACAGGGGTGGGATGTAATTCTCCAAAAAGCCAACAGAAGGAAAATGGAAAATGTGCTGGGCTGACCAAAACCCACAGCTACTAGCAGCTGCTATGCCAGAGATGACCAGTTGGAGCTGGGGAGGCCAGATGCCCATCACAGAGAGGAGAGCCGGCTTTTCACCAACAGTGCTCAGAAGTGCAGGGCCATGGTGATGACTTCGAGTTGGTTTTCTTGATTGTCCTTCAATTCCCCACAGCAAATACATCCCTCGTTGCTGCAGAGGTGGCCCACTCCCCACCCACCGTGATGGGCCACTGCACTCCACCGGGTGTCGTCTAAGGGTCCATCTATTCAGTCACCGGTCACTTCCTGCGTGTTGACTCTGTGACAGTCCTCAACAGTAAAGAGACAAAGAAGACATGGCTTTGGCCCACAGGGAGCTCACACTTCTCGTACGGGAGATGCAAGGAAGACCGGGAAACTACGGCACACGCACGAGTACACACTGTAAGAGAGGTCTCCATAAAAAGTGTCGAAATTTTAGTGAGGGGAGGACTTGGTTTTGCTTGAGAGGCAGGGGCTTGGTCCATGCAAAGACTTCACAGGAAAGAAGACATCTGAGCTGGACCTGTGGCTGAAGGAGACATTTTCCAGGCAGGGACAGAAGAGGAGGAAATTCCAAACACAAACAGGGCTCAAGCAAACGTTCAAAGATGTCGACAATGTAGGCATTTACGGTTCGGGGAAGGAGCAAGGTGTCTCTAACTACCAAGCACGGGCAATCACTCAGAGGCTTGGAGACTCTGAAAATGATAAACATCCAAAAAACGACCCTGATGACACAGAGGGCGAGAAACCCTGATTCCTCCACAGAGGGGGCTCCGGGTACCGGGGACAACACTGACGTCAGGCTTTGATGCGCCTGCCCATGCCGCGGGGAGCGGACACTGACCACCCCAGAGCTCCCCCTGCTGGTGGATCCGAGCCCTCGCCCTCCTGCCAGCCGGGGTCCAGCTGCCCAGGCCGCGCCCCCGCCGAGGGTGCAGGTTGCAGGACTGAAGCCCTGCAAAGCCCATGACTTGGCCTCTGGCTCCCACCCCAGCCTCTCTTGCTACCTTCTCCTGCTGCACCGGTCTTGTTTCTGTTCTTTGAAAGCTCTGAACCTGTTTCTGCCTCAAGGTCTCTGCCTTAGCCGTTCCGTGGCCTGGACGTTCTCAGGTCAAGTCTTTGCATGGCTGGACTCCTCTCATGGTGCAGACGCAGCCCAGCTGTCAATTTCTCAAAAGGGCTTTCCCCAACATCTTTACCTAAAAGGCTCCCTCCATCAGTGGTCACTTTCACGTGCTCCTGATTTATTTTGTTGCCTGAAATTATCTTACTTGTCCACGTCCCTAATTCACTTAGCCATGCATGTGGAGCACCTTCCAAGTGCCAGGCACTAAGCTGGTGCTGCAGAGGTGACAACAAGTCACCGCCCTCAGAGAACTTCCGTTCAGCTGGAGAACACAAGTAAGCAAGCACAGACGATATAATATCTGGTAGCATTAAGTGCTGTCAAGAAGCAATTCAGAGTGAGATCAGGACAAATGAAGGCTGCTATTGTATTTAGGTCAAACAAAGAAAGTGTCTCCAAGAAGGTAACTTTACAGCAGAGATGTGGATGAGCTGAAAAAGTGAACCAGGTAAGTGTACCTAAGGAAGAGCATTCCAGGCAACGGGCACAGCCTGTGCAAAGGCCCTGAGGCAGGTGCATGTTTGACGAGTTCAAAGGTCAGCAAGTGCCAGGAGGATGGAAAGCCTTCAAGGATTCCACAAGGGCCATGACCTCTACCCCACTAGAATGCAAGTTCCATGACAGTGCGGCCTCATCCATCTCATCTGCCCCCGAATCCCTGGTCCGACACAGCAGCATCTGTGGAATGAATGAACTCATCACTGCCGCATCCCTTCCCTAGCCCTGCAAACTCACACTAGTCGAACATTCTCATTACAATTTGAACATTCACATTACATTTTGACCCGTCAGACCAAACCCTCCTTTTCTGTGGCCAATTCAACTGATATTCAAGATGCCAACATCTTCCAAGGTCTCAAGCAGCCGGGGGGCCTCTGTTGCTCATTTACCGGATCGGATTCTTCGTGCGAGGGGGTGGGGGTGTGTGCACACGCTTCTCTCCGGAGAGATAAACGCAAAGTCAGGTTTTAGAATGCAGCCCTGACACCACCAGCCCCCTATTCGATAGTCCTAAAAAACTCACTTCCACTCATTTAGCGTGGAAAGAATCGTTATTGCTTCTTGGACCCCTCACTTCCTCAAAGATGACCGCCCCCGCCCCGCAGGCATCCCACCAGGAATGGGAAGGGCGGGGTATCTGGAGGTGTCTGACTATTAGATTCCATAAATGCCGTCCCCACTGTTGGCACCTAAATGCCATTGAGTTCTTAGTAGACTCGAGAGGGAACGCCCTTTGCTAAGTGAGCCTGGCGTCGCCACCAGCATTGTAAACGTAGCACTTAACTGGGGGTTTTAAGAGGGGGAGTCGGGGGGAAATAAAAGGCAACACAACAGCATTTTTCCAACCAATCAAAATCAAATTATACCTGAGCAACATAATTGGAGTTTAATGAGTAGTTTTATGTTTTGCTAATCAAATCACCATATTGATGGGGTTTATCAGCAGAAATACAATGTTAATTACTAAGGAATGATAAAAAATTAATGCAACTCCAAATGCAACATCCCACATTCCATACAGAAAGGCCCGTGTGGACAGGCAGGAAGCTGGTCATTTTTCCTTTCAATGAGTCCAATAGCTGCCGGGCATGGGAGCGCTGGCTGGGCAATGTTTATTTGCCATTTTCAATTAAACATGGTTCAAGGGCTGGATGTCATCGGTGTGTGCTAATGGGAGGCATTCAAAAGTGAACAAACTCCATCCCTGGGCTTTCATGGGAGGAAGCAAAGCTGTACGTTTTGAAGATATCGCCAAATCCCTTCTTTTTGGTATTCATGGTGTTTGAGAGCCTGTCAGTTGAAAGCAATATTGAATAAGCCCAGACCCAAAACACAAATAAACTCAGATTTTAAAAGTCAACTACATTCACACTCTCCCCCATGCGAAGGGGTTTTAGAGCATATTGGAACAATAGAGAATGACTAAATTGGGGGCCCGGTGTTGCTAAAAGCCTTTTGAATTAATGTGTTAATGTTCAGTGTTTCACAAACAAGCTAAGAGAGTAGCCATGCGTGCCTTTCCCCGGCCTCCCTCTGGGGCGGCCTGAAACACCTTCCTGGTAACCCAACAAGGAAAGTCCTGCAACAGACAGGAACCTCGCCCCCGGACCTTCTATCCTCTTCCCGGCTGAGCCACAATAGTATTTGTTTCTCTTCCCACGTTAAGAAATATACTGAAGGAACATTATCATCAACAATGACAAGAAAAGTTGCTTGGGTTAATTAATTAATTAGATGAAGCTAATCGAAACTTCTCCGAATTCTTTTTTTCTCTAAACACATAGCAGTATTCTTCTCTAATTTTCTGGGAGACAATGCATGGTGTCGAGAACCATACGTGGTCCCAGCGTCCAGATCTACTCATGGAGTGAGGCTCTCCCATCGGCACTCAGCATTTCTGAAAACGGGGGCACAACGTGCCTTCTCAACGTGGGACTTCAGGACCAGAAGGAACCCTGGAGGTCACCAGGTCCAACCTTCCATTCCCGTGACCAGGAATGGTCGCAGTAAGTAACTGCATGTACACAGGGCTTTGCTTTTACAAATGAGGCTCTCAAAGGCCATCTCACTTAAACCTTAAAACCCTATGAAGTGGGTACTGTGGTCCCATTTTAGTGTTAAGGAAACTGAGGCTCAAAGAGGTAGGTGAGGTCATGCAGCTGGCAAGTGGCTGAGCCAGAACTTCACCCACGCTGCCATCTCCAGTGAACAGAGAGTTCCCTTTGATGCTGTTCCCAGATGTAAGGTGGTGTCTACTGGCTTGAAGAATAAAACCACTGCTCAGCCCCGCCTTTGAGACCCTCCATCACAAGGCTGACCAGCCCTCCATCCACTGCCCACTCTGACATCCATAAGCTTCCTGGACAGACACGAAACATGCCCTTGGCTCTTCCACCCTGATGGCTCTGCTTCCACTGGCCTCCCCTTGGAATGCCTTTGCCCAGTGTCTCTTTACCAAGACCCACCTGTCCTTCCTGGGCCAGATTATGCCGCCTCCTCCAGAATGCCTGCCCAGGTTTCCCTGGCTGGAATCCAGATCTTACCCTCCATATTCTCAAAGCTTCCCAATTATAATTCATTCATTAGTTGTATAATTAGTTGTTCAATTGACTACACATTCCAGGAAGCCAGGCACCTAGCACAATGTGTGACACACAGTAGGGACTCAAAAATGATGTGTAGAATGAGCAAATAGATGAGTGAATGAGTGAGTGAATGAATGAATGAATGGATCACTTATTGAACATCTCCTAGCACATTGCATACATGGTACATACTTCAGAGGGCTTTGTTCAGGATGAAATGAGATAAAGCAAATAAAATGCAGAGCCCAAAGCCCTGCATGATATATGCCTCAGAAATGTTAGCTATTGGTTTATGATGATAATGATTCCAAAATTATCAATTTAGAGCATCTTATTGTCTCTGTTAGATACTTACAACAACCTTTTTTTACCTCCAATTTTATCTCCCATTTTACAGATGAGGAAATTGAAGCTCAGAGAGGTTAAGCAGCTTGTCTAATGTCACACAGCCTGTAAGTGGCAGAGCTGAGATTTGAGTGGGAATTCAAACCCAGATTTGTCTGACAGTAGCAAAGATGCTCCTTTTGCCATCACACTGTTGCACTGCCAAATTTGCAGGGGGCCTGGAATCACGTTGCTAAGGAGAAGCACAGGACCAGGCCTCCCCATCTCTCCACCAGTTCCAGGCAGAGCACTGCACTGAACAAGTCGAGCGTATATCACTACAGGCCTCTTTGGGACAGAGAAAAAACATCTACAGGGGCATGGTTTAGGGCAGAGGTGGCCTCTGTAGCCACAGAATGTTTTGTCCTTTGGCCTTTCCCACTAGTCCTTAATCAGCTGAGCACACAGGTGCCACAATCACTCCGGACACCAGCCCAGACACCGCTGCTTTGTGGCTGGCAGCATCAGAGAAGACAAATGCCAGAAGACATGGTCTGAACGCATCCAGTGGTTCTCTGATTTTATAGACGAGGAACCTGAGCACCTGGCACAGTTCGCAAATTAAAAATTAGTTGGGGGACAAGAGCACAGCTCAATCTCTCACCTGCTAGGCCAGTGCTTTTTTTCTACTGCACAAATAAGGGAATTTTCTCAAATATACAGCTCCTTGTTTTCTTGCCACTAAAACATTAAGTTCCTTGGAGGTAGAGGCTAGACCACCGTGTGGTCCAAAGTCAGTATTTTGTGGCCGCATGAACTCCTTAGTCTCTGCGCGGTGGAGCCCACCCAAACACACGGGGACCTCTGACACGGTAGAAGCAACTGCAGCAGAGATGTGGCACTGGCCCAGATTTCATTATCACTCAAACACTGAGAGGGACAAGAGTCATAGCAATTATCTTGTCCTGTGTTTCTCAGTCTCACCTTGACCACGGAACCTCTTCCTTCAAGCAAAATCTTAACAACAAGTCCAAGAAGTCCGACTGGTCAGCCGGAGTCACAGCACGCAAGTCTTGTCCACCACCCCCACCTCCTTCCCCAAGAAAGGCCTGAGAGTGGGCTCCCTGGCACAGCTGGGAAACCTGTCACCCACTCTACCTCATCTGTGTATGACAACCACATACCAGTGACACCACATCGAAGGTTTATTTCCCACTGATCTCATAGTCCAGCACAGTGGTGGCTTTGCTCCACATGGTCACTCAGGGACCCAGGACCCTTCCATCATAGGGCCACACCATGTCCTAGGGCTTCAGCATCCCCCACCGAATCCCCTACATCTCCCCAGCACAGAGAGAGTGAGTGGAGGATGCATGGGAAGTTAGACCACTTCCAGCTACATGGCACAAGCCGGGGACCAATTCCACAGCCCCACCGAGGTGCAAGGAGGAGGCTGGGAATTGTAATCTGAGTCTCCAGGAATGAAGAAAGACGGGGTCTGGTGAACACGCAGCACTCGCTGCCACTCCATCAATTTCTACACGAGAACTCAGGTCCAGGGAGATGAGGTGGCTGTTCCCAGGTCACACAGCCTGCTGGCACCCAGATCTACTGACTTCCCAGCCAGGGCTCATCCACGCAGTGCGCTCATAGGAGGCAGCGTGGTAACACAAGAAGTAAAACAACAACAATAAGATGCAAACCTTTGCAGACAGACAAACCCAAGTTCAAGTCTCTCCACAGCCTATCAGCTGAGCCAGGTTGGGCAAGTCTCTGGCTCTCTCTGAATCTCGGTTTCCTCATCTGACAAGTGGAGGTGGTAATGCCGGCTTTAAACGGCTCACTAGGAGAATTCGGTGTACACTAGACTCCCGGTCCGGGGGTGGAGAGGTAGCAGGAGAGCGAGAGACTGGACCACAGTAGGCTCCTGTGTTGCCCCACCTGCACCCCTGGGCCCTCCTGGGCCCCCTTTTCCTGCTCTAATATTTCTCGATAGCCTCTATTCCCATCTATCAAAGTATATCATTTACTATAATAACTCATCCTCATGGCCTATGTCTGTCTCTCCCCCTAGAACGCAGACTCCACGAAGGAAGAGATTTAAAGGTATTTTGTTCGTTGAATGTGTCCCAAGGTCCCAGAACAGTACCTGGTACAAAGAAAGCACGCAGAAAGCACTGGATGAATGAACGAATTACTCACTCACTCATTCAATCCATCATCCCATGGCCCTTCCTTGTCACCCGGTCCTGCATCAGCCCCTTTGTGCCTTGCCTTCTCAGGGCATCTACTCACTGAGGTTCCTCCCTCTTTCCCACGCCAGATGGAAGGAGTGTGATTTGCAAGCAAATCCCTTTTCCATGAGGAAGCTGCTACGGAACAGACCGTGAGTTGTCATTCACTGCCCGGTCACACTTCCGTGGGCTGCCGGGAAGGAAGTGCTTCAGATTCACAGCTCACGGCATCGGAGTGCCATGGCAGAAAAGCCACCAAAACCAGGGAAATGTAAAAATACTCCAGTTTCTCCCTTTCCCCCACCTTCCAGTCTTACACCATTGCCTCCCACTGGCCAGATCTACCTGGAATCTAGAGGCAAGGGATCCGGGGAAAGACCATTTTCCGAAATGCAGAGGGCAGAGACAGGAGGAATGGATCCGTGAGCACGCTGGCACAGGAGTTTACTTTATTTTTTTATCTACAGCATGTGGACATACCTAGGTGGTCATTAAATGGTTCTATAGGTAGTAAAAATAATTTATTCTGCATATTTTGTGTCTTGCCAATTTTCTGAGCTTGAAATCTTGTGCCATCCCTGGCACTGGATGGAACCTGTGACTTTCTTCAAACCAAGAGAATATGGCAAAGGTGATGGGAAGTCACACCTGTGATTGCGTTACATTAGTTAAGACTCTCGAAGACTCATACGGAAGATGATTCTGATGAAGTTAGCCGTCGTGTTGGGGAAGTCTGCACGGAAAGAGGCTATAGGAAGCTTCTAGCAGCGAGGGCAGCCTCTCAGAACTGAGCGAAGTCTTCAGCTGTCAACCAGGAAAAGCCACCACCCTCAGTCTTCTACAGACACGAGGAAATGAATCCTGCAGACAGCCTGAGTGAGCTTGGAAGCAGGTTTGGCCCCAGAAGAGCCTTTATATGAGAATGCATTCTGGCTAACACCTGACTTGTGGCTTTGTAAGACCCTGAGCAGAGGACCCAGCTCAGCTTAGCCATCCTGGACTGCTGACCCATAGAGAGCATGAGACAATGAGTGAGCGTTGGCTTAAGTTGCTCAGTTTGTGACAACCGGCTGCACAGCAATAGAAATGCAATGCAAATACTAACTTATTGGTGTGCAGAAGGGAATGAATGCTGTTGATGACCCTGCTACGTGATCATCAAATCCCATCTTTTTCTCCCAAGCAGATAAACTAAGCTACAATCCTCAGCTTTCCTTTCCAGAGGTATGGCCAGGTGCCTGAGATCTAGCTAACGGAATGTCAGCAGAAGTTACAAGTGCTACCTGCACACCTGTGGAGCCACGTAGCCCTCCACCAGCTCTTTCTCCATCTTCTGGTTGAATGGAGAGACTTCTCAGCACCCAGGGGAGGCAGAGCTGGGGTGGAAAGAGCCAGCTCCCCGCCTCCCTGCAGGAAAGCCTGCTCCTCAGGACTTTACCTGAGTTAGAAAGTAACTTCCGCTATGATAAGCTACTAACGTTTCGGAGTTATCATCTGCAGCTGCTAACTAATGCAAATAGTAGGTTAAATAATCTGTACAGAGCACTTAATATAGACCAGGCACTTGGCTGAACACACGACCATCTGGGCAACCTTGCAATGTAAATTTTGTTCCTCGTCTTACAGTTGAGAAAATCGAGGCTCTGGGAGGTGAAATGCCCTCCCCTCACGTGGCTGAGGAGTGATGGAGGCGAATTAGAAGCAGGACTGCCCGACTCCAAGGCGGTGGGGATCTCTGTAAAGAAGATGACGTGCCGGAGACAGAGACAAGGCACTTCGGGGCAGGAAAGCACAAACAATTGCTGTCTGATGGAGAAGATCAGGGTGATCACTCCAGGAGGAGGAGGCTGTGAGGTGGCCCTGGCAGGACGGGCAGGACCGAGGCTGACCAAGGTGAGCGATGCCTGTCCAGTGGAGGAAACAGCCGAGCACATGAAGAGCTGGAAAAGTACAGGAGCCAGAGGGAAAGAGAGACGGGAGCCCAGTGTGTCCAGAGTGCGGGTGCGACAGGAGACACAGGGTGGCAAGGCTGGAGGAAGAGCTTGGGTTTAAATCCTGAAGGATCTTGGATTGCCAATAATAATAATAAATAAAGGAAGGACTTTGTACTTACAATGGTAAAAGTTTTTGAATAGAGGCGTTATATAATCATAGCTGTACATCAGAAGCCTAATTTAGCATAATCTTATGTAAGCACAAATACTTTCTTGTAATGCTCGTATCGGTGAAAATAGCAAATAGCTTTCTTATTTCAGTGAGAACTAATGAAACCCCTTTCCTCAGCGCACAGAGGAATTCATCTTGTTAGATGGTAGTTGCACTTGCCTGCGATCTGTTGGCAGCTGAGCTGTATCTGCACACGTACGTGTGTGCGCGTGTGTCTACGTGTGTGCACGAGTGTCTACATGTGTGCACGTGTGTCTACGTGCGTGCACGAGTGTCTACGTGCGTGAACATGTGTCTACAGGCGTGCACGAGTGTCTACGTGCGTGCGCGTGTGTCTACGTGTGCATCACAGATGGAAATGCACACGCAGCCTGTGCAGGAATGACGCTGTGTCCGGGCCGGCGCTGGCTCTGGCACATACGCAGGACAGACAGCGATGGCAGCACCTGCTGAAACGCTGGGTATCTCCTTTACATTCCGCACGAGGGGCAGTCATCTCTTTTGCATTTCAAGTCCCTGTCATCTCTTCAGACAGGTGGTAAATTTCCTTTTCATAAACAAAAGACCTGTTAGCCAACCATGACCGCAGACAGCGTCCCACAGTCTCAGGGCCTGAACAGCAGCGAGAGTGTCGGAAGTGCTGCTGCTTGCTGAGTTCCACCCAGCCCACAGCCACGGCGGGCCTGGGCTGGCTCTTTGGGCACGGAGAGACGACCGCCCGACTGTCCTCCACCTACGGGAGCCGCTAGTCAGGGGGAGGAGCCAGACACTCCTGCAGATGGTTGCGGGAGGTGGTGGCCGAGGCTGTGGCCATCCCTGCTGTGGGTGCTGCAGAGACAGCGTGGGGCGTTCATTCGCCCGACTCCAGGATGGACATCTTCAAGACCACCACGAGTTCCCACGACCCAGGCTCTCAGCCGTCCTCCCACCCAGCTCCTCTGCTCAGGTCCAGCCCCCAAGCAGGGAGAAGAGATTCAAGCCGGGCTCGTGACAGCCGTGCAGCATAGAAGAAGGAACACAAGTGTCAGTCCTGGATATCTGCGTTCAAATCCCGGTTTTGCCTCCAAAGAGGCATACTTTGAGTTACCTCCCCATACTTTGAGTTACCATCTTTGATTTACCTTCTGTGAACACTAGAGAATGTAGGGAGAATTAAAGGCAGTTTGTAATTTATTAGGCACCAGGCACATAAAAGGCACTTGACAAATAATGGCTGCTGTTATCCACAATTCTGTCCCTTAGTGAAACGGTGTGTATAAATGGTATTGCTGAGATAGCTGGGATGGCAGATGTTTCAGGAAGCCAGGAACTTCTGGGCAGTGAGTGATCTGTCTTGATAATTTAGACCCAAGACATCAAGTATCAGGATCATTTCAAGTCCGAAATTGGCAACCAATACATCAGCACTTCATCCCCATTTTGTACCAGCTGCAAATCTGGTAAGAAGCCTTCTCATCCTTTATCTGGGTTGTTAAGGAAAATGATCAACTGCACTGAGCTTGAGTCAGTCCGGGGGCAACCAGAACTCCTCCCTGCGTCATGACATCAGTCCAATCATTCATTTCCTCTGGGCGCAATTGTTGAGTTTACAACAACCCCTAACACCTCCTTGCATTTCACCCCCATATACTCGTCCTGTCTGCCAAGACATGCTGAGAGGCTCGGTCAAGTTCCTTGAGGACTCCAACATCAGACATGCCTACAACATTCCCTGAGATGAAGAAGATGGGAGTTTGCTCAACAGGTGCCCGTGAGGTGTCATATCACAGGCCAAGCTTGGAACCCTCTCGATAGAGATTCAATCTTGACTTTGCCAGTACCGTGAAGCTTTCTGTTCTGAGTCCCCAATATTCTGCTTAGAAAACTGGGAACACCAAGCGCAATTCATGGGCTTGTGGAGGAAGATACATACAGCATGATTCCCAACTAGCCCTGGCCTGGCCCGTGTTAAATAGGAGAGTTTCTAGCCAGGAACTTGGAAGAGAAACAACACCTCTGCCTTTCTAAGCACAGGTTTGTTTGCATGAGTGCACCTCGAAAGGCAAGCAAAGAGGCACCAGACCTGGAGACTTCTCAGCAAATTGCTTACCAAATAGCCTAGACTTTTTGGCAGAACATTCCATCTTCTTGCCTATCCCCAGAACGACATTTGTAAAAGCCCATCATGGTAGACACATTAGTGTATCTGAGACTTGGGATAATTCTTGCCAGGGCCAGAGAGACTCACTTCCTCCCTAAGGGCTCCTTTCTGAATTAACAAAGGGGTGTCAGGGCTTCATTTGAATATTCCAGCCATTAATCCTGGGCTAGCTGCAGGGCTGTTCCAGCTCTTTGGGTGTTTTGAATACATTTTAAGGATCATTGCAAATTTGATTGCCATCAATAAAATTGCAAACAATATATTTATATTTGTTTGCTTATGTCTAAATAGGTGCACGCATGTGAAATGTGAGTATGGTAATACAAGCAAACACGCATGCATATACATATTTGTGCTTTCGTTGTATATAGATTCAAACCTACACAGCACACAAATGCACTTATATAACTTGCAGAAAATAATCTACTTCTTCTATGCTATACCGGGAAAAAAAAAAATCAAATCTAAGCACGGAGGAACTGAAAAAACTACATGTATCATTCACCTGATTTCAATTGTGCCTCCCTTTGAACCTCAGCCAAATCATTTTGTACATTAAAAATTGGTCAGGGATGATAAGATTCCATTTTCATGGTTGGTAATGCAGAACCAGGGAAAGAATACAATTACAGACCCCTGGGTAAACTCTGCGAATGTCAACTTGATGTAAATGATCAAGTGTCGACAAAGGGGCCAGGGAGGGAGGGAGGGCTCCGGGAGGAAGAGAGAGCTGAACTCCAAAAGAAGCCAGAGACAGACAGACAGAAAGAGAGAGAGAGATAAGAGTCTAGCATCGCTGTCAGACCGTCATGCAGCTAAAACATGCAGCTCCCGGGGCCCAGGGATTGCTAAAGCACTCGCTCTTGGGCCAGACTCCAGTGCACCCAGGTTTTGCAGCTAAACGCATTTATTCACTCCCCAAACATTTACCGAGCCCTCAAGTGGGCCAGTCAATGCAAGCAATGAGAGTAAGATAGGTTGACCTCAGGCGGCTCAGGCCAACCCGATAGCATGTCCCGTGGGGGTGGGGACAGCAGGGGCACAAACAGGAACTACCTTAGCACCCAGGGCTCTCACGCAGCGGACACATGTGCAAAGTCCCTCCTGAGAGAGAAAACCCAGCTGCCTCAGCCAGCCCCTCCCACCATCATCTAGGTCACGGGCAAGACACATCTGCTCCGACGCTGCCCCTGGTGGGACATCACACTTCAGGACAAAGCCAGGGGATGAAGGGTCTCGAGATGACATCATACAAGAAACCGTGGAATGAGCTGGAACTGTTTCTCTTGAGGAGCAAAGATTCAGGGCATGATGTGTGTCACCTAACACTTGCAGGGCTGCTGCGAGTTGGGACAGGGTCAGCCTCCTGGAGGGTTTGGAGGTCAGATTCAGGACCGGAGGATAGAAACGACAGGAGCAGATGTCCCTGCATTGGAACAGAGGTGTGCCCAGCGTCAGACTGGGCTGCTTTGGAAGGCCAGGTGTTCCCTGGCACTGCAGCTACGACAGAAGGCTGGGTGACCACTTGTGTAGACTGTCGTAGGGAGTATTTCTGCGTTGGAATGAGAGCGGTACTAGCTGGATGCTGTTGAGAGGTGCTTAAAAGGGGAGGCCAGTAATCAGAATCCATCCGGGGAAGTACCAGCTTTGGGGAAGGAGGTGGGGAAGGGAGTCTGAGTTCAACGCCTGCCTTCTCTACCTCTTGTGTTTGTTCTCCAGGTCAGGCCTCTCACATACTGACCATCCTGCATCTGGCACTGAAAGGACGGCCTTGCAACGATTACGGGAAAACACCCAATCCTACAATTTCCCCAGTAACAGTTAAGGATCAGCCCTGTGCGTCCTCTCACTGACAGCACCCTGCAGAAGTTCTGTTTTGCACAACTTCTGAAAAAAGCTGAATGGACGGAAAAGACACGTAAATCTCTCTCTTTTAAAATTGTTTTTGGAGAATCTGCTTTTACAGAATTCCTCAGTAAAGAACAGAAGAACGAGCTGCAGCCTCAACCATGTCTCGAGGACAGAGTCACATCTCCTGTGATAACCCCTGTCCAAGGAAAGGCAGGAAACCAGGTCTTGGACTTTGACATCCTGCGGCTGCTTTTGTTATCAACTGACAGCAATCACTATTTTTTTTTCTCTTCATCCCCTTAAAATCAGCGAGCCCCTTGGCCTCAGTGCTGGCACCTGCTTCTCCTTCTCTGGGATGCCCCACTGTCCCCCTGCCCTCTTCCCTCCCCCTTTCCCTTCTCTCTTTCACTCTCTCATTCTCTCTCTCAAGACGATAAAATAAACTTTACTTTTACGTATCTTAATCTCTGTGTGAGAAATCTTTCTCCACCTACCAGGCTTTCCACCCTAACCGGCACCAGGACCACTCAGCGAAGCCCCCGTGGTCTGGGACTGCTTCTCCGTCCTTTCCCCAGTTGGTGTGTTCGTTCATGCTCTGATTCGACAATACTGGGACAATACAGCAGACGCTCCTCTAGGCTCTGAAGCTGCGAGGAGTACAGGACACTCAGAGTCTCTGGTGTTGGCCTGATCCATCAGCACTGCTCCTGAGGGCAGTCAGGCAGGGACTCGGGTGTTAGTCACCAGGTCAAGGTGGCAGAAGCCCTCCCATCCACCTGTAAACTCATCAGTGCTCGTGGGGGACATTGTATGGCACATGGGCTCTGGAGCACAGCCAGAGGTAAGCGTCACTGACTGAAGGCAAAGGTGGTACCTTCAGGCCTTCCTTCTCCTCTCTTGTCATGGGATACGGTTGTTATGGTGATGGGGGTGGCAGAACAAAATAGCTAAGGACTGAAATATGGCAACAGGCCAGTGAGTTTTCACCTGTGAAAGGCACCGTGCACGTGTGTTCTTTCGAGCCAGGCTTGGGAAGTCCCGTTGCTGCTCCCGTGGTGTTAGACCATCATTGCAAGGCTCTGAGCTTCTGGACACCATACTGGTCTCCGTCTTCTCTCCATGACCCTGGGAGTTCAGGGGTTCAGAGGTGGTTTTCCACTCTGGGATCCTACAACTCCAGTTGTACCTTGAATTTCTTTTTTCCCCACTCCTGACATCTTCACCGCAGAGTCAACTGGCTCTTCTTTAACCCCAGAAATGCAGCGGGTACCCAACAGGCTGTTTTCCCCTTGCATCTGAGAACAGGTCAGCAAGCGAAACTGAATTACCCTGGATTACACATGTGGACACCAAGGCCGTCTCCCCACCAACAGTGGATTCAGAAGAGTGGTCCTTGTGGACTCTCTAGCTTGGCCGGAAGGAAGTTTGTTCAGCCTGGGTTCCAACACAGGATGAGCTGGGAGATGAACAGCGGCCAGAAAAGGAAGTCCCCAGATTAAGACATCAGAGGACCATCAAGATATGGTTTTGAGAATGGGATGTGTTGAACAAAGCCACTTTTGAGGTCTCATCTTAGTCAAGAGACCTAAAATTACATCCACCTCCGTCCATAAGGGCAAGACCCAGGTCTTATTTTTCTGTTTCCCTACAGTCTCCTATAACGCCTGGGTAGTTGACCCGCTGGGTGTGTCTGCAGAGCAGTATGGTGAAAAGTGATTCTGTGTCTTCCTCACTGGTGTCAGGACCAACTCACGGTGCTGATGTGGGAGGGGGAAGGATCTGAAACACAGAGACTTCCAAACCTGCTCTCCCAGTGGCCCGCCAACCTCATCCTCGGGGAGGTCTGAGCTGCTCCATGAAGACCATGCTCGGCGAGGCAGGTCTGGGGGCTGATCTGACCCCACAAAGTGCATGGAGTGGGGAAGACACAGAGAAACTGACCAGGACTGGGATCCACTGGGGGCTGAGGCTTGTGTCCTTGGCAGGACCCAACGGGAACCAGCATTTTCCAGGACAAAGAACACACGTCCCCCTACCATCCCATCATCATTCAAAAGCTGAGAGCAAGACTGATTTTTCCAATTTATTTTAGAATTATCAACCGCACTGATTAAAGCAGCTATCAACTTCGGTTGTTCTTTATGTGTCGTCCTCAGTTCACATTTCCAATGTTTTTTCGTGTGCAGGCTGCATAAATTATTGAAACATTATTTTATTTATCCATCCCCCTGTGACAGAAATAGGTTTTCTGAAAGCAGATCTTTCCCTAATCAGTTTTGTTTTTCTTGGTTTCGCTTCCAAATAGCTCTGTGAATTTTAGCTGACAGATGTGTAGCACTGGTTTGCTTCTTTAGGGTGAACCGAGCCATGGTGCAGCTCTGGATTTCAGAGTCCCTGGGAATGTATCACTGGTGCCTGGGAAATAATAGACTCCCGAAATGTGCCCCTCTGGTGTGCAAGAGGGAGACGGCGTAATGAAGTGACGTGTCGGGATCAGGGTTCAGGGCGGGAGGGCCTGACTTTGTGTATTCGTCCCCTGGGCCAAGGACCTCCTCTTCCAGACAGTGGGCCACACCCAAGGGGAGGCTGGGAAGCAACCAGGTCCCAAGGTGACCATAGGCGATTGTGAGTTTCTGTCTTGCATAAATCTGACCGGGTGTCCCCCCACCACCACACGTGGTAAATATTCCCGGGCAGGGTCACTCTGACAGCCACGAATATTAACAGTGCGGGAACTGCCGCATCTTCACGCCTTTGCCGCCGGGTATCTGGGAGATGAGCCGCGAGGTGTTTAGCGGAGAAAGAAAATACGCTGATGGAAAACCAGGATGTGCCGAAGAACGCCGTGCAAGGCTCTCCATGGCGTGCAAGACAGTGCCCCCGCTCTGTGGGCTGGGGCTGCGGGACGACTCCACCCCCACCCTCCACTGCCGCCACCTGCCTCTCGTGAAAGAAAAGCACACGCTCGTTCCCTGCGAGGGTCCTGAGTTCTGAACACGAGGAGCCATTGCCATTCTGCTCTTTCCCCTGGGCATGTCCTCACCCTTCCCCTTCTGTGCCTGGTGCGGATGCCCTTTCCCAATGACAACTTCTCACTTCCTCGAATTCCCAACGTGGACCCACCCACGATGCCGATGATGATGATGATGATGATGATGGCGGCTAATAATGATGGGGCACGTCCCGGGTGAGAGACAGTGTCCTAAGGGTTCTGTGTGCCTTATTTAATCTTCACAACTTGTATGGGGTGGCAACAAGAATATATTATTTTTATTATATCATCCCCATTTTGGAGATGAGGAAACTGAAACTAGAGATGTTTCTAGATAACATAACTTGGATAAACTAGATGCAGTTTATCCAAGTTCCCCAACGCTCTTTTATAACAACAACAATAACCATTTATTGCCTGTTTGTATGTGCCAGAGAGTGTTTTATATACACTAGGCCATTAAGTCTCCAAATAGAGCACTATTATTTCCCTAATATCAAATGGGTTAAAACAGGGAAAGGTATGAGAAAAATAGAGACCCAAACAAAATCCACAATCAGTAATCTACAATCACTAGCACCGTGCCACAAGGAAAGCATGACTTCAAAGAAGGGAAGTAACTTGCCCACGGCCATGAACTTGCCGGTCTGTGCATGCCGAGAGGGGCGATGCCACACACAGGCCCCTGGCTGCAGCGTCATCGGCCTCTGGACTGGGGGCTCCCGCCTCTCCTGGGCATCGTCGGTGCCCAGTGAACCCTCACACGTGGCAGGGCTGAGCCTGTGAGTGAGTGAGCACATGGACAAATATCTCGGGGAAGAATGGGGGGCATGATCTCTCCTTAGGACACTTCAGAAAAAGTCTCATTCTTTTGAACTTTGAAATTAACATTTCCCCTAATATCTAAATTGATGAGAAAACCCAGGGACGTTTGGATCATTGCTGTGTCTTTGATCTCCTTTTAAAGCACCATCTAGAAACGAATGGATTGCGAACGGCTCAGGCATTTGCACCTGCACACCCGGCCCGCGGCACACCGGAAGCCGAGCGCCCTGCTGCTCCCACCCGGGGCCGCGGAGCGAGGAAGGGCAGGCACCGGAAGGAAAGAGGGACACGGCACTGTGACGGCGCCGCTGAAACCTGCATCCGCTCAGGCCGAGAACAAAGTGACAGCTTGACTTCCTCTTGCCAGTTGCCTTGAGATCTCGGGTTTGCTTCCAGGATCTTCCCTCCACCGAGGCCTTGGGTCCCTGCCAACGTCACCATCACACGCTGGCCCTGCCATTCCTATCTGACTGGCAGAGAGAGACGCAGTGAAGATCTAGAACCAGCCCCGTTCGCCAGGCGTCATCTATGTGGCCTTAAGAGTTTGCGGGCTTAGCTGTTCCAGAACCCCAGAGAAGCAGGCAGGACTGAATCTGGGGTACCGTTCAACTCCCCAGTGCACTGAAACCTTGCTCATGTCTACGCCATTCCTAACATAGTTCCTTGATTGTGTTATTAACATAATTGCCACTGATGGTGAGCTACCATCCGCAAGAACAGTTTTCCCATTGTAAGGCACATTCCAATTCCAGAAGCCAGAAAGAGGGAGAAAACGCTCATTTGACAGTCAAGGAAGTGTGGTAAGTATCTTTGCATATGCTGTTCCCTCTTCTTGGAATGCTTTTCCTTGCCTAGACCCCCTCCCACTAAACTCCTACTCATCATGAGCGTCTGGGGTGAACCACCGGCTTCCCCGTAGAGACTTGCCGCCTTTCTCACGGCGACCCTCTCTGAGGTCAGGTTTCCTTTAAAGCGAGGCAGAGCAGGGACGCAGACCCAGGTGCCATGACCCACTGTGACCAAGAGCTCTTCAGGAAAGGTCTCTAAGGAGGGAGAGTGGCAGGACAGGGGAGGAGTTAACAAGGAGGCTGCCCTGGGTCAACCGTGGCCTCGACCTGCTCCAAGGGCCGAGTGGAGCAGCGGGAACTCTGGAACGTAAACACACCCCCGGAGGTGTTCCCACCTGATGCCTTTGTTACTCCTAGATCAGCCCGGCAGCAGCCACCTGCGGCCCCAGGCTGAGTGGGCATCGCTGGCCAAGGGCAGTTCCCCAGAGAAGGGGGACAGCCGGGAGCAGTTAGCAGCCAACACTCACGGCAGCGGGGGTGGCGCCCTGGCCACACAGGGCTTCCAGCTGAGGCGCCAGCTGTATCCTTAGGACTCCCCACCCCCAGGTATTCTATACATGGGGCCGTCATGGTAGTAATGATTCTTCACTAAGCGCCTTTTGAAGTCACGTTCTGCCGTGGCGGCTGTGTTTTCTATCCTGTTTAACCCTCCCAGCAATCCTCCCACTGAACTGACACATCAGCTGAGTGCGCCCTGAGCCAGGCCCTTGCTAGGCTCTTAGGGTAGTTATATCATTGTCCCTTTGACTGTAAGAGGATGAGGCATGGCCGCTCACTGCCATGGGACTTTCCCGCCCCCGAGTCAGGCTTGGCCGTATGACGTGCATTGCTCGTACTGTGGGAAGAAAGATGCACACCACCACAGCATGGCAGGCCAGAAAATTCCGACCTATTCAGGGGTCGAGAGAGATGCCACTGGGGCCAAGATCTGAAGGCCTCGGCTCTAATTAAGTGAAAGAAAGGTGCCGCTGCATGTGCAAAGGTCCTGTGGAAAGGAAGCATCATGTAGTCAGAGATTTAAAACAAGTCCGACGGCTGGAGCGCAGAGAGCAGAGAAAGAGCAGGCTGGAGATCTGTCTGGGGGCCCAAACTGCAAAGCCTTGTGGGTCATCTTAGGGATGGATTTGGGTCTTTCTTTTAAAAGCAATAAGGAGACAAGGAGGCTTTGCTGCTGGGCTCTTCCGCTAACAGTCGGGTGGCTTAGGCAGGTCATATGATTTCTCCAAGCTTGATTGTCCTGACTGTAAAATAATAATACAGAACGAAATGACTCCCCCTGTTTCTTTAGAAGTTCCCCTTTTTCTGCCTCCGTTTGAGGCGGAGAACATTCCCGTAGTGAGACACAGGCATCCCGGACCACGGAACTTCGTCTTTGGCAGGATTTGCCTAGAATGAGGGTGATAGTCACAGCCACCCACTGTCACATCACACTGTATTTCTAACCTTGGTCAATAACAAAATAAAAAATCAATTTGGTTAATCTTCTTTAAACAGAAGAAGAACACAGAAATCTCTTAATAAGAAGAAAATAGGCCTATTTATAATCAGATCGAGAAAACTGCATGTAATGTGCTTTGTGCCTCAAAACTAATTTCTTCGAAATTTTTAATTTGGAGAGCACAAAATAACTATTTTTAAAAATATGCAATAGCATGACTAATTCCATATTAATGAAACTCAACATCTGTGGCTTTTCACATCTGATAGAGTTAAAAAAAATTACCAAATTAAAGCAAAGGATTAATTTGTTTTGACTTATTAACATTGGTTAGTCGTTAAAGTTTATTTTCTCCCATTCTATGATTTTTTTTATTTTTCTGGTCATTAAATAGCTCTGCACTGTCCTTCAATGATTTTAGAATTACGGTAATCACCTTAAGCATCTTGCCATTCATGCAAGGTATCATTATTCATAAATATGCGCTCTGCTCCTTTTTAGCTGAACAAAGTCAATAGTCGTAAAACATCATCATCATTTTTGCATTCAACTCAATTCCCAGCAACTTCATCTCTGAATTTCTCTTTACTTAGATTATCTGGTGTCAAAATGAAACCAGAGCAGTTGCCAACACAAACATATGTCCCTCTCCAGTACACACATGTGGCTTTTCTTCCCTCGAGTTCACTGCACAACATCCAGGACGTTGTCTGAATCTCTCTCTCCAGCCACCCGTATTTCTGTCACCTTCATGACTGATGTATGCTTGGGACACACCGATTAATTTTACAGTCAACTAAACCAAAGTGCGTTCAGCATCTCCCATGGGGAAAACCCGGGGCCGGTCCTCCTGGGACACAAAAGGAGCACACTTCATCCTACCCATCCCGAGTTCGAGGTCCAGTATGGGACACAGCGACAGCTCACACAGGGGATTCTGGAGGGAAACAGAGGGAGGTCGACAGACTCAGGGAACAAACCTTTGTTTTTCTTGACACAGCGATTCACGGTCAGCAAGGAGGAGGGGGCGGGTGCTTTTCGTCTTGCTTCCTTTGTCTCTCTCATCCTCAGTTTCCCCAACTGTAAAATTTGGGTAACAATCAGTCTCTACTTTGTAGGGTTGTTTGACCAAATGAATCCAAACACTGGGTCGTTGACCAGCCAAAGTGACAAAGCATTTAAGCACTAAGCACGATGTTTACCACCGAGTAAGCACTCAGTGTTTATTGATGGGTAAATAAACGCTTTTAAATAACTCCTTGCTGGGAAGAGCTTGTAAAGGAATCTTGGCTTCCCACATCAAGCAAGCTCATGCTATCTATAGGACGCTGAAATAATTGGTAATTTTATCTGTAAATAAATCAGTAATTTTATCAGATTATGAGGCCTGGGGCGGGGTGAGGGAGTCATTTGGAAAGGCAGAGATAAGTCTCCGAGGGCACTGCCCCGTGGCCCAAACAGCCACTCACAAGCCTGCACACTGGCCCTGTGTCTTGACTTCTGGAAAAACAGCAAAACACGAGATGATGCACAAGAATGTTCTCTGGAAACTCTAACGTGCTCTCCAAGGCTCGGTTGGGAGTAGTTACATCACTTCAGCATATGGATAAAACTTCTATTGCCTCTTGTCCTTTTGACCCAAAAATAGGATTTCTTAGGGAGCAAAATATTCCCTCCTGATTTCCATAACACGTCATGACAAAAAGTATCCTCGAGTTCTTTGTCTAAAGTTTGCTTAAAATTTAGTTAGCTTGACTTGCTGGCGGGGGGAAAAAAAAAATCGAACAGTTTTGTGGAAAATTCCGTGCTCAGATCTGTGGGGAGGTCGTAATTGGCATTTCCATACCCAGCTGTCTGGCTATTGAACGGAGCCCTGGAATAAGTAAATAAACTAACAAATGAAAAAGCAAACACTCGAGCTCTGTGGGATTTACAAAAAGGAAAAGACAATACAGAACAGAAATAAACTCTCTCATGAATGGGTCTTGCTTAAAATGGCTTGATTGAAAACCTCCTAGCATTTTAAAAATTGAAAGTGACTTTTAACAACTCAAAACTATAGCAAATGGGGAAAGTCACAAGGTCTTCCCAGTCCTATTATTTTAGAAAAGTCAATTTTGTCTGCTATAATTCAGGAAATATTCTGTGACTCAGAATTTTTCGCTTTTCTTTTTTTCCTTTTCTGGACATTTTAAAATGGGCTGCCTTGGGCTTGGAATGAAAAGGGCATTTTATGAGAAGGATTAGCAAGAAACAAAAGTGGGGTTCAATTCACACTTTCTTCTGCATCACTGGGAAAGGGAAAAAAGAATGATCGTGGAGGTCTGTGGTAGAGACTGGTGATAAATATTCAAAATCTGCTTTCTTTTCCTCCTCACTAATAAAACTCCTATATTTTGGCAGGTGGATTCGCCAACTTAAAAAAAGGAAAAGTACATATTATTAGCTGGGTGACCTTAAGCAAGTTACTTAACCCCTCTGGGCTTCACTTTCCTCATTGTAAATTGGGGATAATAATATCGTATTTACTTCGTAAATTTAAGATGAGGATTACATGGCCTAATGATGTACAATCTGCCATCTAGTAAAGGCTATATAAGTATTTATTATTTTCATGAAAATGCATATAGTTGTCTATGGTTTTTACACATTTTTTATCTAAATGTTCACATAATTTTAATTATAAACCACGATCTCATACGAAGGTTATTACATTTATAATAAACTATTAAAAATGTAATTTTTTATATTTGATGTCACATACGATAACATTTTTTTTTTCTTTTTACAAATAGAACTTTGTTCACCTGCTCCAATTCCCCATCTCAGTGAGTAACACCACTGTTCCAAGTCGGAAATGCAGGTGACATCCA
>VBSM01001979.1:6013808-6048454 GCA_008086735.1 Cheirogaleus medius
ACTCCTCTCTAAAGCCCGGTCTCTGGGGCAGGATGGAGCTGCTGGTCACCACTGCACGCCCGGCGCCATGCGTGAACCTGCCAAGTGGGAGCCCAGGTGGAGGGTGGGTGGATGACTGAGATACGCAACATGTTCCTTTCCGAGTGCTCTGATTTCCTTTTCGTTTATTGTCGCTGGGAGTCCATCTTTCTTCTCGTCCCTTAACCTAATGTATTCACTCTCACAGAGAGTGGTGAGGACAAACATTTAAAAGATAAATGAATCCTGTTATTGATAAGGAGAGGGAAATTAGCCCTCTGAAAGAGTGTTAATAAAACTGTAAGTACAGCTTTTGGAGAGGGGAAGAAAATTGAGCCATATCCAACTAAATTGCAAAATTAAAAATACCTTCACCCCAAATTCCCCTTCTTCAACAATACCTTGAAGAAATACTAAGATATATGTCTCCAGGAACATTCACAAGAATGTTCATTATCTATAATAGAAAATCTAGGATTCACCTAAAATATCCTTGAATATAGAAATGGTCAAATGAGTTGGGTCATATCTGTTATAATAAGGGTCCTTGAACAACTTATTAAGTAAAAAAAAAAACAAAAAACTTAGAATGTATTGTGTATAACAGTTTGCAATTTATATAAAGAACAATGTAAATTTGAGTGTGTAAATGAATACAGACAGGTCTGAAAAAGACATTATCAGCAGTGATTGCCTCTGAGCCAGTGTGAGCATGCAAGGGACTAGAGAAGGGAAAGAGGGATTTTAATTTTTTAACATGTTTTCTGTATTATTTAAATCTTACACTAAGCATATACTTGGATATTACCTGCTATTTTACCCCAAAATAATAAATTTTTAATTTAAAAAAATATAATGAAAGATTCAGAAGCTATAAAGCTGATGGTGACAGATTCAAAGAGTAAAAAGAGGTGAATAAAAATGAGCAGGGTTCTTTGTTCTTTCCCACTATCTCCCTTACTTCTAAAGACATCAGACATAAACAATCTTGTGAAGTAAGAATGAAAAGTAAAAAGGACTTGTTTTATTACTCTCATTTAAAACCTGAGGGGAAAAGAATAAAACCGACTCAGAGAAGATAAATGACCTCACATCATCCCTTCATCCAGCAAAGATTTATTAAGCCCTTAGCACATCGCCTAAATTCTCTGAGCCTCAGTTGCCTCATTTTAAAAACCGAAAAACGAATACATGTAGTTCAGAAGATTAAATGAAAACAAATATGAAGATCTCACAGCACAGCACCTGGCACATAAAAACACTTGCAATTTTCCAGAAATGACAGAACTAATTTTCTCCCTTTGTTGGTTTCTCTTTATCTTTACTGTTCTGTAATTCATTATGCTATGTCTACATGTAGATTTTTTTATACCATTTGAAACTTTTCTCTTTTTTTCTTTCTTTCTTTTTTTTTTTTTTTTTTTTTTTTTTTGGTTATTAGAGGAGCATTTTATTTTATTTTATTTTATTTTTCCAGCATATTGTGGGGGTACAAATGTTGAGGTTACGTATATTGCCCTTGCCCCCTCGCTCCACATCCCTTTCTCACTCTCTGTTTCTATTGTTTTATGCCACATTTAGGGGGTGAAAAAAGATGTTACTCACTTGCGGCTTCCAATTCACTAATTCTTTCTTCAGCCATCTCTAATCTCTTGTTTACTCCATAATAACTTTTTAAATAACTGTATTTTTTATTTCCTTTAGGTTCTTTCCTATATTTAGCAGCCCTTTTCTTCTCTTTAAGGTTGGTATTCTGACCTTAATCTAGTTAAGAATTATAAACACACTTATTTTAAATTCTTTCAGATTTATCTACAGCAGCACAGGTGATGTAGCATAGCAGTTAAGCATGAGGGATTCAGAGCCAGACTGGATACATTTCAGCTCTGTCACTTACTACTTATATTACTTGGGGTTAACCTTGTTGCACCTCTATTCTCCTTCTACTTAATAATTATGATAATTATAATGCATAGTCCACTGAGTTTTTATGGAGACTAAATGAGGTGATACATGCAAATCATTTGAAACAGTGCCTGGCACATACTCAGCCTTCAATATTTGTTAGCTATTTTTATTATTTCTATTTTCTTAGGTTTGAATTCTCTCAAGTGTTGGGCATACTGACTTTGTCTTGTTGCATTGAGTTTCTTCATGTGCTTTTTAATTTTTGTTTAAGAGTTCATTTTGCATGGAAATTTTCCCACAAGGTCTTTTCTTTCAATTGGTTTCATAGATGTTTCAGGCCAGACCTTGAATTTCCCCATCCTGAAACAGGTCTTCCATCAGGGGTCTAGCATCCTTGAAGTTACCATGCTCTGCATCATTCAGGCCTGTGGGAATGACTCTTAGACCCAGTTCTTCCGATTCTAAATACCGAGTTCTTATCGCTCCTCCCCAGCGGCCTCCTTCACAGGTATCACAAGGACACAGAGTGGCACCAGCTTGCAGGGGATTGGGGCAGGCAACGAACTGGAAGTAACAAGTGAAATGGCCACTGCATTCATCAGCTCTGGCTGCCATGACAAAATACCACAGACTGGGTGGCTCATAAACAACAGCAATTTATTTTCTCACCATTCTGGAGGCCTGACAGTCCAAGACCAAGGTCCGATGTGGTTCAGTTTCTGGCGGGGGGCTGGGGGCTCTTCCCGCCTTGTAGCTGGCCGCTTTCTTGCTGTGTGTTGGCACAACCTGTTCCCAGTGCCTGTGTGCGGCGGGGGTGGGGAGAGAGCACATGCGTGCAAGAGGGCACTAGCCAGCTCTCCAGGGTCTCTTTTCATGAGGACACTAATCCTATCAGATCAGGGCCCAGCCTTGTCCCCTCACATAACCTTAATTAATTCCTTACTCCAAACACTATGGCCACCCTGGGGATTAGAACTTCAACATATGAACTGGGGGGGTGGGGGGGTGGGACACATTTAATCCGTAACAGTCTCACATTCCAGAAACTCATCCACAAAAAGAAAAATGATATAGGCTAAAAACAAAACTGGAAAATGAGATCAGCCAGAATTTTTTCTAAGACTAGGGAGAGCCGAACATGATTGGAAATGTAAACAAAAGAAGCCTGAGTGGTCCTGGAAGGCAGGATTCTTGTCTTCGCTGTTTCTACGTTTTCAGCACCCAACACAATGCATTCAGTAAGTGACTGTCGGATAATCCCTGGATGAATAAACAAAGGAATGAGAAAAAACGAGGTTGGCAGGAGAGAGATACAGGTCAGGGATGAGCCTGGGACAGAAGGGCTTCATCAGAGGCGGCATGGAGTCACGCTTACCACCTGGAGCCTCGCTGTTGTGGTCCTGGATCTCCTACTTACTAGCTGCTCAGACGAGTTTCTTACCCATCCGGGCCTCTGTTTCCTCATCTGTAAAATGCGAGTAATGATAATACTCACAGAGATCACATTAGGCAATAAGTAATTCATGTATTTATTCACCAGTAAAGGTCTGTGGAATGGAAGTACAGATGGCTACCAAGATGAGCAGGAGAAAAAGCATGTTTTATTCTCCTTTAGAAAGTCTCTACTAATGCAGAAGTGGACACAAGCTCGGGACATGGGAAACTCAGCAATTAAACAGCCATGTCAATCAGAACGGAAATAAAATGTACAACCTGGGCAAGTATGAGCAAGATTATACTATTCGGAGGTTGCTGTTGTTATTGTTGTTTTGGGTTTCATGACTGGCTAGTATGTTTAAGGTCAAATTGGATGCATCTGCAAATACTGAGTTTCCAGGGAGGATTACAATTGAAGCAAACAAAATGAAAGTCACACATTTTCTTCTGGAAAAGGAGGAAATTTAAAATTCGTTTAGAGGACAGAATAAATTGAAGCCAATGCTGGTAATCCACCAATATGATCTAGAGTCAGGTGGCTTAGCTGAAATTACTATTATTTGGAGCCAAGGAGTGAAACCATTGGCTCCCTGACCTAATTTGGTGCTGAGAGAATTATAAGCATATGTGCATGGGCTTCCGGTGATCATATAGTCATTGAACTAACGGTGAAATAAACAAATGTCAATGACCACAGGATTGAAGCTGAGGATCTGACCTTGCGGTCTTAACCTGATTAATGATACACAAAAGCTCAATGTATCCAGAAGAACAGTACATTGGAGACCAGAAAACACAGGCTGAAGACCGACTCTGCTGTTAATTTGCTATATTGCCTTGGAGAAACCACACACCTTCCCTGGTCCTCACTTTACTCACGCAAAGCACATATGGAGGGATCTCTGCAATGGCTTACTCATGAGAATTAAGTAGCTCAATGACAAGAATATTGTTTTGTTAGGTTTCCAGCAACCTAACTAGGCAAAAGTCTAGCTGTCGTCAAGGCTGATGTTGTCCTTAGTGTTTTATGAGAGGAGTTAACTTGGGGACTTGAAAGCAGAAGGAGGGGCTCGGTGCAAATTAACGTTTTCTCAAGCAGAACAGGGCAGGGAGAGGCCCTGCTGGAAGTCCTTGCAGACGATGTGGAGGGTGCAGGTGGCGATAAGGAAAGTTAAGGGCTTGGAGACTGCTATGGACTGAAGGTTTGTGTCTCCCAAAATGCGTGTGTTGAAACCCCATTGTGATGATGTTGGAAGGTGCGGCACTCGGGAGGTCATGGGGGATGAGGGTGGAGCCCTCGTGAATGGGATTAGTGCTCTTAACGGAAGAGACATTAGAGCGTTTTCTCTCTCCCCCCACCCCCACCCCATGTGAGGCTACAAGGAGAAGATGCCATCTGTGGACCGGGAAGACGGCCCTCACTAGACACCAGATCTGCCAGCACCTTGATCTTGGACGTCCCAGCCTCCAGAACTGTGAGGAATAAATGTTTGTCATTTAAGCCACCCATTCTATGGTATTTTTATCCTAGCAGCTCGAACAGACTGAGATAGAGACATAGCAGGATCTATTGTTTGAGGGCCAGGAAATTGGGACCAAGAGGTGAAACCGAAGTAAAATTGTCATTCTCAGCCTTAAAACTCTCTCTCAAGTACTAAACACTCTCTCCCAAGTACCAAAACGGGAATCAGATGGTGGCCCTGGGACTGCCAATCAAGCTGGGGGTATGGGCGGGAACACTACTTGGTCATAGAGTCTCAGTCGGAGAGAACCGCCATTGTCAAAAGGTGAGCCGAGGTCACTCATTTGATGCCATCAGCTCACCCAGGCCCTGCTGGAGTTTGCTGACTATCTTATAGCAGATCTGGAAAGTGATGGTCATGCTAAAGAATGCAATTACTCTCGCCTTATTGGATCATTGGCTTACTGAACCAGAAAGCCCCACATACATTGCTTTTGTACTTGCTAGTCAAAAGGTCCCAGTCCTAGTCATTAATTCAGCATTTTCCCCAAAGTAGGGGCATTTCCCTTGGGGTGGGGGGACACAGATGGTTTTAGGTGGCTTACAGACAGCACATAAGACACTTGATTCACATGTTGATTACTCTTTATCCTTTCTGATGACATCCAACAGAAAGTCTTTGGTGCATGTTAGCAGGACTTTCATACCTTTCCACTGTTTGCAGATCTCCCTTTGAGTCTAAGTGCTGGAGGAGGCAAAAGTCTAGAATGTACTTTCATTGCACATTTCATAGTTACCTTCCATCTGTGGCATGGGATCCGATTTTCCATTTGTAATAGTGGCAGTAAAGTCCCTTTTTAATAAATATATTTAAGTTTGAACTTAAAGAAAAATATTGAATAAATAAAAGTGCAGGTGGTACTTGACTATGACAAAGAATGGTGACCTAATACAGGGATAATGGAAGTTTGGAATATAATTTAATTAAACCAAGGGTAAGATGGGTGGGAAAGAGGGAAGGAAATTAGCATTTATGGAGTGCCTACTCTGTGCTCAGGCACAGGATTAGGCATTGCTTATACCTTGTTTGTCCAATCGATATACATAGTGAATTTATGAAAGCACTACAGCAAAGTGGTTTAAAAGTGCAAACTCTGAAACCACTTACTATTAATAGTTGTGGGACCTTGCATAAGCCATTAAACCTGTCTAGGTCCCATTTTACGGTTGCCGGAATAAGCAAATAAAAATACAAAATGACCAGTTAAATTAACGATTAAATAAACAATTAAAAATTGTATAAGTATATTCCATGCAGTATTGGCGACGTACTTTTTAAAAACATTTTTATTGCATATTTTTAAGTTGTAAAACGTAATGTTTTGATTATACATAGTAAAATGGTTACTATAGTTAAGCAAATTAAGGTATACATCATCTCAAACAGCTTGTGTGTGTGTGTGTGTGTGTGTGTGGCAAAGCACCTAAAATCCACTCTTTTAGTAAAAATTCTGAATACAATAACTATAGTCCTCCTGTTGTACAATGGATCTCTACACTCATTCATCCTATGTGTCTGCAACTTTGTATCTTTTGACCTACATCTTCCCATTCCTCCTACCTACTCTACCACCAGCTCTGCCCTGGTTAACACTGTTTTTTTCTCTGTGTTTATTCAACTGGTTTTTTTTTAAAATGAAGACAGGGTCTCACTCTGTTGCCCAGGATAGAGTGCCGTGGTGTCATCATAGCTCACTGCAGCCTCAAATTCCTGGGCTCCAGCGAGCCTCCTGCCTCAGCCTCCCAAGTAGCTGGGACTACAGGCGTGCACCACTATGCCCAGCTAATTTTTTCTATTTTTGGTAGAGACAGGGTCTCACTCTTGCTCAAGCTGGTCTCAAATTCCTGACCTCAAGCAATCCTCCTGCCTCGGCCTCCCAGAGTGCTAGGATTACAGGCGTGAGCCCCCACACCTGACCTCCGCTTTTCTTTCTTCAATTCCACATATAAATGAGATCATACAGAATGTTTCTTTCTACATCGGAGGTATTTCACTTAGCATAATGTCTTCCAGGTTTGTCCATGGTGCAGCAAATGGCGGGATTTCCTTGTTTTTTAAGGCCGAATAATATTCCATTGTGTGTATACACCACAGTTTCTTCATCCATCCACCAGTGGACACTTCAGTGTTTCCATGTCTTGGCTACTATGAATAACGCTGTAGTGAACATGAGCGTGCAGGTGTCTTCGTGAGGTGATGATTTCATTTCATTTGAGTATATACCCAGAAGAAAGATTGCTGGGTCATATGACAGTTCTATTTTTAATTTTTTTAGGAACCTTCATACTGTTTTTTCTACAGTGGCTGTACCAATCTGCATTCCCACACACAGTGTACAAGGGCTCCCTTTTCTCCACACCCTCGCCAACATTCGTTGTGTCTTTTTGATAATAGCCATCCTCACAGGTGGGAGGTGATATCCCATTGTGGTTTTGATTTGCATTTCCCTGACGATTCGTGACGTTGAGCACCTTTTCATACACCTGTTGGCCGTTTTAATGTCTTCTTTGGAAAAATGTCTATTCGGGTCCTTTGCCCATTTTTTAATCTGGTTGTTTGGTTTTTTCCTATTGCATTGTGTGAGTTCTTCATATATTTTAAATATTAACCCCTTATCAGATATAAAGACTGCAAATTTTTTTCTCCCAATCCATAGACCGCCTTTCCATTTTGTTGACAGTTCTCTTTGCTGTGCAGAAGCTTTCTAGTCTGATGTAGTCCCCATTTATTTATTTTTGCTTTTGTGGCCTGAACTTTTGGTATGTTATCCAAAAAATCATTGTCAAGGCCAATGTCCAGGAGTGTTTCACTATTTTCTCTTCCAGTAGTTTTATGTTTTCAGGTCTTATATTTAGATCTTTTATCCATTTTGAGTTGATTTTTATGTATGGTATAATATGAGGCATATGAATCAGAGAAGAAGAAGTAAAATTATCTCTATTTGCAGATGACATGATCCTATATTTGTATAAAACCCCAAAGACTCCACAAAAAAACTGTTAGAACTAATTAATAAATGAATTCAGTAAAGTTGCAGGATACACAATCTACATACAAAAATCAGTTGCATTTCTGTACACAAATAATGACCTATCCGAAAAAGAAATTTAAAAAACCATCCCATTTAAAATAGTATCAAAAAATAAAATAAAATATCGAAAAGTAAATTTAACCAAAAAGACAAAAGATCTGTACACTAAAAACTAAAAAACTCTAATGAAAGAAATTGAAAAAGACACACAAAAAAGGGAAATCTATCCCATGTTCACGTATTGGAAGAATTAATATTGTTGAAATGTTTATACTGCTCAAAGCAATATACAAATTCAATACAATCCCTAAATTGCAATGAAATTCTTCACAGAAATAAAAAAAAATCTAAAATTTGTATGGAATTACTAAAAACTCCTAACAGCCAAAGCAATTCTGAGAAAGAAAAACAAAGCTGGAGGCACCACATTTCCTGATTTAAAATTATATTACAAATCTATAGAAATCACAACAGTATGGTACAAGCATAGAAACAGACACATAGGCCAAGGAAATAGAATAGTGAGCACAGAAATAAACCCAAACATAGATGGTCAACTAATTTTTGACAAAGACACCAAGAAGACACGACAGGGAAAGAATGTTCTCTTCCATTAATGATGCTGGGAAAATTGGATTTCCACATGCAAAAGAATGAAACTGGACGCTTATCTTTGGGACATACTTATATTTTAAAACTTTGCTATTTATCTAAGATTCAGATTTAACTGGGCATCTTGTATTTAACCCGGCAATTCTTCCTCAGTTTCCTCCTCTGCAATATGGAGGTAAGTCTCTACCTCATAAATAAGTTAACACATGTATTTAGAACGGTGCCTAACACGTGCTTGAAGACTGTTTTATTATCTTTCTAATCTTTTCATGAAGTGGCCAGCAAAACTCTGCCCCTGAGACACCTCCAAGGAACCCCAGGGCTCCACGGCACACAGTTCGGGAAACCACTCATCCCCCCCAAGCTCTGTTTTGAACAAACCAAGGACGCTCCCTGAGGACAGGGACCAGACCTGTTTTCCTTGACAGTACATCCCCAGCACAAGCACAGGGCCTGTGACAAGTTACAGGTCAGTTAATACGTATTGAGTAAACCATTAAAACATCATCTTGCAAATTAAAAAGGCCAAAATATTAATAGATGAAGATCGTGTGGCTACTGGCCGGCCTGATGCTTGAATCCACAAATAAATACATATTGAGGGCGGTGCTTAGGTCTTAATGAGTCCCCTAAAAAGTACTGAAAACCTCCAGAAAACATAAGACAATAGCATAAAAGAGGTACCCGATCCATGGTGTCCTTTTGGAGCCTTTAAGAATGGTGCTATTTCTGTCGGGGCTAATCCCCGCCCTGTCCCGTGAGGCTGTGTCCTGAAACTGCCTGTTCACACTCTCCTGTTGAATTCTCCAGATCGACTTTTGCAATTTATATACGTGCTCAAACGTGGCCAGCTATTGTTGCTTTAGCACCTACTGTGAAATTAGCCCTACACAAGGCACGGGGGTAATTCGGAAAAGTGCAAGCTAGTATGCGACCTCAAGGGCTGCACAGTCTGGCTACAACGATAAGTGCTTTATACCTCTGCACAATAAGAGATGAGCAGAATGTTTGATGTGCAGGACAAAGTTGGTGTGTTCTAGGCGGTCCCTGGGGAGAATATTAGGACCAGTGGAGGAGTATTTGAAGGTAGTTCCGAACAAGTAGAATTATCTAAAGACAGAGTGAATGGCACAGGGAAGCAGTGACTCCCCTGACACTGGAGGCATACAAGGAAAGCCTGGACACTCCTTCATGGGAATATCATACAAAGGGGTCCAGCAGAGGCTGGTCGCACTGGTCTTTGTGGTTCTTCTTCATCCAGAGGCTCCGTGAGTCTGCCCCTGGTATGCGAGGTAACTGGTATCCAAACCACGCCTTCCAGTTCTGGGTGGTCCGCATTGCCCAAAGATGGAGCCTGCGTCTGAGCCAGTACTGTGCTTGACAGCAAAGCGAAGGGCTGGGCTGGAGCTCTGTGCGCCGCACTTCCCGTAGCTGCTAAGTGCAGGGGGAGGGCATGGGGAGGGCAGAGGAGACGCGCATGCCAACAAGAAGGGGATAGTTGTCATCTTCCCTATTCTGTGCTATTTGGGCTCCAAGCAAAGCCAAATTATGCCCAAACCCCGCCACTTTCAGGATTGTTTTACATCAGAATTGCAACAAGATTGTACAAAGCTTTTTTTTTATTTTATTTTTATTTTTTTGCACCATTAGAAGATATTATCTGGGCTATGCCAGAACCATCTGGAAAGGCAGGAAGGCGCTCGGCCTGCTGCCTGGATCCTCTGCTCAGCTCAGCAGGCCTGGCGTGGAAAACGAAATGCCAAGGCCCTCACCGGCCACAACTGTGCCTCCACCCGCTGCCGGAGCATATCTCCAACTCGACACAGACTCCAGGCAGGCACGCTTCTGCACACTCCCGCCTCCTCTCGGGCCTGCTCACAGCTATGTCTGGAAGACACTGCCTGGGCATATTTCAGCAGGGTATTTTGTTGTTGTTGTTGTTGTTGTTATTGTTTGCTTTTAAATAAGAAGCTCGAAGAGCTGTAGTACTTGATTTGTGGGTAGGAGAAACTTAAATGGATAGAATACAACCTCGATCACTTTTCCCCTTGGACTTGTGTGTCTGCAGCCACCCAGCCCTACCACCTCTGCACAGAACACACACTGCTGTCACTCAGACTAGCAGAGACTTGTCCCACAGATGGGACCCGCTCTGATGGCCAGGCTAGAGGAGCCCAAGCCTTGAGTCTGCTTTGATGCATAGAGAGACACCATCACCCAGAAGCCTGCAAAGCCAGCATTGTTTTTTTTTTTTTTTAAGAGAAAAAATATATACATGCCTTGTCTATAAACAGCAAAGAAAAGAAAAAGATGAAATACCTGGAAAATATATATTTACTAAAAAAAAAAAAAAAAAAAAACAGATCCTGGTGATTCTTTTTAATTGGGTTGGAAGGGGTTACTTCATTATGCAGCAAATTAGAAAATTCATAATTTATCATTGCACCCAGTCGAAATGCCACCCAACTGAGTCGCACCCCTGTGAAAACCATCACATAGTAGCAAACTGTCAAGCCTGCTGCAGCCGACGGGCAAAATTAATATGCAAATGTATGCAAGAAATTAAAAAGCAGAATTACCCAGGCAAATGAGGTAGCTATACTTGAATTGTTAGAATTATGAATAATTACTGCGAATTTTCTGCTCCTAATATAACTTGTTTTTTGATAAACAAAGACTTAATTATCGAGATGCGCTGGAGAATTTCCGTGGCGCTCATTAATCTTGCAAAAAAAACAAGTCCCTGGTGCCCAAGCCGTAATGAAGAGCGCGTGCCCTGAATCTTCAGAAAGATCACAGGCACCAGGGTGCCAGGGCTGGAGAAAAAAAATGACAGTGCCAATGTCCCCTCCTGTACCCTGGAGTGTCATAACGTCTTCCACTAACTATCAAAGGGACTTATTTATGCCAGCAGCTGAGCTATAAGTCCAATTTACGAAGCCTTGAGCAGCGGCGAAATGATCTGTTGATGTGCGGTGGAAATGCCATCTTGCAGTGGCGTGCGCTGGTCCCAATGATACCAACATGATGAGGACCCTGCGCTCCAGCGCTAATGGATGCCGCGTGACAGACCGTAATCCGCAAGAGGGACCATCTTTTAGGACCGGTCTCGGTGGTCCTCCATTAATCTTGGTTGTGCCGTTCACTGGTGTCCATGGGAACAGGGGCATTGTCATAAACACTGGTTTTAAATTTTCCCATTAAGAGTGGCAACCTGGAGGAGCAAGATGGGCAGTGCCCGGTGGGGCAGTGGCCCGTGCAGCCGTCACCGTCTCTGGCGGCCAGAGCCCAAGCCCGACGGCGGAGCAGGGAAGCTGTCCTTTCTCCAGGCCGGTGACCAGCAGGCAGAGGGGGGCCAGGAAGGGTCCTGGGCAGCCCGAGGGGGATGTTTCCACAGCCCGAGAAGCCGGGCGGCCCTGTGGGAGCCGGGCTCATTTGCCAGAGCGCGCAGAAGGGCCGTCCCCGCAGGTCCTCTCCGCACAGCCGAGGGGCCTGCTGAGCGCGTATTATTACTTAAAACCTGGCATCTAAGTGGGAATGACTGAGTTCCCGTCATCATTAGGCCGATTAGCGCCATGATAAACCCTCACAGATCATAAGGCAAAATTACAAAACATCACTCTGGAGCTCTGCAGTGACTGAAGGAACTCCCGGCTGCCTGCGTTTTCAAACACCTCCTTTCTGAATTCAGGTCCCCAAATACCCTGATGTCTTGACAGAACCATTTCACTGTGTAGGCAAATTGTCACCTTTTACACCAGAGCATCTGTCATTTTTATACTCAATGCTGCCTCTCCCTTCTCCTAGCTCGCCTCTCTCTCTCTCTCTCTCTCTCTCTCTCTCTCTCTCTCTCTCCCCTTTCCCTCTCTCCCTCTCTCCCCCTAGTCTCAGTACAAACCCCCTGGGAGCCCAGCACCCTATCCAGGAATGGGCTCATATATCTCCTGCATTATACTTACACAAAAAGAAAAAAACCTCCTGCAAGTCAGATAGAAATGATGTATCTCCGACATCATTCATCTCCAGATTTTATTTTTATGCAGAACTCAGAGCAGCCTGTCTTGCATTCTCTCACCTTCCCTGAGATTAATTCTCACCACGGGCCTGTGATAGGATTGTGAGGGTGAGAAGACATCCGAGCTCAACGAGAAATAAAACACAACTCAGCAACTCCATCTTCAGCCACTCAGACCCATTCTTGAGGGGATGTTTCTAGAATAGGCATCCTCCTCTTCAAGTGGAAGACTCTCCCAGAAAAAGAGCAGTGGGGGAGTCCATCATCCTCTACATGTTCATCGTTCCTCTATCAGACATTTATCCAACAGGTAAAATTGAGCAGCTACTAAGTGCCTAGCCTAACAGGTCACAGTGGGATATAAGTGACCAGAAAGAGAGATCCAAGCTCCGCAGCAAACCATACCACTTAGAAAGCTGTGTGACTGTCTTAGTCCATTTTCTGCTGCCATAACAGGATAACACAGACTGGATAATTGATAAAGAAAAGAGGTGTATTCGGTTCTGGAGGCTGGGAAGTCCAAGAGCACGGCGCTGACATCTGGTGAGGCTCATGCCATGGCAGAAGGGTGGAAGGCAAACTCAAGCTCAAGACAGAGAGAAGAACAAAGCCAACCTTATCGGGAGCCCACTCCTGTGATAGCTAACCACTCCCCAGATAACAAGATAAGGACATTAACCCATTCATAAGGGCAGAGCCCTCATGGCCTAATCACCTCTTAATGCCATTATAATGGTAATTAAATTTCAACATGAGTTTTGGCATTGACATTCAAACCACAGCAATGACCTTGAGCAATTATTTAATGTCTCTAAGCCTCAATATCCTCAAAAAGACAAAAAGCCTCAATATACTCAAAGGCAGAGTTGTGGGAAGAATGACATGAGTACTAAAACCTCATCACAGTGCCAAGTACGTGATGGGTAATTAGCATTTTTATTATTGAACAATGAAGTAAGCATGGTCTCAGCTTACCCTCAGGAAGGGTACCATCCAGGTGGGTGTCACAGGGGGCTAGTCCCTAAAAATGTGGTATGTGAAATAATTAGCAAATATTTATGAGCCAAGATAAATCAGCCAGACTTTAGCAAGAGTCAGTGGGGCTCAGAGTAGTCGGGGAAGGTTTGGCAGACACCAGGCCACCCTCCGAAGCTCCGACCCCAGCCTTCGGAACTCTCTGCTGGGCCCAGGCTCTGCAAACTGTGTTTCTGCTTTGTCTGCTACTCCCTGCTAGGCTTAGATGAAAAAGGGACTTGAGCTTCCTGCTCCCCTGTCGTTCCTGTCTGGCTTCGTCGCCCCAGCAGCAGTTCCTTTCTGAGCAGCAGCTGAATCCAGTCTGCACTTTCTGCAACACCTACCAAGCCAGCTTTCTCTGTGCCCCGTGCTAGGGAGACCAAGCCCCACAGCCTGGGAACCCCTCAGTCCCAGGAAAACCAGGACAGTTGGTCCCTCCTCATCCCCGAGACACCAGCCCGGGCCAAGCCGCACCTGCTCCTTGAGGTCTGGGTCCAAGCGCCACCAGCCCTGCTGCGCTTTCTAAGTTCTGGTAACTCCACCCTCTTCCTCCGGCCGCAGCCCCGGGGGGCCGTGTGGGCTGCTTCCTGTTCCCATGGTACCTTAATGCGCTCTTTCCAATGGTTTAATTAACAGTGTCAGAAACAGTTAACACTTCTTTATTTTTACTTGTGGTAAATATACATATAACACAAAATTTAGCCACTTTAGTTTTAAGTGTGCAGTTTAGTGGCATTAAGTACATCCACACTGTTGTACAACCATCATCACTATTCATCTCCAGAAATTTTTCATCTTGCAAAACTGAAACTCTGTCCCTATTAAACAACTCCCTACCCTCCAGCCCCACAGCCTCTGGCGACCATAGTTCCACTTTCTGTCTCTGTGAATATGACAATTCTAGAAACCTCATATAAGTGGAATCATATAGTATTTGTCCTTCTGTGTCTAGCTTATTTTTTTTAGCATCGTCTCCAGAGTTCATCCATGTTGCAGCCTATGTCAGAACTTCTTTCCTTTGCGAGGCTGAGTAATATTCCACTCCATGTACGCACCGCATTTGTTGGTCCATCCGTCCCTCGGTGGACACGGATTGCTTCTACGTTTTCTCTATTGTGGGTAATGCTGTTAGGGACATGGGTGCACAAACATCTCTTCAAGACCCTGCTTTCAATTCTTTTGGGTATATTTACCTAGAAATAGAACTGCTGTCTTATACAGTAATTCTGTTTTTAATTTTCTAAGAAGCCGCTATAATATTTTCCACAAAGGCTGCACCATCGTACATGCCCGCCAGCAACACACAGTGGCTCCAATGTCTCCACATCCTTCCCCGCACTTGTTATTTTCTGTTTTGTTTTGGTAACAGCTACCCTAGCGGGTGTGAAGTGGGACACTTCCTTGTGCTAGGTTTGCTCTGTTGGAATAACTGTGTGGTTCTGTCTCCCAGCTGGACCCTGGCTGTTACAGAAGACTTCCTGGAGGAGGTGGGATCTGACCCAGGCATTAGAGGGTGAGGAACATGAACAGGGGCTGAGAGGAAGGACATGGGGCGGGGGCCGTGAGGCAGGGGTGAGACTGCAGAGGGGGGCTGGAGAGGCCCACAGTCAGATCCTCGCTGGGGTGGGGATGAGATGACTCACACGGCTGGGTTGAATTTTGTTCCCTTGGCAACCTGTCCCTGCAGCTGGAGCAAGTGTCCTCTGACTGCACCTCCCATGGTTCCCCCAGACCTCTCTAGGCACCCAAGGACTGGACCCGGGAGACCTGATGAAGCAAGCTGCCCCCTGAGCAGATGCAAAAACTGAGGCTTACAGAGGGAGTAACTCAGCCAAAACACCCTGTGAGAACTCGGCCCTCCTGTTTCTCTCCATCTTGCAGCACTGGTCTCACCAACCCTGCGGGGAGGGGACATCTGCTTTTCCCTCCCAGGCCCAATCAGGGTGGTCACAGCAAGAACCAGGTTCGACGGAGCGTTCGCAATGGGCCTGGTGCTTCACAGGCGTCCCCCAAGGTCAGCTCTGCCACTGCTCCCATTTCATAGATGAGGAAGCTGAGGCACGTTTAAATGAGCTGCCTGAGCTAGTAGGAGAAGCAGGGCCAGGATTGGATCCAGCACCAATTGGGTCCCACCAAAACCCACGTGCTTCCGCTCCGCCCACGGTGGGCGGGGCATGTCCCTGGGGAAGGACCAGGGTTCCCGCAGGTGCTCGTCAGGGGAGCACTGTGCGGCGGGTGCTAAGAACTCTCCCGCGACAGTGTGGATGGTGAGTTGACTCCACGCTCCTATGGTAACCTGCGGCAGGCAGAGGCGTTAATTGGCAGCGACAGAGAGAGCCCAGAGCCAGGCAGAGCAAGCCTGTCAAAAGTCCTGAACAAGGCAAGTGCTTTCTATATTATTTTTCCTGCCCATATTTATTATTTATTTAGGAATGTGTTTTCCCCCAAGCTCTTTCTGAGGCTGCGGTGAGGAGGGCAGGCAGCGCGGGTGAATCGAAGAAACCTGGGCTCGCCCTGCGCGGGGGCTGTGCCTGCCCCACCCCGCACTCGGGACTGGGATCTGCAGCGGCTCTGGTGGTGGCCCATGGCCAGGGTGGAGCCAGCCCAGCCAGCCTAACACCAGCCCTGGGTCCGAGCTTCTTGAAGATCTGCTGAAAGCCCCAGACCTCTTACTTACAGGTCTGGGGGGTTATAGAGTCCCCTGACGTCTCTGTGGAAAGCCTCGGGGCCGGGGACCCCAGAGCAAGCCCCTCTGGGCTGGCCTCCAAGCTTCTCAGGGACAGGGACAGGCTCTTGTTTGTCCTGGAATCCCCCGCACCCAGCAAAGGCTGGCCTGTCACAGGCCCCACGTGTGTTGAATGATGAAGTGAACTCCAGCTAGAGATTCTCACACCCACTTTGCAGACTGGAAAACTGAGACCCAGAGAGGGTGTGCGATTTGTGCTATGGCCCGGTCTGACTCCAAAGCCCAGGCTCCATCCTCTCTACCTGCCCTTCCAGCAGCGCTGGGATCGTCACGAGAGGTCAGCAGTTCGTAGGCGACTCGGGCGGGCAAGCGCTTCAACGCGTTGGAGCATTCAGTCTCCATAGCTACCGTAGCAACAGGTTCTAGCATTGTGCCTGTTTTAAAGCTGAGGAAACTGAGGCACAGAGACATCAGGCAACTCAGCAAGGTTCTGAGCAAATAAGTGGCAAAGCTGGGATTGGAACCAAGCCGGCTGCCTCCAGGGCCCATGCTCCCACTGAGTAGGCTGCCCCAGCCCCCTCGGGACTGGCTTAGGTCTTGGAAGACGGGAACACCCAAGACCCCCTGCCCTGTGGAAGGGGCCTTTGGGAGGCATCAGTGCCTGGAGCCGAAGGCCAGGCACAAAAGCCAGCCCCTCCCCAGCAGCAAACCCCGGCGCTAGCATTTGCCAGCTGGGGGGACCTCAGGCCTTAGCTCCCCTGTCAGGAAGACAGGGGAGGGGACGACACTTGCTCTGAGATGTGTGCCTAGCCCTCCGCTCAGAGACGCACGTGCAACTGAGATGGTCTGCAGAAAGCGCTTAGAGCAGTGTCTGGCCCAGAGGAGTGTCCCTAAGTGCCAGTTACTGCTGCTGCTGCCGTTATTGTGGTTGACGCCCATGCCCTGTTGCTCCTCAACATCCATCACCGAGAAACTGAAGCCTCGGGATGGGGTAGGCGGGTGGACCCGGGGGAAGTGTCAAGCAGGAGACTGGAGACGCTGCCCTGTCTCCAGCCCTGCCCAGGCCCCGGGGCAGGTTTCCAACCTCTCTGTGGCTAGCCCCCTCCCGCCTCCCACCCACGCGCCAGCGGGAGCCATGACAGCTCCCACCATGGTGCTGTCGCGGGCGTCACAGGAGATGGTCCGCGGTGAACGCTGAGAGCCGCGCCGGCGCAGAGAAAGCGTGCCATAAACGCTGCTGCCGGGCCTGCTCTGTCTTACAACGTCATTACAAGTGTCTAGTTTGGTGGAGACCGGGCACTTTTGCACCAGCTGGCTGGGCCGGGCCCTGGCGAGGCAGTGAGCGAAATCGGACACATCCCATCTTCCCGTCTCTGAGCTCAGAAGCACACGCTCCGTGTTGACCAAACCGGCCCACGCGGCGCTCAGAAGGGGTGGGTAGGGCTGAGCCGCAGCCGGGAGGCGTAAGGCAGGTGCAGCACTGACAGCTAGATCGGGGAGGGCTGAAGGGGTTGGAGTGGGACCTCAAAGAGTGAGGACGAATGGTGCGTAGGGGTGGCCCAGGCAGAAGGCACTGCACAGGCAAAGGCATGGAGACGGGATGTCCACGGGTCACTGCCAGCACAGAGGACACCTTTGTGTGAACTAGACAAAAGGCGCCTTCCCCCATGCACGCGTCCTCCGTCTAAAGTGTACGGCTTGGAGAGAGGGCCTGGGCTGGATGCCGTGCCCTACTCACCCCATGGCTGGGAGCCCTCGTACAGTGAGCAACCTGCCCAGCTGCATGCAGCGGCCCTGCGTGTTCGAGAAAATGAAGAATCGGTGGGTGTTGCTGGAACACAAAGTCCATGGGGAGAAGGGTCCAATGAGAAGGAAAGTTGGAAAGATCCAGCACCTCCTGGAGCAGGGATGGCAGACTGGCTGTGTGTCGTCTGCCTGGAGTGGGAGGCGGAGCACAGAGAAGACACAGGCACGGAAGCTCCATCACAGAGAGAGCTGAGATCGATGAGTGATGTCTGCCACGAGCACAGACAGGGAGGGCGCGGCAGAAGCAGCCTGTGGCATGTGCTCTCCTCGTCTGTGAAGGGACAGCAAGCAAAGGAACCGCATTTTATTCTGGTGATGTTGCCAGGAGAACTTTCCTCACTAGAGGGTCTTGTGGGGCTGAGCCGGGCTGCAGCCGTAGGGGCCCCCAACCCCCTCACACTTAATCCTCTCCCAGATAAGCAAACAAAACAAAGGTGGCGGAGGAGGAAAAATCCACCAACTTGGGCAGAATGAAACTGCAGCAGCTTCGCTGAGACAGACCTGCCTCTGCCTCATACAGACAGAGCCTTGGGCACAGACACTTGCCCCCAAGGAGTTTGCGAGACAAGTGCAACTCTAAAAATTAATTTTTAATTGGCACACCCTTGCCATGGGAAAGAACAAAGGAGGGAAGGAGCTGCTAGGGAGAAGCCTCCCTCTCCTCCTAGAACTCAACCCCTGGTTCCCCCAGATTTCTCAATGACCCTCTAACCCCGGCTGTCCCCCGATGTAGCCACAGACTCCCCGAGGATACTGAGCGCTTGAACTACGGCCAGTCTGAACTGAGATGGGTCTTAAATACCAGGTTTCAAAGACTCAGTGCAAAAAAAAAAAAAAGAATGCAGAATATCTCACTGATCACTTTTATATTAATTACATGTTGAAATGTAATACTTCGCATAATTGAGTTAAATAAAATATAGTATGAACGTTTATTTCTCCTGTTTCTTTGTACTTTAATGTAGCTACTAGGAAATGTACGATTACAATTAATTAATTACAATTAATTTTTTTTTTTTTTGGTCAGCTCTCATTGCCTCTCCCAGTTCTGCATATACAACATATGAGGTACACTCACTGCATTTAAAATCCAAGTTCATAAAAGTACGACGCACGAAGAAACCGTCAGTGACAGCAAAACAAGGTCCCTCAAGCCCCGTCACTAGAGGCTCCGTAACAGATGAGAGCACAGAGTATCTTCGAGATAGAGTATTTACAAAACTACTTTAAAAGAATTGCATGTCATTAATCACAAGTTCTTAAAAATCAGTCTTCTCTTATTTGTTCTAATCTAGCTAAATGGCCCTGGAAATACAGTCCGTGGTTTGCTCGATAAATGCAAGTTGAAAATCATAATGTTCTCATCCAATTTCCAACTCATACATCGTGTTATGGATTTTTTTTTTCCTCCTAGCATTTCTCCAGTCCACTAAATATTCCAGACATACGAGAGTCTTCATTTGATTCATTCTAATAACTTTTTTCATCAATATGACTTTTGAGAATGCATTGGTATAGCAAATTAAATATTATTTATGACTTTAATTTGTGTCCTATTTGGATTTTACATTCACCGGGCCAACTTGGCTATCATCATTATCATATTGTTTTAGACTACTCCTAAAATTAAAATCCACTCTCATCTTTAAATGTTTTATTGTGCTTGTCGTTCTTGTTTTGTGCCGTCCCGAACATGATTAATTCTGTTAGCCAAGTGCATATGGCCCGCCTGGCCACCGTCCATTTCCTTCCTCACGGCTGCCTGCGAATGAGCACTTTATTATTACTTTCTTCGTGTTTTCAATTACCAGATGTGCTTCCCCATTCTTGGGGCCTCCGCGCTGCCCAAATCCAAGCCTTTGCCGTGACTTTGGAGGCCTGTGTGATGCGGCCCCCGCTCCAGCCTCTCCTCCCTCCAGCCCCGCCGGCCTCCCGGCCTCCTGTCGGCTGCTGGGACTCACCAAGCCCTTCCCTGCCTCTGGGCATTCCCATGTGCCCGTCCCTCTGCCCTCTCCGTTCTCATGACCAGCTCCTGCTCAGCCTTCTGCGCTCCTCAGAGAGGTCTTCCCAGACCCCTCTCCAAATGAAGCTTCCTCTCCACCACCGCTGCCCCCACCTCCCTGCACCCCAGGGTCCACCTTTTCTCCTCCTAGCCGCATCTCTACCCGTGGTATTTGTGTATTGTCTGCGTGTGTGTTGTCTGTCTCTCTGCTGCATCAGGGCAGAGATTTTATCTGCCTCGGTCACTGCTGTGTACCAGGGACTGGCACAGCCCTGAAACCTTAGGTCCCCTGGAACAGAGAGGGAAAGGGTGGGAAGAGAGAGAAGGAACTGGCAGCAAAACATCTCAAAGCAGAGGATGCCAGGGCCGAGACATTCTTCAGGAATTTTCTCCAGGGTGAGTCGAGAATGACAAGCACGTGCTCAGACACTCTGGTGAGTCTCGAACATGAAGAAAGAAGCATCAAGGCAATAAGGAGGGTTCTGGGGTTCCACGGCCCCTTCGGGAGATTTTTTTCTGATGATAGAATTAAAATAACACTGCACTGAGGATTGTCAATGCCAGAGAGGGTGTGGTCTCTTCTTTGCCATGAAGTATGTAGAAATAAGCACAGGTACACTCCGAGCTGGGCGGATAAGTGCCATTCTGCACCAAAGGCCTCCTCAGAAAAGTGGCCAACCTCAGGGATTGGGCAGGAAAAATATAAGATGAGGTTGGAATATTTTATGGTGCCAAAAAAAGTAAGAAAGTACTCAAAGAATCATGGAAAGATTTCCAAAAGACACAGGACCCAGTTTGAGAGGATTCCCACTGGCCAAACTGGGAATCTTTGAGCAATGAAATACATAGTAATAGTAATGTAATGGCTTCTAACCCACTGAATCAGGTAAGTTAGAATCTGTGGGTGCATTCTGATATAAAAATATGAATAAAGAAAGAAATGGACTAGAAGTAAAAGACAAAATCACCTTGTGGTCAGAAATCCAGGCACACGTACCTTTAGATGCCAGTCTGCCAAGCTGGCTGTCCCCATGAAGAGTGGCACACCTGGTATCTGCTGTCCCCAGCTGTCTGTGAACAGGGGTAACGTTAGCACCTTGCCCTCAGGTGCTCACGGGGCTGTCCTTCGGGAGTAAATGAGTGGTCAGCGTGAGAGAAGCACCAAGCCCGGGGCTCCACACCAAGGAGACACAGATGACCGTCATCATCCTTGCCATTATCGTGATCAATGTTTTTACGGCCCGAACACCGACAGCAGAGGCCTTGACAAAATGACTTCTGGAGGTGTCTCTCTGCCACTTTAATTGGCAGGTGTGGCCCTCCCTCAAAGGTGTGGCCTTCCCCGACCATACTGTTCAATTAGCCCCATTCCATTTTCTCCTGTCACTTATCAAAACATCACAGTTAACAAAGTTTTAAATTATGCATTTATTTGCGGTTTACTTGTGTGTTGTCTGTTGCTACTCCATAGACTATAAGCTCCGTGTGGGAAATGAGACCCACAGGTCCTTTTTATTTTAAATTTTATCTCAGGGGCCTCGCCCAGCACAGCAGGGTCTCAGTGAATGAATGAAAAAAAAGAACTGTGGCAGCTCAGGGTCCGAGGAGGCCACCGTCTGCACAGCAAGCCCCTGTACTCCTCTGCCAGCCTTGCCCAGGGCTCCACTTGACAGAGTGCCCAGGCACAGAAGTCTCTAATTTAGGCGTGAGCGTGGAGCCAGGACACTGGTCATTCTGCAGCGTCCTGGAGTTCATAGCAGTTAATGCTCCGCTATGGTCTCAACGTCTGTGTCCCCCCGCAATTCACATGCTGAGATCCTAACCCACAAGGCGACGGTGCAAGGAGGCAGGGCCTTTGGGAGGCGATTAGGTCACAAGAGTGGCACTCTCATGATTGGGATTAGTGTCTTTATAAAAGGGGCCCCAGAGAACTAGCTCGCACCCCTGCAAAGCCAGAGCACCACCTATGAGCCAGGAAGCCGGCCTCACCAGACACCAAGTCTGCCAGCACCTTGACCTTGGACTTCCCGGCCTCAGGAACTGTGGGAAATACATTTCTGCTGTGTTCAAGCCTCTCCGTGTATGCTGCTTTGTTACTGCAGAGCCCGAGTGGACCAAGACAAGGGCTCACTTTGTGCCGGATCCTACTCTAAGCAATTTATTAATAATACACAAATAAAATCGTTGTATTCTCATCGTGACTCTACTAAGCGGGTAAGTTTTTAAGCCTCATTTCACAGACAACAAATTGGGTCACCAGAGAGCCTAAGCAAGTTTCCAGGTCCCCACCGTTAGTGGAGTCAGGATTCAGACCCAGGGGGTCTTAACCTTTGCACGATGTCAGTGAGGAATCCAAAGTTGGTAGAGAATCTGGGCTGGAGCACGTCCTACGGAAAGCAGGAGCGACCATTCACGAGCCCTCGTGTATGCTAGACGCACTCCTGGCACTTTTCATACTTTGTTTTCTTAACCCTCCGATGCCACCATGGTACCACACCAGCATGCCGGTTGCCAAAACCCCCAGCGTCTGCCCTGCAGGTGAGTTGAGAGCCACTGTCCGGCCGCAAGGTGTCCTGCCCTGAAAGTCCACCTGCATTTTTCTGCTGCTTCTCGCACTTTTGTACTGGAAGGAAAGGAGGGGTGGGAGAGTGGAGGGAAAGAAGAGGAAAAATCAGGCAGTGTCTCCACCAAACACTTCCAGTGGCAAGGAGTTAAGTGATGGGTTCACCTGAGCCAGTGACCGCCACCTGCCTGGAGGGGAAAGTCATCGCACCCCCATGAAGACAAGGCTTCGGCACGATCGAAACAACAATTCTCGTGTTCCTTGTGTAATGGTTATTTTAAAACCATCTTTATTTTCTTTTTTCTTTTTTTAATTTACCTGCTTGCAAGGACATTCCTCTTCTCAGAGGAAGGTGGTTGAGGTGGCCCTCGGCGGAGCTCCCAGGCTATGGCCGAGCAGGTGAGTCCGCCTGGACCCTCACGCGCCAGCCTGTGCTCTGACGCCAGGTGTCCCAGCGGTGTGGCTGGAGGCGGGGTGGGATTCGGAGCCGTGCAGGGATGAGGGGATCTACCGGGACGGGGAGCCCCTCATCCCACATGACCGTGGTTCTTGTAAAAGGGGAAACGAGGACGCAGACACACACAGGGAGGACGCCCCGTGAGAGCCAAGCTCTGCTGCCACAGCCAGGAGGGAGGCCTGGGACAGACCCTCCCCTGGCGCCTGCAGAGGGAGCATGGCCCTGCCCACACCTTGACCTTGGACTTCCAGACTCCAGGACTGGGAGAGAATAAATTTCTGCTGTTCAAGCCACTCGGTGTGTGGTACTTTGTAACGGCAGCCCCAGCAGACACATGCACTGTCCCTTCCTACATTGTCTGAATCGGGGACCACGGTATTACTCCAGGAAACTAACACGGCAGGTAGTGTTATGTCGCCATTTCACAGATGGACAAATTGAGGCTCAGAGGAAAGGAGCTGCCCAAGATCTCGAGAAGGACTGAACCCAGCTCAGGCCGACCCTCAGTCCCCAGGGACATGAAGTGCCAGGAACTTGGTTATTCTGTTTGTGGTTTCTGGGCAGAGACTCAACAAAGGGCCGCAGAGGCGCAGCTCAGAGCTGCCCCCCAGCTGAGCCCTGGGTGGGGGAGAAGAGGCCTGGAAGCTTCCGGCCTTTCCAATCAGCTGGCAATTGGCCTCAGAGATGGCCTTCGCCTTCCTTGTGGTTTTGTGCCCTCTGCCACATGCCTTGCTCAGGAAAGTCAAGGCCCGTCTTTTCAGTCCTCTTGTGAGACCTGTCCCTGTGGGCAAGTCCCGATCCCCGTGGGACGTTTCGGGGCCTGCTAGAGGAACACGCTCTGCAGTCATGCACAGGAGCGAGAGCAGCGAGAGCTGGCCGGGTTTTCTTGGACGGGGTTGGAAGCGGTTCCGTCCCAGCGGCTGTGGCACCTGGGCAGGGTGGAGCTAGTGGACCTCTCTGCACGACACAGAGGAAGGGGCTGGGAAGCGTGCTCTTAATGGTGCAAGCAGCCCCGCGGGCCCTGCAGCGCCCCCGCCCCCCCGCACATGAGCACTGCACACTCCTCCCGCTGCCTCAGCCGTCCCATGAGGTCCCCAGCCGGGCGGGGTCACCAGCGGCATTCAGAAGGGAGTTCTGGCCTCGAGAGGACAAAGGAACTGCCTGGTGGGGCAGAACCAGCCCGGCGCAGGGAGCTGGGCGCTGCCTCCTCCTCCCCACCAGACGCGATCTAGCCACGGAGCCTTCCCTCCGCCCCGCCTCTTCTCCTGAGCGACAATAAACCTCCTTCAAGGTCAGTTCAGGTGTCACCCTTCCGAAGCCTTCTGGGCCCCCAGCCACCACACGCAGACTCCGCCCCCTGTGTTACCACTTTGGCGGCGCTGTTTTCCCGCCAGACGCAGGCTGCAGCATGGAGGCCACTGACAGTCACCTCTTTATGCTGGTGTTTTAGAAGTGACCCAAGGGACAGTCCTGCGGGCTGGTGGAGGACTTTGCCTGCATGGTGGCCTGAACCCCATGACTTGTCATTTGGTACCCGGGTAGGTCAGGCAGTGCCTGAGGGAGTTATGTGACGACTGGAGCCACTGGCCATGGAACCAGCCTGCCGGGGTTCAAATCTGCTATTTACTGGCTGTGTAGACTCTCGAGTACACTGCTTAGACTCTTGTGCCTGCTTCCTCGTCCGTAAAATGGGGAGTGTAGAAGTGACTCATAGGAACACCACGTGGCTCAAATCCACACAAAGCTCTGAGGACAACGTCAGGTGCAAAGAGAGCGCTCAATACATGGCAGCTCTTCTTACCATCACGAATCCGCCTCTTTCCGACTCCCCAGCCCTGCACGCCGGGTGCACAACTCTACGGCAAGTGACGTTACCACTGCAGAGGAGTCCCTTTATTTATAAAACAAGATGAAATGAGCTGACCACCAAGCTCTCTTGTACTCTAAATTTTTCCACTTCCGTGATACATTTCAGATTGCCATGCGGAGTCCTCCCCGAGTCCCCAAGACTGGCCCTGGGGTCACTTCCAGCACGAGAAAGCAAACGCACCAGCAAGAAGAGGCAGGGAGGCCACAGCAGAGCCAGACAAAGACCACTCTTGCCAGGGGGGAAGCAGCCACACTGGTGGGAAGGTTTGGAACTGCTCTCAGAAGCCTTTCAGGCTGGTCTGTGTGGCCACATCCAGATAAGCATTTTATTTATGCCTAGAAAGCTGAGTGGTGACAATTAGTTTCCAGCTCTGTAACGATGTCCCCTCCGATCATTCCGGTCCCATCCTCCCTGCTCATTAGGGCGAGACTCTTGTTAGCAGCTTTGCAAGTTGGGGAAGGGGAAACAATCAGAAGCAGGTGGGTGGGCCCCCCAGGTGCAGACGGCTCCTTCCTCCAGAAGCAGCCCACGGCCCTCTCCTCCCCTCCTCCCTCCTGCCGGGGTCGCCTTCTATCCCTGGGCAGGTGGGGCAAACGCTTGTCATCTGCCTAATTGTTGAACAGGATAATATGCTGGATTTCAAAATAATTAGGTTGGTGGTAATGAGGGTTTGATGGTTTCTGTGCAATTAGACGGATGGACACAAACGCTTTGTTTTTAACCTTTGGCGAGGCTAATGGCCTCAGGTGGGAATAGGGCAGTGCTGCATTTTGAAAGGAGGAAAAAAATACCCTGGGAACCTCAGAGAAAATAAGTCACAGGCTGGGCTCCTTCTTTCAGGTTTGCTGCTCTGGATACCTGGCCAGATATTTCCTGGACATCAATAATGAGGGATTTCAGACCGACAGGAACGGGCATCAGCGGAGCCAGCCCGCTATGGGGTTGAATCTGCTCTGCAACCCTTCTTGACTCTGTGCCCTAGAGCAGGCCACTTGACCTTGCTGAGTCCCGGGTCCTCACCTGTAAAACGGAGATGGCAACACCCACTGTGCACAGGGCTGTCGTGAGTGTCTGGCACCCAGTGAACGTGTGGTGAAGATTTGGTGAGTGTAGGAGGGGCCAGGGAAGCTCGGGGAAGAAGCATCAAGAAGCCCGAGCACGGCAGAGCCAGACATGGGCAGTGAGTCCCCTTTCAACCAACATAGTAGAACTTGCATCTTCAAAGGCTCAGGTAACTGGCTGTTTAGAAATTCCCCCAAAACAAAACAGGAAAAAAGAAAAAGAAACCACCAGCTTAATTGAGGCTTGGAAGATTGGAGTCACGGCTCCACCAGTACGGAGCCATGGGGCCTTGAGAGAACGCCCTTCCTCTCCACGAGCCTCGGCTTTCTTGTCCCGTCGGGCAAAGCCCCTCCCGGTCTCACCCGGCAGCTGTGGGAACCGGGTCTGCGAGGTCAGACTGGGCGGCAGGGACCTAGAAACCAGGCGAATTGGGCAGGGTGATCAGAAGATGTGGCTGCTGGTGGGTCCCACAGGCTGTTACCTTCAAGGCAGGTGTTATACGGCAAGTTGGGAGAAGGTGACCCAGGGCCTGGGCAAGTGGGCAGTACTGGGGAGGGATTTACCCACCCAACACACATCTTCTGTTCAGGGTCCGGGGCTCTCATGTGGGGTGCAGAAAGAAATAATGTCCAGCCCCTGCCAGGTGAGTTGTCACAGTGTACAGTGACAGGCCACCTAAGTGAAATTCGGAGAAAGCATAGATGACAGAATAATCAGCTTGGCCAGGACAAGTCAGGGAGGGCTTCCTGGAAAGTTCCAGGCTGGGCCTTGAAGAATGAATCGACGTGGCCTCACAACAGACGGGGAGTCAAGATTAAGATTTCAAACTACAGTGCATGTGGGTGGTCCATGGGAATACATTTCCCCTTAATTACAAGAGGGAGAAAGAACTTTCTTGGCAACTGCAATCGTGTGAAAAGCCAGTTCTGAATGCTAGGCGGCTCCAGCAACCTCTACCAAGCTGTCCGTCTGTCCCCACAGCCTTCTTCAGTGCCCCTTCATCACCAGGCTGGAAACTCCAGGGACGCTGGGTCAGCAGTCGCAGCACTGAGAGGAGGAGTGGTTCCCGAGGCTGGTGTCCATCAGCACCATGGACAGCGGCAGGCCGCCCTGTGCACCCGTGTTAGGGCGGCAGCTCTCTCCTGCACGCCCGCTCGGGTTCTTCTGAACTGTCTTCCTTACCCGGACTCAGGGCCGCTTTCTTCTCCTATGACGTTTTGTGGCACTATTAGTAAACCAGGTGCCCAGTTTTGCTAGAATCCATCCAAATGCCTAGGGCTACACTTAGAGATTTTTTTTTCCCCAGGTGCCACTTTGGTCCAACCTGGCAGAAGCCCCACAGATAAGAGTGCTCTGACTCCCTCTGTGAGTGTGGGAGTGGGAGGCTGGGGCCCGCCCGGGCTCGGATGCTGGGACCAAAGGGAAAAGAAGGGCAGGTGTTCAATTGAAGGCAAGGACCTTGAGACTCCCCTGGGCCCCAGGTGAGTCCCAGGCTGACACTGCCTGTAATCCCCCCATTATAGGGTAGAAGCCCAGGGGACCTTGCTCCAGTCGGCTCTGCCTCCTCTCTGGCCCCGGGAGCTGCCTCCCCTACAGGAAGATCAAGGTGGCTTTAGAGGAAGTCCTGAGCCAGGGCCATGCCTAAAGCAACTCATTCCATGGAGGAACACAGGTTCCTGCTAAAAACTCAAGGTCAGCCTAAGGAAATGACATACTCAATCATCCCACCCAAGTCAGACATCCGGTTCAAAAGGAAATGGCAGAGCTCTGTACTACCGCAAAGATGGCGTCGGGAGCCCTGAGCGCCTGCTTCTGAGCATGCCTTCCTCCAAGGATCACCATGCTGGGGGAGACACCAGAAAGGTCTCTCTGATGCTGTGGGAACCCCCAAAAATGTCCACTGCTGCCAGAACAGAGCTGGGATGGAGGGGGCCTGGAGTTGCTCAGCCCAGCCCCCCAGGCACAGAGGCTGTGGCTTCATGGAGCAGCCACTAGCCCAGAAGCCAGAGCCTGTGGTGCTCGTCCTGTTGGCACCTCTTTCCTGGTTACCCACCGTCACTCCGAGAACCACCGTAAGGGCTTATGCACTGTGTTCATGACACCTGCCTGTCTTGCAGGGTGGCCAGGCAGGTCGTGGGACCCTACTGACCCTGCACCATGCTTCTCCTTCCCCTTGTGCCTCACTGGACAAAGCAGCCCCGTGACATTCCGTAAATGCCCACTCATTTTTAATTTGGGGCATGTTGCATGATTTCAGTGCATGTTAGCCACCAGCATTATAATTAGAGCACCTGCCACATACCAGGCACTGTGTAGACATTAGGACTATAATGATGGACACAGGAATCCCACAGTGAGCCGTCAAATGCCTATGTTCTATGATAAGTATGGGGGACCCATCATCCCACCCAACAGAGAGTGGCTTCTCACTGCTCCAACCCCACAGCGCAGCACCGCAGCTAACACACAGTAGGTCTCCATCTTAGCTAAATGAATAAAGACAACAGAAAATGTTTTGAAAATACCATAAAGTGCTAGAGGATGTGCATGGTTATTAACAACAGGAACAAGGCTAAATTCCCTAGCCATCTGCCAGAGATGTGAAAATCAGAAGAAATAACAAGAAGTGGAGGCTCTACTCATGTTTCAGTTAACAGAATGAAGAGGGGTGGTCCTGATGACAATGACAGGGCTAATCCAATCTGCTCCTGTGGGTCCCCTCTAGCTGGGGTGGTCAGAAAGGCCCCCCAGTGGAGGGGGCATTTCAGCTTGGAGGAGGAGATGGGCTGGGGGCTTATGGCATAGGGAGGGCAGAGGGCACAGACGAGAGGCCAGGACTGGCTGGGTTTGGCCAGCCCAGCAGGTCTGTGGTCCACGCCATCAGATCACACTGCTTCTTCTTTGACTTGCAGTCTCCCAGGCCCCCAGAATCAGGATCTACGAAGGAGCCCAGGAACCTCCATTAAACCAGTTCCTGAATAGGATTCAGATGCAGAACCAGACCTCCAAATGGACACCCCAAGTTCATAATGGGGTGGGTGGATGGCTTACAGGCCACGATGGCCCTTGAATGATGGGCTTTAATCTGAAGGCATGCGGGAGCCACAGAGGGCTTTAGTGCACAGAAGTGCCCCGGTCAATGCTGTAAATGAGGGGTGAAAGATGGATTGGGAGAGGGGAGAAACTGGAGGCAGAAAGCCCTCCTGGGGAGCCGCTGTGACAGTTCAGGCGTGAAGTGACAATGGCCTAAGCCCAGACAGAGGTAGCAGGGACAGAAAGAAGGGGATGGAACTGAGCAGCTCTATGGAATAGAATTGATAGGACTTGGATGGAGGGGGATGAGGGCAGTCAAAGATGACTTATTCAAGATGCCTTTGGTGTTTTTAATGTAAAATACAAATATGAACATGTGCGATCTTATATTCCTTAATACTTATCTGATTTGAAGAAATAGCTCCCTATCTCTCAGCTCCCAAAGACTTAGGACGGCTCGAGACAATATTAATAATGATGTATTTTATGGAACATGAACTTTGCCATCTGTGGTACCAGCATCAAAAAGTCAATATGAGTAAATGGACGAGCTCGTCGACGAATAAAATTAATTTTCTCTTTCTGCTGCATCACTAAACATAATTTCAGAACGTCATGGTAATATCTGCTGTCCATTATCATGGTCGTGAGATGGAGAGGCAGCCAAGTTGAAACACGGAAAGAAACGGCCATCTCATAGCATCCAGCGCACAGAAGCACACACGCCGCTGAAACGGGCGTGGGTTCCAGCAGGTACACGGCCCCCAACATCTTGTCTCAGAATTTGTCACATTTGCAGCTAAGGGACCTCTGCCCTTTGAATGTGAGGAAATGGATTTTAACACATCACCTGGTTTTAACCTACACCCAAGTGTTCTCCAATAGAACGGATGGCCAGGCCTGGGACGAGACCCTGGGGACCAGGAAGTCCAGCCTCCTGGTGTGAGGAACAGGGAGAAAGAGATGACAGAGGATGCCACGCAACAGAGCCGGGATTTGAACCCACGGCTTCTCAACCCTGGAGTCCCATCGCATCGGCAAGGCCCTTCTGGCATGGAGGAAGTGGGGAGAAGGGCTGCCTCCAGGGTGCGGCCGCTGTCTGTGCAGGGAACGCGGAGACGCTGCGTCAGCCAGAAGGAGCATGCCGGCGAGGGCAACGGCTCGTTCATTCAGTCGACTGGCCGTTGGCCGCCTACGACAGACAGACAGACGCCGCTTTACGCCTTGCGGCAGAGCAGAGAACGAGCCACGCGAAGCACCTGCCCTCGCAGAGCTCATAGTCCGGCGGGGAGAGGCCACGAGCACACAGGCAATGAATAAATAAACGAGAAATGCAGGTGGCGGTGCACGCTCTGAAGGCAGTGAACAGAGTGAAGGTGGAGAAGGCAGCTGGTGGCCCCGCGTGGAGGGCAGGGGCCTCCCTGAGGAAGGGACTTCCAGTTTCTGGACCTCTGAGCCACTCTTTCCAAATAACAGAGAAGGAAGAGCAGCCACCGTTTCCAGGGCTCTTCTGGTGATCCCTTTGCTGAGCACGACCTTGTTGGCACGTCACGACAGGTTCTGCCACCCCCATGGTGCTGACAAGGCCTGTGGGTCCAGAAGAACTGCGACAGTCCAAGAGGCGGGTCCAGGCCCCACACCCCGTCTGTCTACCCACGAAGCCTCTGTCCTTAACCTGCCTCCCAGCACCGCTGCTGCCGAGTTCGACACCTCCTGCTGGGCCGCGCCTTCCTGTCGATTCTCAACTTTCCAGAACACAGGTCCCGACACCCTGCACCGCGACGAGGGAAGGGCTGGGGGTCTCTCCAGGAGCCTGCGTCAGGCATCAGAGGAATGGGGGCTGCAGGCCCCGCGAAAGCCACCGCTGTAGCCTCGTGATGCAGTGGGGACAGGCTGAGGGTTGAGGCGTCAGGAAACCACTGGCCTTGCTGGGCCTCTCTCCCTTCCCCTCTAAAATGGGGTGACAGCGCTTGCCCTGCCCACATCACAGGCTCATGGGACAATGACACCGATGGGAAAGTTTTTGAATGATGTCATCTTGCACGTTGTCTCGGCCATAGCATGCTCCTGGTGGGGGGCGGGGTACGTGTTAAGCACTCAAAACCGTCAACGTCAAGGCTAAAGTCAGGGCTAGACGGTGAGTCCTCCTGAGCTCGCGCCCGTGCTCCACCGCCCTAGGGAGAAACACCCTCACCCTCACCAAGGCAGACACGTCCGCCACAGCCGCCACGGTGGCCGGAGTCACAGAGCCTTTCCTGGGTGCCCGCGAGGGTTTCCCCGGGGCGCCCGGCAGAACGAAGAGCAGCAGCCGCCGTCGTGCGGAACCTCAGACGACGCACTTTCTTCCAAAACCGGAATCCTGCGTGTGCACGACCTAGACAAACAGACGCCCGGTCCCGGGCCGCGCCTGCCGGCTGCTGCTTTCCCTGTCGACGGAGGAAATGCCCTCGTGAGAGCCGGTGGCCTTTTTGTACTTTCTCTCAATGGTTGGAAGGGTTTTTTGCCTTTCGGTTGACACCGTGGGTGACAAAGATGGATTTTCTGAGCAAATGTCTGTGTTGTTCGCGGCCGTGTCTGTGCAGCGGGGAGCAGGCAGCTGGAGGACGGAGCCCCCTGGGGAGAGGAGCCGGAGGGCCGTGTTGCTCTGCACCTTGGTCTGTTGGGCCGGGCCACTAATTGGAACTTACTGTCCCATTAATGAGTTTTCTCTCCAGAGATGCATGTGACCATTCCGACTCTCGAGTCCCTGCCTAATGGACTATTGAACAACAGAGGGCCCACGCGGCTTTGTCTCCGAGGCTCCCTATTCAGCGAGCGGCGGTCCCCAATTAACCCCGCGCTCCAAGACCAGAGTGGCAAAGCAACTCTCAGCCAGCGCCTGGAAAAGGGCTGAACCGGTATGATGTAACCACTCCCTCCCTGGAAAAGGCCAGCACGGCCACCACCTGAGCAGGGGACGCCGGCCCCTCGGCGGCCAGGAATCAATTTTCAATCTCAAGATGGCACATCTCCATTTCCAGCCACCAGGAGCCTGACAGGGACCCCCGTGGGCGAGGCTCCCAGGGCATGCTGGGGCACACCTGGAGCAGACTTTAAGCTCCGGCAGGTCCACAGAGCAAGCTCGTGGCCAGACATGTGCGAGGACGGCCCTCCCTGCCCTTCTCCCCGGCTGGGGTGTCCACAAGCCAGTTGCTTTCCCCGCCCGGACCTCAGTTCTCGCCTGTCAAATGGGCATGACGCCACGTAGCTGAGGGCTCTGAGGTTAACTGCAGGGGGTGGTGTTGACAATCAACACCTGTTGCTCTACCTTTCACTGGATGTCTTATGTGAAGCACATAGGAAATTTAGTGTTAGCCTCAGATTCACCCGACCACTGTTGAGCCCTGCCACGTACCAGACTCTTTTTCACATGTGCCATTCCATTCAATTCTCGCCATTGTTGCTGTCAACGTTTTACAGATAAGGAAACTGAGGTGCCAACGTCAGCTGACTCACCCAAGATCTAAGTCACAACCTGTTGGAGCTTAGGTTGGAACCCCATCTTCTGGCTCCAGGCTGTTGGGGTCTCTCTCCTCTCCAGGACCTGTAGATCCCTCCTCTCTACTGGCCAGCACCCATCCCTCCTTGCCTGGTGGCCCCTGTCCCACCTCTGGCCCCAGCCTCGTGCCAGTCCCCAGTTCCTGCAGGAGTCTGTGCATGTGGGCCCTGCCTTTCTCATTCGGACCCCAGCTCATATCACTACCAAGCCACACGCACCGGGAGGGCAGAGAGGGTGACTGACAGTTCACCACTTTGCCCAGGGCCTGGCTCAGCGTTGACACTCGCTGTATACTGAATGCATGAATGAGTAATGAACGAAGAAAAGAAAGGTGAACTCATGGGACTGAAGTCTAACCAGGAACGTGGTACCTAGCAGGCCAGAGGGAGACTCCTCGGCCCTTGAATGGTCTTTTTCTATGCAGGTGACTCCAACCTCTTCCAGAGGCACGATCTCCTTGCAGCAAGTCCAGCACAACACACCAAACAGGGAAGATTATATAGCAGCAATATCTGGGCCTACTTTTTTCAGAAGTGTGACTCAAGCCCATTGACACAGAATCAGGCAGAGGCCTGGCGATGCTCAGCTCCATCGGCAAAGCCGTCCCATAGCCCATCAGGTCAGTGCATGTGGTGGAGTTTTGCCCGGATTCCTGCTCCTTCTGATTCCCTCCAGCAACTCCAGTCCTCTGTGTACTCTGAGCACCAAGCCTTGCCTCCTACTGTTCCAGCTTCCCCAGGTATTGCCGGCCCTGACCACTGCCTCAGATCACCTGTGCACTCCTGCCTGTGTTTTAAGCCTCTAGCCAGATGTGGCTTTCAGGGAAAGCTCAGCCCATCCCTCCCTCTTGCTCTGACCAGGCTCCCTGGTCATGCCTGAGTTTCCCCGGCATAAGTCTCCTACATCTGCACCACTGTGAATGAGCACCTAACCCATCCCAGTCTCAGCTCTCTGGCCACAGCATCCCTGGTGCCTGGCACATCATAGGGGCTCAGTAAATACTTGATGGGGGATGAATACGTGTTGCACAGGTGTTCACCTCTGCGATGCAGTGGCCTGGTGCCACTGGACACTGAATTTCTGCAAGTCCCCTGACCTGTTCCATGGGCACCAAGCATCCTCTGCTGATGTCGCCACATCTCTCATGAGGTCTGCCCATGGGAGGGCTCATCGCAGCCCTAACTCAGGAATTCTGAAAGCACGCTGTTTACCATTCTCCCTGTAATGGAGCAAAGTGGATCCTGGCTTCATAATAATAAGACCAAGTACAGGGTGACCCCTTTCGGGGAACTGCCCGCACGTGTGTACGCACTGCCAGCCTCTCTCCCAGGACAAATACTGAAACGGTTCTCCCTCTGTCTCCTCCTGCCCCCTACAAGGCAGGTAGAGCAGGAAGAGGAGAAACTCTGTAATAACCTCGCCTACCAGTCTCATCTCTTTGCAAAAGAAAAGCAGTGTTTACTGGAAAATATTGTACAAAAGAATCTCTTCCCACAAGAAAAAAAATGTAATCATCTCTTTAGCGGGAAAAAAAAAAACAATTCCTTAAAACACAGCCATACCCTGCATATGGTCTGTTTAAATGCATTTTATTAAGATTTATACCACTTAATGATGGCTTAAAGAATCACTACATAAACAATACCGTTTTAGCGTAAGAGGGTTGGAATATTTCTAATTCAAGCCAGTGAAAACTCACTCCTCGGTGGTTTATGAAACTTGAATACATTGATGTGGCAGCACTCAATTAATGTCAGGCCGTATGGATTCCAATCTGGCTTGAAATATATTTAAACAAATGAAGTAGATACAAATGTTGGCTCTCCGGCCAGCCGAAGCTAAAAAATCCATTCTCTAGCCTATTTATAATAAGAACTAATTTGAATGTAATTTATCTAAAGCACAATGTTTCCTAATTTTTACATGCAACTATAACTTATAGTTTAAGTAATAGTTATCTCCACGGATCTCAGTGCACTTAATTGAAAATGCATGTTATTAAAATGCAAGACTTAATCCTTCAAAAATAAAAGCATTATCCTAAAGAATAATTGAATACTCAGACTCAAGA
>VBSM01001979.1:6051686-6108593 GCA_008086735.1 Cheirogaleus medius
AGGAGGAGGAGGATGAGGAGGAGAAAGGCAGCGGCTCAGAGGGGGATCCACTGGAGGGGTCTTAGCAGAGGGCAGCCCAATCACTGGGGTAAAGGCGGGAAGAACAAACTCAACCTGCATTTGAATTTAAAATGTATAATCATCAGAAAGTGAAAAGAATGAAGATATACAATTATTATTAATATATACCCATCATAATTAAAAATTTTTAAGTGTAAAGACCACAGATTGGGAGATGTTATTTTCCATTCATATCACCAGCAAAGGGAAAAGATTTGAACATAGGTAAAGAACATCTACAAATCACTAAGAAAGAGACAAAAACACCCCAAGATGAAAGACTTTAAACAGGCTTTTCACAGAAGAAGAAACACCGATTGCTCACAAAGATATAACAAGACGTTCTGCCTCAAAAATAATTGGGAGATGCAAATTTGGTACCCACGGGTTTGAGAAGCTGTGGAGGGCCCAACAGGGGCACACATCCCATTAGGAAGCGATTGTGGGTGTTTAAGAATAAAATAAGGCCGGGGGCAGTGGCTCACGCCTGTAATCCTAGCACTCTGGGAGGCTGACGCGGGAGGATCACTTGAGGCCACGAGTTTGAGACCAGCCCGAGCAAGAGCAAGACCCCGTCTCTACTAAAAATAAAAAAAGAAATTAGCCAGACAACTAAAATTAGAAAAGATCAGCCGGGTGTGGTGGCACATGCCTGTAGTCCCAGCTACTCGGGAGGCCGAGGCAGGAGGATTGCTTGAGCCCAGGAGTTTGAGGTTGCTGTGGGCTAGGTCGACACTAGCCTGGGCAGCAGAGCAAGACTCTGTCTCAAAAAAAAAAAAAAGATTAAAGAATAATGTATATATTTTTTCAATTTATATGTATTATGTATTTCAAGAGGCTATTAAGTCATTAGGACATAAATATATGTTTGGTTTTTTGGACCTAATATTAAGTAACGAAACTCTTGGGTATTTCTCTTGGTTGAGGGGTGGGTGAGAAAATTTCCGAGACCTCAAGAGTGCCAGAACGGATCACACTGGGGACCTGGGGGCTGGAGAAGATGGCCTGTCCTGGAACCAGCCCAGCAGCGCGGCGAAGGCGGAAGTAGAGGAATCTGGGCGCTCTCCGCTGGGGCTGGGGCGAGGGAAGAACAGACAGGCTTTTCCTTTGGGGCTGTAAGAATTCCTCCAAATGACACTGCCAAGTTCACCCTGGCCGTTTCGGGATGGTGTAGGCTCAGAATGGCAGGAGGTCTGAGGGGGCTCAGAGGAAACGGTCCAGTCTCTGAGTAGGGGGTTCAAGTGTGGCCCCCAAAAGAGATATGCCCAAGTCCTAACCCCTGGAACCTGTGAATGGGAATTGGTTCAGAATTCGGGGTCTTCACAGACATAATTAAGTTGAGGATCTCGATATGCGATCACCCTGGATTTAGGGTGGGCCGTGACTCCATGACTAATACTCTTACAGGAGAAAGGTGGAAGGGGATTGGGGACACAGTGACACAGGGGTTGAGGCCACCGTGTGGAGACAGAGGCAGAGAGGGGAGCAACGCTGCCACCAGCCACGGAACACCGGGAGAGACAAGGAAGGCTCTGTCCTGGAGCCTTCAGAGGGGCACGGTCCTGCCCACACCCTGGGGTTTCAGACTTCCGGGGTGGGAGAACAAATTCTCGTTGTTTTAAGGCACCCCGTTTGTGGGGATTTGTTGTGATGTCCCCAGGAAACTGATGCATCCTTTCTGTCCCCTGCAGAGGAGTCAGCAACAGGGCCACCAGGAGGCGGGACGGGCTCAGAGGGGAATGCAGGATGGGGCTGTCACAGCTGAGGCTGACCCGCTGGCTCCCTGCACCACCCTGGGCTGGCGCGGGGAGGCCTCCTGACGAGGCTCGCTTATTTTCCCCACGGCCGGCGACGGTGTATTAGGGAAGTAAGGGTCACACACATACCTTGTCAGGCACGAGGTAGCAGTCGGGAGCCCGTGCTGGGCTCTGGGCCGGCTCCGCCCTTCTGTGCTGTGTGTTCCTGGGTCTGCCGTTTCCCACTCTGGGCAACCGTGAGTCCCTGGGCCAGTGGCCTTCCTGGGAAATGAGGGAGCAGGTGGACCCTGAAACCCCACAGCCCTGGGCTGCTGGGGGGAGGCAGCACAGTGATGCCATGTGTATCTGGGAGAGAGCGGGCAGGGCATTTTCCTGGCGGTTTTCCTTTGCGAGAGCTGCCGCAGCAGAGTGCCACACACTGGGTGCTCCGACAACCGGCTTCCTGTTTCTCCGTTCTCGAGGCTGCACATCCGCGATCAAGGTGCCGGTGAGGGTGCTTCCTTTGGAGGGAAGTGAGGAGGAATCTGTTCCAATGCTCTGTCCCAGCTTTCGCTATCCTCGGCGTTCTTTGGCTTGTAAATGGCCGAATTCCCCTATGTGGTCACATCGTCCTCCCTCTGTGTGTGTCTGTCCCCAAACTTCCCCGTTATATAAGGACACCAGTCACATTGGATCGGGGCCCACCCTAATGAGCTCATTGTAGCATGATTTCCTCTGTAGAGACCCTATCTCCAAATTAGGTCACATTCGGACGCATCAAAGGACACATTTTTTTTAACACAATTCAACCCATAACACTGGAACAGCCACCACCAAAACAAGGTAGTGAGCCAGCTCTCCCCCACACCTAACCAGCGAGAGGGCACAGATAGATCCTTCTAGAAGTCACTCGCCCACGTATTGCCCAGGGAGTGGGAGAAGAGGATGAAGAGAGATTGGCGGTGACATCTGTCGAGTCACCATGGCAAGGGGCAGAGGCCACGCTGCCTGGGTTTGACTCCCCGGCTTGGTTTTGCACAAGCTCTGTGGCCTCAGGCAATGTCCTTAAACCTGGCGAGGCTCAGTTCTCTCTGTTGCAAGATGAGAATGAAATGACAGCACCTATGCCCGGGGTGCCTGTGAGGAATAAACGAGAGGACACGTGGTAAGCCCTCAGTAGACGGTAACTGTTTTTACAGTCTTTGTGTCCCCAGGTTCTGAAACACCGTGAGTGTTTCCTTCACAGAAGGTAAAAGAGAGAATGAGGGAATATAGAAATATAAACCAATAAACTGGCATAATTTTTGCAGGCTCAGAACCACTGATTTTACGTGTCCATGGAAAAAACCAAATGCACTCGGGGAGCCGGAAGACTGCTGGTTTCCCCGCTCACTCCCACCAGCAAGTCCTCCGTGGGAGAAGGCAAGTTCACGGTGGCTCCCACTGCCGACTGGTAAATGTTTTATACTTATTTACAAGGCAGAGCAATTATGTATAATTATTCCATAATGCAAACACATTAGGAATACTTACAGCACCATTTTTTTCCTTCCTCCTAAGGAATCTGGTTGAACTCTATGTTAAAGATATTGTGCGTAATTGAAATTTGGAACAGGTGTAGGAAGGAAGAAAGAGCCTTCCTGGCTGAGGGTGAGAAATCGCAATGAGCTCTCGTGAAAATAGGAAAGCTGTCCTGGGAAGGCCTGGGAAAGGGTCTGCCATGGAAGACGGGCGAGCACAGACGTGCTGAAGAAATCAAGAACGTCCATGAAGAGAAGCCCGTGGACCCAGGCCCTCTCTGACACATCACCCTTTTGTGTATTCCTTGGCAGCACCTACCGCTTCTGAAATTATCTTCCTTCTTTCCCTTGTCCCTGGCCCGCCTACCCCCCACTAGACAGGTGGAATTGTTGGTCCAGCTCACCAGTTTGTCTCTGTAGCCATGGCACGCAGAAGAGGGCTGAGCACACAGTAGGCACTCAATAAATGCCTGTTGACTATGCAAGTAACTAAATGAACGAGTCGCTCCCTGAAGGGAAGGAGTAAGTGGGGAAAGGAATTGTCGTTAAATGAGTACTTGCTGCACGGAGCAGTCCCAGGACGTCACTCACTGCTCACAAGCACTCTTGGGGACATCGAGGGTCAGAAACGTTCGGTGGTTTGCCCAAGATCACAGGGGTGCGAGGCTGGGGAGATGAGAGGCTCGCCCAGCCTCGGCTCCTCCCGCCGTCCGGACTGTCGTCCGCATCACACTTCAAACACCCCGACGAAAGGGCACCCCAGAACGCCGTGAGTCGCCCAAGTGACGAGTCCCACTGTAATCGGAAAAGAGCAATCAGATACAAAAGCTGTTTTCAGAAAGGAAAAGAAGATCACCGTGGCCGGGGGAGGCCGTTCATCCCGGGAGCTCGTTTTCCTGACAGCCGAAGGGAAGCTTGAACTGCAGCCTCTCAACCTGAACTTCGCCTTGGCCTGCTCCGTATCGAGTGACGGCAGTTTGCCATCTGTCCTGGGTCTGGCCTCCGAGGACCCCAAGGGCAGATTGGATCTCCCCTGGCTTGGCCTTGACAGACAGACCCTGTCTGTTCTTCCCTGAGAAACAAAGGCAGCATTCACTGCCTGCTCCCTCGCAGATGGCCGGACACTCGCCTGTGGCCGTCTCTGCCACCCCACCGAGAGGGTCGGGGCTGGGCTGGTCACTGGACAGCGAGGGTGAAGCTGATGACAGCACCCGCGGGCAGAGTGTTTCGACTGGGGCGCGACACATGAAACTCGCTCCCCTTTGCCCCGAGTGTTGACTTACGGGGCCACGGGGAAAGAATGTGGACTTGGAGTCCAGCACACTGCGTGCCGGATCCTGGCTCCCTCCCGCGCTGGCCCATGACCTTGAGCCTGTCGCTTTCCTTCTCTACTCAGCTGTCTTAGCTATAAAAACAACTTCTTCCCTATGGAGTTATTGTGAAGATTTAATTTAATGGGATAACGTATGTAAATCACCTTGGATCTGACATTGAGAATGAGCTTCTTAAACAGTAGGTATTGTCATCATCATTATTATTATTAGATTATATAGACTCTCAGAAAATGTCTCTTAAGCCCAAGAAGTCTCCAGGAACAGGGCTGCAAACATTCTTTGTTGGACTAACCTCTTCCCAAAACTCATCCAGAAAACCAGTACAACATAGAGCTGTAGGAGAGCCTCAAAAGTCTTTTGATCTGCCCGTTTTACAGATGGGGACACCAAGGCCCAGAGAGGGAAAAAGAGTAGGCCAAGGCTACCCAGTCAGGCAGTAGCAGAGCCAGGAGGAGAAACCCATATCCTCAAGATGTTCTTCTTAACTTCTGTAGCTCTATATATTTTGTATCAGCTACTGTTGCTGCATAACAAATATCCCCAAAAGTAATGGCTTAGATCAACACCTTATTATCTGTATTAGTTTGCTAGAGCTGCAATAACAAAATACCACAAACAGGTGGCTTAAACAACAGAAATGTATTTTCTCACCGTTCTGGAAGCCATAAGTCCAAGATCAAGGTGCAGCAGGATTAGTTTTCCCAGTGGCTTCTCTCCTTGGCTTGCAGATAGTGGCCTTGTCATTATGTCCTCACATGGCCTTTTCCCTGTTCATTCACAACCCCGGTGTCTCTTCCTCTTCTTAGAAGGACACCAGGCCTATAGGATTAGGGTTCACCCCTCATGACCTCATTTAACCTTAATTACCTCCATAAAGGCCCTATACAGTCACACTCTAAGGCCCTGGAGTTAGAAACTTAACATATGAATTGGGATGGGGCCACACAATTCAGTCCATAACACCATCTCTCACTGTTTCTGGGGGTCAGAAATTCAAGAAGGCTCATCTGGGCAGGTCAGGCCAGGCGTCTCTGTCCTGCCATTGCGGTCGGACGGCGGGTGGAGCGGGAATGGCGGGGGCTGGAGCACCGGGAGCCTGGCCAGGCATTTCTTTCTCTTCTCATAGTCTCAGGCTCCTCCAGGCAGTCTCCCCACGTGCTTTGTTTGGGCTGCTTCGTGGCATCGCGGCCCCGGGCGGTCGGGCCACTTATACAGCGGCACAGGCTGCAACCCCAGTGATCCGGCCCACAGGATGGCAGGTGGACAAAGTCATGCCATGGCATCACTTCTGTCTCTTCCTGTCGGTTACAAGTCCTGAGCTGTACTGGGTTCAGTGGTGTCCCCCCAAATTCATGTCCACCCAGAACCCCAGAATGCCACCTTCAGAAAAAGGGCCATTGTGAATATAACTAGTCAAGATGAGAAGATGAGGTCGCACTGGAGTAGGGTGGACCTTAAATCCAATACGTCTGGTGTCCTTATGAAGAGAGGGAGATTCGAACACAGATCATCGCAGAAGAGACACAAGGATCCAAGGCCACATGAAGATGATGACGCATTGAAATAATGCAGCTACAAGGAACGCCAAGGATTGCTGTCAGCCACCAGAGACCAGGACGAGATAAGGAAGGAGTCCTCCCTAGAGCCTCCAGATGGAGCACAGCCCTGCCGATAGCTGTATTTTGGACTTCGAGCTTCCAGAGCAGTGAGGGGATAATTCCTGGTGTTTAAGTCACCCAGTTTGTGCTGATTTGTTACAGCAAGCCGGGGACGCTGATACGCTAGCCAGCCAGGTTCCAGGGGAAGGGAATCAGACTCTACCTCTGGATGGAGAGGGACAAAGTTGCAGCAGGCACATGGGACAGGAGATACCCTATACCACCCATCTCTGAAAAGTATAATCTGCCACAAATCTAAGAAGAGTGACCTTAAGTCACAGGCCTCCACATCCTGCCAAGCGGATCCAAGCTCTCTGGGGTGGCTACTCTCAACCTGAGAGCTCCTAAAGGATGGAGGGTGGTCGCTGGACCTGGGGCAGGAGAGGACACTGGCTCAGGTGGCCTGGGAGGTGTGGCTTCTGGGTCACGACTCCTAACCCAGCATGAAGCAGACCAGCAGCCCATGGCCCCTGAAGCCTGAATGGGGACATTTACCAGGTAATGCTAGGAAGCTGTCTGAGCTTCAGGGAAGCCTCACTTCCCCAGGGCTGGCTGGGCGTGAGGGGAGGGGCCCACCGTGCGCCTCCAGAGTCCAGACGTCTGTCCACCAGGGACAGCTGCTCAGCCGGAGCCTGCTCTCTCGCTGTCTCAGTCTGTTCGGGCTGCTATAAAAAAATATAAATTGTATGGCTTGTAAACCATGGAAATTTGTTTTCACGCTGTTCTGGAGGCTGGGAAGTCCAAGGTCAAGTTCAAGGCACCAGCAGATTTGGTGTCTGATGAAGGCCTGCTTCCTAGTTCATGGATGGTCATCTTTTTCCTGTAGCCCCCCATGGCAAAAGGGCAAACAAACTCCTGTGGGCCTCTATTATAAGAACACTGACCTGTGCACGAGGTCTCATGACCTAATCTCTTCCCAAAGGCCCCACCTCCCAAAGCCCTCACATTGAGCATTGGGTTTCACATATGAATTTTGAGGGGACACAAACATTCCGGCTACAGCAGAGCTGCAATAAACCAAAGCTCTGCCCTGGGCTGCCTTGTTCTCAAAGGAAGTGTTTGACCTCCTAAAAGTACAAGACTAGAAGTGGGGTAGACTCCAGCTATTGCTTTACTTAAAGGATCCCCAGCAGCAAAAGCAAAAGCAAACTCACAATGACTAAGTGCTGGGCTCCGAGCACAACATGAGTTATTTCTCACTCATGTGAGCAGGGTTTTGATTGGCAGGTGTCCCTCCGCCAAGGGGTGATTCAGGGACCCAGGCCCCTTCCATCTGTGGCTCCTCCACCTTGCACACGTGGCTCCCGCGCCACCATGCCCAGCTGCATGGAATCTGCAGGGAGGGGAAGAGCACAGAGCGTGTGCTGGGCGGTGGGGGTGGGGAAGGCCTGGGCCAGGCCTGGAAGAGGTGCCATCACCTCCACCTACAGCTCATTGTCTAGAACCCAGTCATAACACAAGGGAGGCTGGGAAGCAGAGTCCAGCTGCGTGCCCAGGAGCAGGGGACACGGGCATGGGGGGCTAGCCAGGGTCACCCGCAGAAAGATCAGGGGCCCAGAGAGGCTCAGTCATCGAGCACCCAGGCTCTTTTCCCTTCTCCTCTCTGCCCACAGCGAACCCTCTGCCAGCGGCCCAGGGTCCCCTGGCGTCACTGGGGGCTCTTCAAGCTCCACGCCATACAACGAGCCCATTCACAAACGCGGCTAGCTCTGCCCACAGCATGTGCCGACGCTGGCCCCTTCTCCAAGCCTCCATCATCTCCCTTCTCGGTGACCAGTGTCGCCTCCTCACGGGGTTCTCTGCTGCTCCTGCCTCCTCCCCTAGCCCTTTCTCACCACAGCAGCCTGAGTAATAATCCTTCAAAACAGACGTCAGAGATCTGGCCCGCTCCAAAATCTGCCCACGGCTCCACCTCTCTCCCAGAGCGGAGGCCAGTGTCTTCAGTGTGACCCGAGGTCCCTGCACAATCTTCTCCCCCATCACCTCTCGGACCTCATCTCCCCACCGTCCCTCCCCCGTTCACTCCATTCCAGCCCCGTGGCCCCCCTCACCACCCCCCTGCATGACAGGCACAGCCCTGCCTCGGGCCTTCCCACGTGCCGTTCCCTCTCCCTCCAACACAGGGCTGCACCCCTCTCACCTTCTTCAGGCCTTTGTTCCACAGTCATTTGCTCAGGGAGGCCCACCCTGGCAATGCCATCTGAAACTTCAATGCCCCTTCACTGGTTTAATTTTTCTCCTTGGCACTTACCATCATCATCCAGCAGACTACAATCTTGCTAACTTCCTGCCTCCCCTACAAGAATGTATTGCCGATGCCATGAACACTGCCTGGAACATTGCAGACCCTCAGTGAAATCTTGGTTGAATAAATGAACAGAAAGGCCACAAGGGCAGTGGAGGCTATATGCCTCCTGACTCGTGTCTAGCAGGATAAGAAGAGGGCTCTTGAATCTGACCCAGGCCAGTGTGGGAAGCATGTCGACCCCAAGACTAAGATCCACTATCCTCAGTGCATTGGCTCTTGTTTTCAGGATCATCCCTCATGGTGGCAAGACAGCTGCTATCACCCCAAGCATTACATCACACTGCAACATTGAAAGCAAGAAGCAAGAAGGGGCAGTCTAGCAAAAGGAACTCCCCACATACACCTCTCTTTTCTCGTCAGAGAAGAAAATCTTTCCAGAAGCTTTCCTATGCATCTCACAATCCAAACCTGGAATGCAGGACCACCCCTACTTGCAAGGGAGCCTGGCAAAGGAGCATCGGGCTCTCTGAGCCTCTAGAGTTGAAGGTGGGTGAGGGTGAAGGGAGACTGGAGTGGGTGCAGAGCCAGCACAGTGGCGAAGACCAGGCCAACCCATGAGAGCTGCCAGGCAAGGCCAGAGCTGGCACGGCCTGCCCTGGCCCCCGATCCATTAGAGCAGGGCCAGAACCTGCACTGAAGTTTCCCACGGCCCAACCCAGCACACTCCATCCAGTCCCAGTAGTTCCTACTTCATCAGAAGGAAGGGAGAAAGTTCTGTTAACAGCCCATGAGACAAACTTCACAGGGTCACAGCCATCCCCTTCCAAGTGCAAGGATAGAGACAAAACTCTTGGCTGTGAGTAGTACTTGCTCCTTGTGACCAAACCCGGCATTGCTGTAGCGACTCTGTGGTCCTCTCTGAACTTAGCCGCGCCCTGACTAAGGCCGACCGCCCACCCACACCATCCTCCCGGAGCTATTTTCTTCCTATTTAATTTCCCCTCCTTTTGCCACTTGATAGAATATAGTGCATTTTTTTTTCCTGCAAAGGACAGCTATTTTATCAGTATTACAAAGCACCTTCAATTTGAACTCAACTTGTAACCACCGCCGAAGACTGTTTTGCTTTTAGTCACTATTATGTGGAATGTTATTCATTACCTTTTTTTATTTCCAGCAATATGTTTTCTATCAATGTGTATCTTTTGTGACTCTTTTTTTTTTTTTACATGAATGAATTTCCCTCTCCCACAATATTAAACGCGTAGATAACATGCATGCCAAACGCCAGAGTGTCTTTGACTTCCTGGGAAAGGAAAAGCAAAATAGATTTGAATTAACTCTTTTCCCCGAGCCCATCCCCAGGACACACAGAGACCTCCTGCACCCCTGCCCGCCCTTCACCTGCCTGGTAAGGACGAGGCTCCACGGGCCCAGCAAGATAGGCTCGGTCCTCGTGGACGTCCCAAGTTTTGGTGCCCAGGTCTGCGGTAGAGGAGGGTCTGGTAGCTTCGGACACGGCACCAGGTGTCCCCCCTGCTCTTGCCGAGCGAGCAGCTGCAAGCTGGAGGAGCCCGGCACGTGGGGGCTGGGTCCGGATGCAGACTTGCGTTTTCCGAGTAGGTGAGCCTCGGAGCCCCGCGAGCCTCGGTCCTGTCTCTGCAGCGGGGTGATTCACGGGCTGTACGAGGACTGCACTCTCTCCTTGTCGGCGTGCTCGGCCAACTCTGAAGGATGGGAGTCGTGGCTGTTCTTCGAGAGAAGCAGGGCCCCGCCTCCTCGTCCCCGCTCTCAGGACCTCACAGTTTGCGAAGGAAGCCCAGAAATCCCTCCTATCCCCAAGGCCCTGTTCCCATGCTGCCTCCTCCTCCAGGAAGCCTTCCTCATCCCCCGATACCCGCTCTGTGCCCAGGGAGCACCCGGAGAGCAGCTTCCTGTTTCTCCTTTGTGTCACCCATTGGCCAGTGGGTCTCAGTGCCTCTGCCACGCCTGAACTCCCCTCATTCACCTTTGGAAGACCGGTACCCAAAATCCACTCGATGCTCAGGGAATACTGGCTGGCTTGATTGAGGCGCCCAGGGCCACACACACAGTAGCTTCTGCCAAACAACAACACGAACTTGAAACGGCGCTGGTTTCACCCGTGGGAACCGCAGAGCTGGAAGTGGGTCTCCGGAGCGCAGCGTGAGCACCCTCTCAAAATGCCGCTCTTTGAAGAACGGCTTTAGAGGACGCCAAGGGGCCGGGTCGGGGCGGGGTGATCGTTTGGCAAAGGGGAATCTCGCCACATCTGTGTCACTGAGAACCTGTAATAACCGACACATGGAAGACACGGGGCAGTTTACAAAGAGCTCTGGGGGACAGAACAGGAAAGCACATTTGAAACCTGTAAGCCAGCAATGGATCAGATTTGGAATGTGCAAGGAACTCCTGCAAATGAACAGGAAAAAGAGCAGACCTAAAAGAAAAATGGGCAAAAGAAAAGAACAGGCAACTCACCGAGGAAGAAAACAAAAGAATCAACAAGGACGTGAAGAGATGCTAGAACACACTGGTAATCAGAGAAACACTATTTAAAACAAAGATCAGTTTACAAATACTAGGCTGGCAAAGATTAGAAGGCTAAGTTGTGCCGAGTGTAGATGAAGGCGTGGGATGTGGCCCCTCCCTGTGCTCCACTTCTGGGTTTGCAGCCCAGAGGTGTCCGTGGTGGGGACAGGTGGGGACAACTGCGCCCCAACCGCAGACGGCAAGCACAAGAGGCCACACAGATGGAGCTGTGAAAACAACCAAAACGTGCATCTCAGAATCTGTGAGACATGGTGTTTGCGGATTTGGTGGCCATCTGGGGTCAACGAGGAAAGTAAGGGGGCCCCACCACAGAGCACTCTGCAGCAGGAGCGTGGGACAGAGGCACACACCTGCTCGGAGGAGGGAATGGGAGGGGACAGCGGGAGACAGCGGAGCAATGAAGTAACTCACCAACAAGAACAAGGACGGAAACACGAAAGGTGGCTTGGAAATGTTGCGAGGTCACATGTTCAGCTCAGCTAATCCTCACAACTCCCACCATATGCAGTTCATAGACGGGGAATCCAAGCCGAGAGCATGAGGTGGAGACCCGGGTCCAGGAGAGGGAGACCTCCCGTTCACGGAACGCCTACTGCGTGCCGGATGCGCGTTCAGCCTTACGGCGCTCTGCCAAGGCAGGCGTGATCGCCCCAGCCCGTTCATAGAGGCAGAAACTGAAGCTCAGAGAGGGGAACTCTCTTGCCCGGGGACACACAGCTCATAACTCCCAGCCTGAGATCTGAGCCCAGGTCTGAGGCTCCAGAATGTAGTGTCTCTACGATGTGCCTTTATCACCATGCGCCCATCACAGCTCAGGCCGGAAAAGGGGGGCAAAGACATTCCAAGGAGTCGGGGCCTGCGGCCGTGTGTGCAATAGGCAGGAAGGCTCTGCACACTGCGGGAGCGTGCGGAGGGGTGGCCGGCCGTGGGAGGGCTGCAGGGGCAGGGGCAGGGGCAGGCTTGCAGGAGGGACCGGTGCGGACATCTCTGCTACCCTGAGCCCCCGTCCACCTGCCCTGCCTTCCAACCACCCCCCCAGCACACTAGCTATTCTGCTTGTGGGCTTGTCCTTGCTGTTTCTCCCGCAGTAGACTGCAGGCTCCATGGGGGCAGGGACTTTGTTTGCTTTCTTCTCTGCCACATTCCCAATGCCTGCACATCGGACACCTCAGTGAGAGCTTTGTGGAACGAATAAAATCATAAAAGGCCTTACGGCCCATGCTTGAGCTGGCAATCAGTGACCTCACGCTCATGCTGGGTGGCTATTCAGCTGCAGCTGGGGTTCCAGGGTACATGGGCCAGGGGACTCTCAGCTTCCAGCGGGCCAGCTCAGTCTTGTTCACGTGGTGGCAGGCGCACGGTGTGTCCAAGTGCAGAAAAACAAAGTAAATCCCAATGTACAAGCACCATCCAAGCTTCTGCTTGTATCATTTTGCTAACGTATCTCATCGGCCGAAACCCGTCACCTGGCCAACTCAGCTTCAAAGAGCAAAGAGATGGGGAGGGGAAGAATCTGTGGCTGTTTTTGTAATCTACCACTGCCCTCATTGTTTCAGAAATGCCAAAGGCGTCTAAAGAGAGCTCAGGAAGCCTTTGCCAATGGCCAGATTTGATAGAAGACTGGAAGCCCCGCTGGTGTGAGAAATGGGACACCAGCCGGTGCCATTCCACATTGCTACTCCCCAGCCCTCCGGGATGCAAAGCCATTTTTGTGAGCGGTGAGTGGGCTAACAGAAACGGGTCTCGCTCTGTCTCAAACGGCCCTTAAACTTTTGGGGATGGAGGATGCAGTGCCGGCCGAGCGCAGGTCTTTCCTGGGGGGCCAGAGCTCTGTGCCTGAGGCATCCCTTCTGAGGGGGGCATTCCGGAGCCTCAGCCTCCCGATCCAGTCTGGGAAAGCCTGGTCTCACTCAGCTCCTTCTCAAACAGTAATTTGAAATCAACGAATCCCGCTCTGACATACTCCTAGCCCGTGATTACCGAGCTCTAGACGTGGGGAAACAGGCATTCCTCAACCAAACCCTCCATCCATGATTACCATCATTGCGTAATTGGGGACATCAGAAGCGACAGAGTGCCGGCCCTACTCCTGCTCAAACGGCAGCCTGAGTTCAGCTGCTGGAAGACGGGAAATCTGGCTAATTGAGACTAAAGACTGCTCTGCGTAGCTTTCTAATTTCCCACAGTTAGTTCCTTTTTATTCTGCAGTGGTATCCTTTTGGCAACTGACTTTCAAATACTACTTGTTACATATCACACTTAAACAGGAGTATTTCTGGCAGGGTTGAGCTACACAATGGGTCTCGAAGTGGATTTCATTAAGGGGACCAGCTCGACAGATCTGAGGCCCCCCTACAGAGCCGGCCACACGCGGACACTTAAGAAACACCGGCCTGTGGGTTACGTCCACAGTCATCAGCGCACAGAAGTCACGGTGTCATCTGTGTGTGCATACAGCAGCCACGCACGTGATCACGGAATTCCATCTTTCCTCTCGTTTTACATGACCCTGTGAGTTCAGAAGGACAAGCGAGACATAAGGAAACTGAAGATCGGTCACTCACAAAGCACGTTGCTGCACATCTACCGTGTGCCACGCGTTGGAAACGCAGACGTGCATGAGGCCACCCCTGCCTTCAACATGTTCACAGTATGGGCCATACTTGGGGAGGGATAAAAAGCAAACAAATTATAATAATGCAGTGGCAAAGTCTCCATTTGAGAGATTTATACACCTGCAAAATGGGGCAGAGAGAATGACTCTCTGTGGGGTTTGAGGAGGTGAAAGTCAAGCCTTAAAGGATGCCTAGAAGTCAACCGGTGGAGAGGGGCTGAGACATCCCAGTTAGAGCAGCAAACAAACGCTGCCAACTGCAGGGAAGGGAAGAGGTTCTCCAGGACCCATGTGCCAAGGGCAGAGCAGAGTGTGGACTGGCCTCCACTCCCTGGCCTTGACTCCACATGCACAGGTTTTGTGCTCATGAGCCATCCAAGTGTCTGGCAAATACGTCCGCTTCTGGGCTTCCATGGAAGCTTTCATGATATCCCCTTGGGAAACCACATACTCATTTCATCGGGGCTGTCAGTGCTCCAACCTCATTTGGATTCTTATTTTAGAACTGCCACTGGAGTCCATTTGTAAGCCATATAATGGTTTTGTTTTCATGCCATACATTGTTTTCGATCCCAAGTGCTATATTCCTCAGCGCAACTATTCATTTTGTTGCTAGATTTGGCTCCAAAGAATTTGGAACTATTTCCAAACATTAAATCTACCCTCAAAGGTTGATGGTGGCTGCTGCACTGAGAAAGGGCTGTGTCCACGTGGGAGAAGGGTGCACCCCAGTCTGACGCCTTCTTCACCCCACCCAGGGGAAAGGGACCGCCACCTGCTCACTCAGCTGTCAGGACACTGACTGGGCTCCTCTGGGCAGTACCTGGTGCTGGAAGGCGCTCTGGTGGCACTTGCCCTCCATTCCGTGGGTTTATTAAGCTGCCCTGTCCTACCTCTGCCTCGGGGATTTGACCAGCTTACCCGCTCTCATCTCAACGTGCTCACTGATTGCACTCCGGATGCTTGTAGCGTCCGGCCAGCCGGAGCAGCCTAAGACCCCAAGGTTTGGATTAGGGCTTAGGGAGCGATAAGAGACTCTGCTTTCTTTGATAGACAACATACTTATTAAGATATAAACAATGTGGAATGTTTGTTTTTAAAAAGTCTGGTCATTCAATAAAAACCACACCTTGAATACAGTCAATGCCAGGGAGGATAACAAAGCATTTTCCATTAAAAATGTTCGTAAAATCCTTTTCAAGAAGGGAGCATGATTCTGAATCCAGTAGATGATGGGGACCGAGAGCCCACATCTAGACCAGCGGTCTAATCTCGAGCTTCTCCCCGTCTGATGCATTGAGCGCCTGTCTTCACGCACGGGGAGCCTCCCCGCACCCCCACGCCAGCTCCCGGGCCCAGAACCACCACCCCAAGGAGGAAACGGCGGTTCTACGATGCCCACCCCGGCTCTGAGAATTACAAGCTGTGAATTATTGAAAACAAAACCCCAGAAGTACGCAGGGCATCAGAGAGGAGGACTGGCATTTCTGGGCTGGGAATTATAGATTGAGGTGCCTCGGCGAGGTCTGCAGTTCCTGCTCCCAAGGGCAACCGGGGCAGCTGGCTGCCTTGCTTTCCACGGGAGCTGGTGAGCAGTGTGACGCTGTCACTCACCAAGAAAAGTCACTTCCCAAAATACCACACACTGCAGGTAAACGGAAGAAAGGTCAGAGCGATGTAGGTGTGCGTGTTATAAAGCATCTCGTACATAAAAATTGCCTAATTACTGGGAAGATATGGAAGAGCATATGATACTGCTCTGAGCGGCTAACCCTCGGGCTGGATGCGAGGCGGGGCGCATCTTGGAGCCGCTTAAACTCATCAGACCTCTGGCTTGCTCCAGCTGCAGGGAAAATACCAAAATTCCTTGTGCCCTCTCTCCTGCCACATTGTTACAGGTAAAGCAATCTCTGGAAAAACAGCATGAAAACATCACATACACTTGAATCTTTGTGTTCATTTCATACTTAAATAATGTGACTAATCATTGCTTTTTACCCTTTGTCCTTGAATTTTCATTACGAAGATTCAAAGGGTATAAATTTCATCCATTAGGTTTGGAAGCATACATAGTATGTTATTTGAATGAATTAAATTTTGTTGACTTCGGTCTGTTCGATCAGATTTTGAAATAAGACGGGCGAACATCACGTCCTCCATTGTCTTTTGTTATTTTGCTTGGGATCTAATCTCTGTGCTCCCAACAATGCAAATACGGGTGCTTTATCATGCAAAGACCAAATCGCTTTTGAAGCAATACAATTCTTTCAAAATCACTTCATAATTCATTTATCCCACCCCCCAAAAAATCATTTGTTGAGTATCCGTTATGTTCTAGACATTGGGCATCAGGACTAAGTCAGCAGACAACTGTTGTCCCAGCATTTCTAGGAGCTTGTTGGGAAAATATAACAGACACATAATTAATATAAAATCAGCCATCTATAGAACAGGAAGCACACAGGAGAGATCTCTCAGCCAGATGGAGGGGACCCCATAAGGCTTCCTAGAGGAAGTGACGCCAGACTCTGAAAGAGCGAGTAGGAATTAGGTAAGTGGAAAAGAGGAGAAAGGGTTTTGGGGGTGGAGGGAGGGCCACGTGCAAAGACAAGGAGGCTTGGTGGAGACAGCAGCTCATTTGAAAAACTGCAAGAAGTTTCTTTAAGACGTATCACATCCACTTGAACTACAAGTGGCAAGCCTTCTCTTTCCACTGGGTTTTCTGTGCAGTAAATAGGGGAGCTCCTTGGATCTTCCTACTTCTTCCCCTCAAGGTATGCATGCGAATCAGTGTCATTAAGTTTACACGTTTGTTTTGGAAGACAGGTAATATTGGAAAGAACACGTAAGCCAGGGTGCCGGGTTTCTAAAGAGATGGATGGTGGTCGAACGACTAACAGGGCAGAGAGGATCTTGCAAGAAAGCTGGAAAACTAGGATCCAGAGGCCACAGGAAGGGACGCTCTGACCAGCACTAGAAAAATAGATGGAAAATCAACCCATCAAAGGACTTGGATTCTACAATCCCATCTCCCTGCACACACACATACACCCATACAACTAGGGGACATTTGGGATAGTAAGGGGTTGACTAGACCAGTGGTGGTAATTGCATGGCCTGGGAAGAAACCCCAGAAATAAGGGCTACTCCCTCACAAGGGAATAATTGCAGAGTGAAGACTGTGCACATCACAGGTACTGCCAGGACATTGGTCACAGAAGCAAGGGCATTCCCAAGATTCCACTGACCGCTAGGAAAGGAGTATCTGTAACTATGACTTCTGACTTCTTGAGGTCTTCCAAAAATGTTGTCGCTTTGTGGCACTCACCCATGTACTGTGTCATACAGCTATCATCCAGCACATTCCATTCACTGGAATTCCTTAACCTTGGGGAAACTTTGCAGTTTTCTTAATTTCCAAGAAATTGTCATTTCCCCAAAGAAAAGGAAAATATAAGAACCAGAACTCTTCCAAAAAGTCAACTGCCCAAGGGAAATTCTTTATCAAATGCATTGATTATGTCAATACACTACTTCCCCACTTGACCAATCTCTCTTAATAATGAGTGATAGCAAGCCTCGCTGCTCGGTGATCACAGAAGAAATGCAGGGCATGGGCCTGGTGCAAAGGAACTCATAGCTCCAGGTGGGAAAGTGAGATTTCACATGGGAAATGAAAGCGCACAACAGAACGCAGCCAGGAACCTGAAACGTGCTGAACTGGAGGTCTAGTCACCAGACCTCTTCTGATCATTCACTCAACCACTGGCTCATCCATCTACCTCTTCCAAAGTTTACCAAGCACCTTCCAGATGCCAGGAACCAAGGGCAATACAGGCGTGAAACAGAAGCGAAGTATTTCTTGCCAATAAAGAGCAAGAGTGGGGACCTGACCACAGGTAGGAGCGGAGCTTCAGAGGGCCGTGCATATCCTGTTGTGAGAATTTAGAGGACGAAGAGCACCGTGACCCTCCCCTTGGAGCACTGCTGGGTAGGCTTTGTGGGGGTGGAAGCACTCCATCCAGACCTGGAAGGATAGGGAGGCACTGTACAGACCCCTGATTCTCGGACGAATTCTGGAATCCCGCCTGCCCTCGATCTAGACACGCGTGGTCTTGTGCCAGCTTGACACTGGAGATGTCCGTAACATACCTGGCAAGGACCTAAGCATCCAGGGGAGCTGCCTGTGCAATGAGAAGAGCCTTGGGCTTGCGCAGGTGGACCTGAGTTGGATTCCAGACCTGCTGTTGGCTTGCTAGGAGACCTAGATGCTGTGATGACCATCCAGATGCCCCTGCAGGACTGAGGGACCTTCCCTCAGCTGCTGGGAATACCGGCACCGTCTGCTGAGAGTTGCCCAGGAACTGCCCTCTGTGGAACAGAGCGTGCTGCCCTGGGGCGGCCCATATCTAACAACAGGTCTGTATGGGGGAGAGGTAGGAAGGTTCAGCCCTTTGCCTCAGCGTGAGACTATAATGAAGGACCACCCAGCCCCAGAGCTTCCTGTCTTGGCTGAGGCATTTCTTGCGACTGTACCACAATTTGACTTCTCCCTCTGCCCAGCCCACTTCCCTCACTGCCCCGCAGGCAGGCGCGCGCTGGCACTGTCTGCCACCAGCTTGGGAGAGCAGATTTGATGTGCTTCTTCCCAACTCTGCATTCAGTGACATCAAGCTGGTAGCTAGAAATGGGCCATGGTGGGAGAGTGGACGTCATACAAATTGGCAAACTCTACAAAATCAGGACACCTCCACCCCCGCCCCAAAGAATTGTCAAATATTCACCAGCACACCACTGCCCACAGCTGTCAAGCCAAGGCATTCCTCAAGAAACTTCCTGAACACAAGACTCCTTTACATCTCGGGGTCTGTTTCCTAGGGACCCAATGAAAGACACTAGGTGACCTGCGGTGGGGTACGTGTGCAAACCAACCCCGCCACAACCACTGTGACCTTGGGCATTTCACCTAACCTCATGAGCCTCAGTCTTCTCATCTCAAAATGAAAGGCTTGGGCTACATCTATGAGTTTGGGGCTGTGTTATGTGGAGTGCTGGAGTCTTCAGGGTGTCTCTAAGCTCATGGAAAGGATATCAAATCACCGTACAGCCTGAGATGTGAGCACTGGAGGCCTCACCTCTAAAATGGGGATAAGCCCCTCAGGTTGTTATGAGGAATAAATGGGAGCAGTGAGCAAAAAGCTCCTAGCAGAAAGTTCAGTGCCTAGCACAGGACCTCTCTCTGCAAACAATGGAAAGCTACTAGACAGTGCTGCTGGGCTGTGATCCCATGAAAGCAGGATCCCTTACTCTCTCAGAACCTAGTGGCTCAAATATGCGTCAAATGATTAGATGAAACAGCCGAGGCCCATTTCTTTGCATAGCAGAAACAGCATGGAGAGAAATCACCAACCAATCCAAACATAACATTTTCACTCACAGTTTTTCTTCTCTGCAGCCACCATAAACATAAGGAGAGATTTTTAATGGCCAAATAGTTCAACAAAACCACCTCTTTAGAACCACTCCATTTGCTTCCCACAGCTAGACTACTGGCTGGCACACAGAAAAGGGTCTGCCTGGGTTTTAACATCACTCTCTTGTTTCACAGAAGAGATCAGTCTTACCCCACCCACCCTTGTCCAGCGACAGTTGAGGGCTAATTGTTACCTTGGGGCATTCACCTGTGATTCTCTCCTTGTGGAGGGCAATGAAAAGGATTTCTTGTAACCCAAGATATAGAATCATGTGCCTTTCTTGCAAACAGATGAAAGCCATTTGTCTTTAGCATTCTGTTGTGCACCTTTACTGATTCTCAAATTACATGTTCGGGAATACAAACTGAGACGTTGCTACCAAGTTAGGTGTTTGGTGATGCACTTTCCTCAGTTCTGTCTCCTATTATTTGAAAATTAGCAGCCGTTGCATTTCAGGTGGGGTTTAGTAAGTAGAAATACAGAATTCCCAGTTAAATCTGAATTTCAGATAAATAATGAATACTGGCTATCCTAGACAATGTTGGGGCAATATTTATACTAAGAAATTATTTGTTGTTTATCTGAAATTCAAATTTAACTAGGCATCTGCTGTGGTTTGAATGCTTTGAGCCTCCAAAATTCATGTTGAAACTTAATCCTCATTGTGGTGGTATTAAGAAACAGGCCCTTTGGGGGAGTGATTAAGTCATGAGGGCAGAACCCTCATAAATGGAATTAAATGCTCTTATAAAAGGTGCTTAAGAAAGCTGCCAGGCCCTTCTGCCACACGCAGACAAGACGTTTCCCCTCTGCCATGTGAGGCCACAGTGAGGAGCAAGGGCCATCTTGGAAGCAGAGAGGGAGCCCTCACCAGACACCAAATCTGCTGGCACCTTGGTCCTGGAATTCCCAGTCTCCGGAACTGTGACAAATAAATTTCTAAGATTTATAAATTACCCAGTCTAAGGGTATTTTGTTATAGCAGCAAGAATGGACTAAGACAGTATCCTGTATTTTATCTGGCAACCCTAATTTTAGGGAACTTCCAGAAATCAAAAAGAATAAGAGAAATTTGTGAGGTTCGATTGAAGCCGTTTCAGCCGTGTTTCTTGTTTTGTGTCATGGGGGATGTGCGTCATCGCAAGCCGTGTCCACATGACAACTCCAATCCTCCCTAAGTAGTGGTTGAGAGGGGATGAAGTAAGGCAACACTTTAACCACTTCGGTACGAGCGTCGACTATAGTTGACAGCCACAGATGAAGGCGCACAGCCCAGCGTTGACTTTAGCCAACAGCCGTGATATGAAGGTGCACAGCTGAGCGTCAACTTTAGTCGACAGCCAAAAGCTTTTACTTTTACAGCTTTTATCTCTGCAGTTGCAGTGTGTACGTTCAGCTAATAAGTTACTACGAATCTGTGACCTTTTAACAAGTCCTTAGTAGGAGTTATTATAGTTATTTTCCTAAAGCTGCCTGTAACATAAAACAAGCTTTCAGTGCTTTAAAGCTTTCCTCATCACACAAGAGCAAAACGGATTCGTCGTCAATGCACAGCACAAACTACCGTGCGGACTGTGAGTGCCAGCTGTGGGCAAGGTTTCGCGGCCGGTGAGCGCCGTACCGAAGTGGTTAATGACTTGAAATTAGAACTTCCTACCTTTGAAACATCATGCATTTTAGAGGTACTTCTGTAGTAGGAAAAAGGCAGAGAAAAAAGTCCCCCCAAACTCCACGCACATTGAAAACAACTTCTGCCATCTGGAATGTCTTCTAATTGATCTCAATTACTGCCCCATCAGTACTGTCTGCCACTCCATCCACCACATCTATGTTCTGAAAATAGAGGGGACCTATGAGTTAAGAACCTCTGCCCTTTTACACTTTCGCTTATTTCTGGATTTGGTGCCTGGCTTTCCAAACAAGGACAGAGAACTATGTTATGCATGAGAAGGGAGGTGGGGGTGGAGGGAAGAGAGAGAGAGAGACTTGAAACTGTGTGCAGCACAGGACTTGCCCTCTTGGCTGCAGACAGAAGGTGTTTGATAGGTTAGAATCCTGCCTCCATTTCTCCATTCCTGGACCAAATCCAGAAGAGAGGGATAGAATGCATCCAAAAGTTCCCATCTCTCTGTTGACTACAGCAGCAGTGCCGTCACAGCTCACGTTTCTACCATCAAGGCTTTAACTCAAAGTTACTAAATGAGAAAGTTGATTGGTAATTATAAAACAAGATATCTTTCCACAAACTACAAGGGAAGTCTCGTTACTTAACGTTCATGCCATTTAAGCCATTATCTGACACTAATAATTTATTATTTTTAAATTCTTATCGCACAGGTGTGAGAGCCATTCATGTTGGTCACCAAGTATATCTGGTTCTCCTTCCCAGTGCAGCCTGGGTCACGGAACATGGAAAAGAAGCAAATCCCTGTGATTTATTTTTCCCCGAAGATGTTGTATTTTTTAGAGAAGTGTTGGGTTCACAGCAAAATTGAGGGGAATGTACAGAAACATCTTATATACCCCCAGCCCCACTCCATTACACATAATTTTCCCCTTATCAACATCCTTTGAGTGGTACATTCGTTACAACTGACGAACCCCTATGGACACATCATTATCACCCAGTTATTCAAAGTCCACAGTTTACATTAGGGTTCACTTTTGGTGTTGTATGTTCAATGGGTCTAGACAAATGGCATTTATTCATCATTATATATCATCCCTGCCATTTTTAAACCACTAAGATTTTGGAATTGTTACTGCGGTATGATTTAGCCCACACTGACCAATATAATCAAGGTTGAAAATGTTTGGGGCATGCAAGGGCCAGGTTACAATGGCTGTGCATGGTATCAAGTTACAGAGTTATGGCCACAGGGGACAGTAGTGAAGGGGGTGGCTCTGAAGACCTGTCTGATGATCCAAACAGGTTTGGGCTCAGGTACTGCTGTACAACTAATTAATTGTGTGACTTTGGGCAAGTCAAACTTGACCTCTTTAGGCATCAGATTCCTGGAAAATCATAGCACCTTTGTCACAGGTTGTTCTGAAGATTAAATGAGACAATGTTTATAAAACAACATTGTACCTGGAACATAGTAAGCACTGAGGTTAACATTAATAATCTTTAATTTGATTACTATTAAAAGAAGTAAATTCTAATATAAGAATCCCCACATAATATATTTAGCAATCTCTGCTTGAAGTTTCTAGAGGTGAAGAGTTTACAGCTTCATGGGTTTATTGGTTCCATTTGAATTTAAATAGCTTCTTGGTCACTTCCCTGCATTGGGCCACCCCTTTAACTAAACCTAGTAACTCACTTCTCCGGTGACTCAGAAGAGTCTTCTTCTTCTTCCACATGACAGGTCTTCAAATGTTAGTGGGCACTGACCTTCTCCACCACATTCCCCACGACCACCTTTGTCCTCCTCTCCAGATTGTGGTCCCAATTTTTCCGTTTCCTGTGTAACCTGGTTTCTTAACCATTCTCCATGCTACCCATCCTCATCTGGAAGCACCTCGATTTTTCCAGGTCCATGCCAAGCAGGCACCAAGTACGGCACCAAGACAGTCTCTTCAAAAAATTGTCCAGCAACCACTGGACATCCATAAGCAAAAAACAGAACCTGGACATAAAACTCACAGCTTCTACAAAAAATAACTAAAAATGGATCGTGGCCTTAAACGTAAAGTGTAAAACTATAAAACTTTTAGGAAAAATTTAAAAACAGAAAGCTTTAGAATCTAGGGCTGGTGCAGTTCTCACACTTGACAGCAAAAGCACAATCCATAAAAGGCGAAATGGACAAATTAGATGGCGCTCTCTTAACTCTAGCATTCAAAATTCAACCTTCTGGGCAAGAGACAGAAAGAATCTTTTCTGGGGAAATTGACCAGTCCAAGAGGAAAGACCTTCAAATAATCACATGGCAGTATATGAGGTACCTCTTGTGCATGGCTTCAAATCCTTGCTCATTCCAGCCCAAGCAACAGTGACCCACTCTGCACAGGCTCCCCCAGCTTCCTGAGTGCTGCCTGATGGCCCCTCTCCCTCCCTTCTCTGGGGGTCGCATGGGATGCCTGCCAGGAACAGTGGGAATTCCACATGTGCAACTCAGAAGTGTGGGAAAGCTAGCATCCAAAGACAGGCTGTGAGATGTATTTCACAGGCTCCTTGGAAGATCCTGCAGGATTTGGGTGTCTGTCACCTCTAGCAGTGGCCAACCTGATGCATCTATGGTGGTTCTCCCTTCTTCCCTGTTTTTACTCCCTTGCCCCTCACTTCTCCTCCCAGGGATCACATTCAGAAATAAACTACTTCCATGTAAGCCTCTCTCTCAGGCTCATCTCTCTGAAGATTCAAGTTAAGAGAGGGTTCTTCTAAAATTGGCCCACCTGAGATGCTAAAAAAAATGACAGCTCCAAATCCCTTGCCCATCACACAGATTCGGAACTCCCGATCACCTGTTTCATGGTTCACTCTTATGTATGAACAAACAGCCAAGGACCAACAGGCATTTGAGAAAACCATCTAAAATGAAAGACCAAAACAAATGGTGTAATCTAGAGACACAGAGACTATGTAGGGACAAGGAAGCTTCCAAATGTTATAATTATTAATAAAATCCTTAGAGATATAAGAAAATCCTGCATCCATGAACTAAGACCAGAATGATTTTTTTTTTCAAGAAACATTAAGAGAACAAAGAAGAACTCCTGGAAATTAAAAACATGATAGCAGAATTTAAAAAAAAAAAAATCAGGAGAATGTTGGGGAAAATTTCCCACAAAGTACAGCGGACAAAAGAGAAAATGTTTATAAAGGAAGTTCCACAAAGAACAGAACAAAGAGAAAGGAGGAAATCATCAATAAAATAATTCAAGAAAAATTCCCTTGGATATATTTTCTGATTACAGGGATAGGAACCATAGAAAAGACCCACATCAATATATCTGTGTGAAACTTAGGACGTTAGGGAGAGAAAGAAAGCCCTTCGAAAGGCTGGGGGGGAAATGATTCACATATAAAAGACCGGAAATCAGAATGATTTTGAGTTTGATCAACAGCAATACTGGAACCAGAAGATATCAGAGCAATGCCTTCAAAATTCTGAGAGAAAATTACTTCTGATCTATAACTCTATACAAATCAAACAATCAGTCAAGAGGAAAGCTGGAACAAAGACATTTTCAGACATGCAAGATTTCAAAAAATTTACATCCCACGCATCTTTTGAAGGCTGTGCTCCACCAGATAAGAGGAGTAAACCAAGAAAGAGTACCACACTGGCTCAGGAAACAGGTGAGCCAACACATGGGAGAGACAAAAAGAGCAAAGCCCAGGGCAGGGAAAAAGAGGCCTCCCACAAAGACCGTTCTACAGATGTGCAGCAGGGAACTGGCGCAGATCACTGGGTCTTTGAAAATCTGTGCAAAGGACTGTGTTGGGCTCTAGAGTCAGAGTCACTTCCCTTCAGTGTGAATAGGCAGGCAAAGCCAAAGCTTCTTCTATGAATGGATATAATTAAGAGATCTTCCAAGAGGATGATGTGCAACTGAGACTGAATAACAAAATATATTCCCTAACATCATGAATTAAAAACATTAACAGGTAGTATTCGACTTCATAGTTTGACTAAAGTCTTTATTTCAATAAATTGCAATGTAGGAAAAAATAGCTTTCATTCTTTCCCTGACACACACACACACACACACAGAGATGTAGAGTGTAACAGTTGAGAGAGAGAGAGAGAGAGAGAGAGAGAGAGAGAGATGCAGGGTGTAACAGTTGTTATTTCTGGGGAGGGAAGCCAGTGCTGGAGAAAAGTTTCTTGATTTTTTTTTTCATGGATTCTTTTGGTTGTTAATGCAACAAATAAAACAGGATTATTTTCTATACAGATTCCTTGAAGGTCCATGATCTTCAATTTAAGAACTCTCTCTTTTGATTTTTATATCACATACCATGTACATATACCTACTCAAAACACAAGTATTTCCTAAAGATCAGTTAAAAATGATGTAGGGATGAGTGAGGTCTAACATACATTGCATTCATTTACAGCCCACAAAGGTCATCAATCAGAGGGCTGTCCCCCCTTGCCTTCCCTGGAAGAAGCTGTCAAGCCCACCTCTTAGAGTCTGCGACAAGATTTTCAAAGCCAGTTCTATTTTTACCAAAGGCAAATTGGTTACATATACATTTTTAATGGCATATTAATTTTATTACATATAATCTAACAGTAGATAAAATGGCCTCTTTTCCCCTTTTCCATCAGCTTCTGGTATAGAACAAAAATCCAGCGTTTCTGTTCCATGTGAAACCCTTTACTTTTGTCAATGAAACCACTTCCATTGATGGCACTTCAGCCACCTAGCCAGAGGCTGGAGAAAAGGAAAGATTATATGTAAATGTGGGCTACTAAAATGGAAATGTAATTATAATGACTGTTTGGGTTTCACTAGAATGACCTCTACTCAGTTTTGTCTGCCCGTGGCCTTTGGTAGGGAAAATGGCGCCATGGAGAGTAAAGCCTGATAGCAGTTCTGGGGTGTTAGGGAAAGCTAACCAAATGGCCAAATGTAAATAAGGAGATGGAAAGTATTAAAACTCTCTTGTGACTTTAAAAAATGTACGATTAAATTACAATTCTAATATCTTCTCAATGGAGAAATAGAAGCCATCATTGGGAGTCTTAAAAAGTCTGAATATTTCTAGAGCAGAAAAACTATTCATTTCAAAACAGGACATTGGCAAGACGGGGCAGGCTGGGCAGGGCAGGCTGGGGGCAGGGGGGCTGCCGCAGATGCACCTGCTGAGTCAAGATGACGAGAGACTTATCTTCTCCCGTATCTTCATTCCCAGGCTCTAATGATTCAGAGATGAAGTGTTAACTGAACACACCCTGTACCAGCCTAAATTCTTTTTACAGCCTGCATTACAAATTTAAAACATTTTTGAAATTAAGTATCTTTGAAAATGGAAAACAGACCCAATTTGGAGGAAGGGAGACTCAATCTAGAAACTAAAATCATGGTTAACTATTTGCCAAGGGTGGGGGAGGGTGAGGAATGGTCTTCTGAATCCCCCCTAACAATAATGGGGACGATCAATTAGGCAAGGAGTGCTTTGAGCCTCTGTGCTGGCTCTGCTACAACTTCCTTTTTTTAAAATGTCTGGCAGAATGTTTTACAAACTAAACCCAGCAAGACTACAATTTTACCAGAAGGTGCCTCAGATGGTTTTGCTAATAATTTTGATCAGCCGAAATGGAGAAAAACATCATTTCAATTATTCACTTTTCAAAAGCCGTCAATTTTAAGTTGGAATATTAAATGCCCTTTTCTTCCTCCTTCCATCACCATCAACCAAATAAAACCAAACCCTGGAAGAGCCCTCACAAAAAGGTAAAGGGAGTAGGTAGGCAGTGACGTTTTTCAGTATGTTAGCATGCTAAGAATCTTGTCAATATTAATTTCTTGCTACTCGGAAGTTGAGTCCAGCTTATGTGTAACTTTGTTTGAGAGTAAGTTCCCTTAGAGATACTCGGGGGGAGCTGGCATTGCTACTGCTGCGAAGATGTAAGTGCAAACCACCATATATTGGCTTTTGTTTTAATAGCCTTTTAACCAACTTTGTTAATGGACTGAATGCAATTTAGATATGGAACTTGGCTAAAACGTAGCTTCAATTGGCTATTAAAATTTAAGAGCCAACTAAGATAGCTAATTACAAAAAAAGCTCCAGTGATAATGCTAAGCAGAATTAGTAATAGCAAATGACAGTCTGTCTAGTCTTATTCCCATAGGGAAAGAAACTCTTAACTGAGAAGTCAACCAGACAATGTGCAGCAAACCTAATTGCATTACTGGTATTATGGCATACAAATCTGGCAGCTCACTGGGACAAAACAGGGCGTAAAGTCTGTCAAACTCAAGCTAGAAAGCAACTGACCCTCTTTTACATACCAGTTATAACAGATTCCAGGACATTTTATTTCTATTCAGAGTTGATGGGTAAATGTTCTTTTATTGAGGAGCATTCCTGTAAAATCCTAGCAAGGACTGAGGAATAAGGATGGAAGAAAACAGACGCTCCAGAAAGCACAATTCAAAAGAAAAAGATCCTTCACCTATACAGAATTAGATTCTCCCTATAGATATTTAGGTCTAAAAAAGGCAACAATAAATATCTGACTGCTAAAAAGTTGAGCTTAGAAGGAAAAAATGTTCTACTTCTTTGCTTCATTACAGATACCCTCATTATGGCATCAGCTGAAGTGCAGACTAGCTCTCCTGTGAAGATTTATCATGTGTGGTGGCCACTTTGAATCGGAGGTATTGGAGTCTTTAACATTCCCTAGTCAAGTGTCTCCCTGCTGTGCCTGTAAATGTCAGTCCAGTTTTTTCACGGCTGCGCGCACAGATTAGAAACAGCAGGAGAGCTTGGGAGTATGACTACAATACCAGTAAGGACACTTGTCTTCGTGGCACTGCTCAAGTGATTCTTGGAATGCAGGACCCTGCTGTTTTCTAATATTTACACACAACTGGAGTCATCAAGAGCAGTAAATGCAGTCTAAAGGCAGCTTGCTTCTTTTGTGTTAGGGACTTTACATTCAAATAGGGATATCAACAATAACACCAAAAAATATTTTCTTTAAAGTTTCATATTTCCCCTCAATTTTGCTGCTACAAGAACAACCAGGTATTATCATAACTGTTCACTTAGTTTGACCCTCCCTTCAAAACACTTTCTATGTGCATCATACAGTTCATTGGGAACAGCAGGTGTTTTGGACTCTTGACCTCAAATCGTGTTTTTGCAGACTGTGGCTTCTCTGACCTCTACAGGAACAGACGGGGCCCTGGAAAACATTTTGATGTAATTTCAGCCACCTTTGCTTTCTGAACACTTTGCATGACATATCAGACTTATTTGGGGGGACTATAGCACCTGGAATACAGACAGCTTCTCTTTCAAAAGCCTGGTTAGGAATTAAAAAAAAAAAAGCAGGGTTGAGGGGAGAGGAAAAAAACCCTTCTTTAAATAATAAACTATATATTTTTGTCATAAGCTTTTAAATATCTGCTAAGGATTTCTGGACTAGAAACTTAGCCAGAGGTTTCGGGGGCGGTGCACAAAGACAAGATCATATACCTTTGCAATTATTAATAGAATGTTAAGCAGATTAGAACGTGCAGACTTCATACTTCCCCGGTTAAACTGACTCGTGTTTACACCAAAATATTCTGTAACAGTTAATGAAATAAATGAAGACAAAAGAACAAATTTTGGGTGTTTGTGTTTTTTGGAGGGTGGAAAAGGATTAAAATGCCCGAGACATGAAAGGTCTTCTTAAGGATCTTGAAGGCACATTTCTCTACCTTGAAAAGTTCGAGAAATAAAGTATTGCTCTCTTCACTAGGCTAATAGAATCACTTTCCAACTGTAACTTTCTAGTCTTCAGGTTCAGCAGAACTTTTAGTTGCTCTACCCTGACTTTTAAGTTACCACATATTAGTACCTTATGGGCAAAGTTTGAGAAAGTGTGTAAAGGCCTTTTTCATGCCTGAGAATTATACCAAAGACCACCACGATCTGTACTATGATTTTTGCACAAGGCCAGAGAGAATACTGAATACAGCAATTTTTCCATTTATAAAGAAGCTGTTGCCCAGGTGTTGTAAGGTTTCCATTTTACATAATTGTGATCATTTTCACTTGCTTCTAAAAGATATCAGAAGCAGAAAGACAACCTACAAAAAATAGAAACAGATTTCAGACTACTGTCCTATCTCCTCCCCATTCCATACTCTGGATGCCCTCCTTAAGCTCCTTCCTGCCTCTGCACCCCAAGCACAAAGATGATCTAATAGATCATCTCCACTCATACTTCTGAAACTTTAGAACATTCTAACAAATGTTGGACTTAAGTTAAAAAGAGAGGTTTTGTTTGAAAATCATTTGCAGTGGAAATAAAACTAAACTTACTTAATGTAGTTTTACAGGTAACTTCATGAGCCAAACTACAAAATTCAAGAATGATCTTAAGTTGCAAAATGTATGCCATAATAATAGAAAACTCACCATTATATGCATAAACACACTCTTAGTACAGTGGAAATGGTATGCACTTTATTTGTACAATAATACGCAAGTGATAATGAGAATTATCTTAACCATATGGTCAGCAGTATACTGCAGAGAATTACTAATATAATGTATGAGGCTATATGTATATAAAGACCCTTTTACAAATAATTCTTTAGCGTGTCTTGTACTTTCTATATAAGTAGAGCTTAATGAATGAGTTACAGAATAACCTGTGGAACTTAAAAAAAAAGCACTATAAAATTTTATCTATGCAACTATTATAACTATAAGAAGTTAAGCAGACATGAAAGAAGACTAAGCACAACATGGCCAAAGAACAAGAGTTTGATTTCTGTAGTGGTGGCAGGACCATAAGTGAATTTTTTTTCTTTCATTTTGATTGCTATTAATGTGGTCTGGGCAATAACTAAGAATAAGTAAAATGGCATTAATTAAATCAGTGTGGTGCTGGCATAAGCACAGATCAATGAAATCGAACAGATAGTCCAGAAACAGACTCTGGCATGAGAACTTAATATGTAATAAAGCAGGCATCACAAACCAGGGTGGAAGAGGGGTGGGAGAGAGAATTTATTTAACAAATGGTACTGGAGCTACTGGTTAGCTGTTTGGGAAAAAACCCATTGTGATCCTCACCTCATGGCATACATATACCAAAATAAATTCCGTATGGATTGAAAATTTAGAAGCATTATGACCAAAAGCCTAGAAAAAGTCACAGTAAATATTTCTTATTTCTGGATGGAAAATATTTTAAAACAGTGGCAGAAATTACAATGAAAAGATCAACAGATTAAAGCCATAAAAACTAAACTTCATAAAAATAAAAAATATATCATCAACAAAAAATAAATAGGAAAAAGTCAGCAACAAACATGACAAAGGGTTAAGGTCATTACTATATATAAGCAGTACATACAAATACACCAAAGAGAAAATAGAATGACTAGTTTACAAATAAAGAACTGTTCAGGTTCACTAGCAATCAAAAAAAATTTACCTTATCAAATTATAAAAATAAAACTTAATATCTTAGTATATTCGGGCTGCTATAAGAAAAATATCGTAGACTTGGGTGGCTTAAACAACAAACATTTATTTCTCACAGTTCTGGTGGCTGGAAAGTCCAAAAACAAAGTACCAGCAGCTTCTATCCCTGGTGAAGGCCATCTTCCTGATTTGCAGATGGTCACATAACAGAGACATCCTCTCTCTCCTGTCTCTTCTTATAAAGGCACTAATCCCATTCATGTGGGCTCCACTAATCACCCCCTAGAGGCCCCACCTCCAAATACTATCATCTTGTGGGTTAGGCCTCAACATATGAACTTTGGGGAGTGGGACACGAACACTCAGTCTATAACCCTCAAGGATAACAAAAATTTAAGCTGGGTACTCTGATTTACTGGGGAAAATATTAAAATAGATTTCTGTAAAGCAATTTGGTAATACACATCAATAGCTTTCCACTTCATAATCTCTGACACAGTGGTTCCCTTTTGAAAATCTAGGAAAATATTCATACATGTTGACAAAGATTTCTGTCCAATTTTGTTTAAGGACATTGTTTATAATATCCCCAAACTGAAAACAACTTAAATGTCCAATATTAGGGAAATAGTCATGAAAGTAACATAAATCTGTAAGAAAAGATACCATGGAAACATAAAAGTTATGTTCATAAAGTATCTGCAATAACATGAAAAGTATTTAATGTTAGCTTTAAAAAGTAGAATATAAGATTTTACAAAAAGTATAACTATTTAAAGATAAAAATGCATAGAAGTGACTGGAAGAGAATGGGTCAAAATATTAACAGTGGTTGCCTGTGGGTGGTAGCATTATGGCTTGTTTGTCTATTGACATTTTTCTGTATGTCCTAAATTTTCTACAAGGACCATGTATTAATGTACCTTGATAATCAGAAGAATACAGAGCATTAAAAATATAATTTTAAAGAGTAGGCATACAATGCTCAACTGTACACATCTAGATCCATATAAATACATATAAATTTATATTTCCAGAATGAATTTATTGCTATGTAACTTGGGTCTTATATGCACATTTAATTTAGTAATTAAAAAAAAACAGTGGTTTATAACTCTGGCCTATTAGTGTTTGATTTGTCTTAAGAGATCACTATGGAAGAACACCTAGAAGCTACTTTACTTTAGGTTTTAGTTAGTTACCAAAGATTTATTAGTTGCTTTCTAGAAAATGTAGAACATATACAAATTCTGTCACGTGAAGGATAAGAGCCTGGCAGAGGTGCCGGTCCACAACAGACGGGAAAGGCTCAGCTCACTAAGGACCGAGGAAAATGGCAGGGAAGGCAGGACACGACGGGGCCAAGAACACATTAGAATATGGAAGCCGCATTGTGAAGGGAGAGCAGAGAAGGCAAATCCACTCCATTCAGGGATTGAAAAGAAAAGAAAAAAAAAAACATTTCAAGATAAAAATAATAAATATAAAACTGAAAGGGACAAGAAAAAAAGCATCTCTGAATGGCAAGGAGGTTGCTTAACCACAATAAAGAAAGTAGGAAAAAATAGTACAGGTAGAGAACAAAAGAATAGAAGAAAAAGGGACACAGCTGATGAATCAAACTGGCCACTGTGGCTAGTAGTTTGTTACTAACTTCTGTAGCCCTGCCAATACAGTAACATTCAAGAAAATGCCAGCACTTGTTTGAAACAATATGTGAGGAAATATTTGTTTTCTTAATATTTAACCAACAGGTTTTGCTATGTTTTTGTGTTTTGAAAGATAAAAAAGGCTAAGACATATACACAAAAACATATCACACACATTTTTTCCTATTTTAAGCATCAATGTGTTTAAAACAGAACTTGAGGTGTTACGAATAAACTTGGGACCATAGCACCGCTGAGTACCAAAACCCCACATTCTACAAAAAGCAGGAGTCATCTCTCCCCAAAATCTAATTCTCTGTTCTATAAAGACACAAAGACACATAACTCTAGACCTTCAGGAAGCATTAAAGATTAACCTTCAAAGGAAAATCTGTATATGTGTTTCTCATTTTTCAGTATCTGACCATTACAGTGATAAATGCTTCACATAACAACTAAATATCCACATCAGAAAGCCAAAAGTTTTAGTCTGTGTTGGTATAGCATTTCTCAAACTTGGTACAACCTTGACAATGTTGTGGTAAGCCGATATCCTCCCTTTACAATTATTTTCTTAATATTTTCTTCAAACGAACTCACTTTATAAAAAGTGAAATACCTACTATAGATTTGTCCTAAGCAGTAATCACTAGTTTAATGTACTGGCTGTATTTTGATTACATATTAAAATACTTAAATATTTAAATATATCTGTGTCCATGTAACACCTAAAAACATTGTACATGCTATACATGGTAAGGTGTGCCAGCTACTAGAAAATATATTCCAATCCCAATTTCTCTAACAAAGTAAATTTTGAGGACTGTATCTTGAAATTGTTCATAAATACATTAAAATTCCAAGCTCCTGTGCCTAAGGCAACTAAAAAAACTTCACATCTTAAAAATTTCTTATCATTAAAACTCTAAGGTGCTTGGTTTACTGTACAAATATTACATGCCATAAAAACAAAACTTGCAAGAAAAATAATCTCCTGGGAATGAACAGGCTATATATATGTCTAGTTCACAGGACTTACTTAAAAGAAACCAGTCTTTACAGAATCTCTGCCACCATTTGATAATTTATCACCGGTTTTGTTGTCATACAGCTTGCATACTTATGTAATTCTTATGTAATCTAACTCTCAAATATGTATATTTTCTCTCTCACAGACATACATACTCCATTTTGTCTTTCACATTCATTTCCCTTCTTTGTACCACCTGTCTCATATAGCAGGTGCTCAATAAATGTTTATGGAACAGAACAAAATCAATACAAATCAAACCTTATAACCATAACAAATTGTGTATTTGTATCAAGCAAATGAGATCTTTATTTTAAGTTTTGAATTTCCTTAAAAGTGAGGAGTTTTTCAAACATTTTGATCCATTCTGGGAAATGTACAACAATTAGAAAAGTACGTATCATAGTAATTTTTCTTGTATGTCCTTCAAAACCTCAAACACAGACAGCTTGAAGTAGCTCAAAGAGTATAAGTAGCTCAAGTAGCTCAAAGAGTATAATCTGAAGATTATGAAATTTCATAAATTAGCCTTTAATAAATTGTATAAAGTATTTTAATAAAAAAGTTTGTTTTCCGAAGACATTGGTATTTAATTACTATTCCCACCCCACAAGACTCACATGAAAATAAAACACTTTAAATAGAAAAGGAGAAAAAAAATCAAATGAAAAGGAAGAAAAGAAAAGTTCAAATTCACAGCATCTGAATTACTTCTGGACTCTCTTTCTGGTTCTTGAACCTTGAAGAAAAATCAAAGAAATTTAATCATGAATCAGTAATTTATAAAAGCAAAAGAACAAAAAAATAGAAATATTCCTATATACAGTTGTTAATATTTAAAAATCTGACTGATAAGTTTGCAGAGATGAAATTTGCACAAAAAAGTACAACTGTTAAATACCATGCAAAATCTTAGAAAATTCTGTCAATTTTTAATGTCAAAAAATACGTTAATAAAGTCTACTTTTTTAGCCATATAAAACTCTTAAACTTATAAAATATATTTAATTTATAGTGATAACAAAATATTTCTCCCCCAAATTTTTATTGTAAAATTTAAAACACTAACACCAAACACAAACTGTAGCAATAAGAAGCATTTATTCCTTGGGAGAAGCAACAAGGTTATGCATATATGAAAAGCAAGGAATTTTATTCTAAATGAGTTTCTTTTTACAGTCTATTAACTACACTTTTCAGGCAGAAGAGCACTAGGCTATTCTAAAATGCAAAGTCTTTTCCACTAGGAATAGGGTAGATCTCAACTGAGTAGCCTCCTAGAAAAGCATCACATCTGAAACTAGTCTAAGTCTCTATGACAGTTCTCATCCAACTCTTCTTGGGTTAGAACAAATCAGAGATTCTCTCTTGGGAGCATGAGAATTCTGCCTCAGCAAGGAGGCTCTTCCCCTCAACTACCACCACCCCCACTCCACCTCCACCTCTGAGCACAGCAGAGTCAGATGGATATGTCTGATCCCAGCTGCCTAGTGCTGGCAAGCGAGGTGTGGCCATTTCCTTCCCGCTGCCTCATGCTGCACTCTGCCAGGAATGAGCCAGAGTGGGGGACTGTGAGATGCTCATAACTAATCAATGACTGAACTAAACAAAAAAGAGATCAACATTTCTTTTCTGAAAAGTACGAAACATTCTTTGAATCTGGCACTAAATTTCTACCACATTGTGTAATAATAAGCAGTCTCTAAAGGTTTTCTAATTAAAGGTTTATTTATCTAATTGGAAGGTCAGTTTAAAAGATAGCGCTTTTTATTTTTCCAAGTTATAGTTTCTATTTCATTGCCATACAGCTCAAATAAAGCAAACTTCAGACTTATATATATGAATATCCTTTTTCCCTACTACTCATAATATATAACTATAAACTATGATTGATTTAAAAATTTGTGGTTTTTCTCCGATTTTTGTGATGTAGCCTTCTATTAAAAATATCCCATGGTAGATTTTGAGGTTTTTATTTCAAGAATTTTGAAATTAATTCTATACACAAAACTGAAAATGTGATATTGAGATTGGCATAATGGGCTATCACAAAATCAAGGCCAATAATCAATACTATAATACATCTCCCTTGTGGTAAATTTTTGAAACTATAACATTACAAAAGACACTAAAGTAACAACAACAGAGCTATATTAAAATAGCATTATTCTCATTAATGTCCTAATTTGACATTTTACTCTTAAATATCATTGCTGCTTTCCCCCTTCAATCTAAAGTTTCTTGCTGCAACTAAAAATGCTATCACCACCTGAAATTTATTATATAATCAGTCCTAAGCACCTTGGAGACTTTGCTGCATGTATCAATATTTTCCCTAATAATCAATTCTAATTGTTGCAGGAAAAAAAATCTATCTTCTTGTCTCTTCAAAATATAACCATTTTCATAACACATTAGAACTGGTAAAAGGTCTAATCATAAGACTAATGTATATATTAATAATTTGACATTTGAAAAATAACATATACAAGTTTGGGATACTCCTATGATTTTATAATGCAGAAGAAAAAAAACAAGTGGGAAATTTCTTTGCAGGGTGCCCTTAAAAATATCTACTTCTTGACTGGTCATGCTTTCCCCAAAGATTCCTCGGGAATGGTCCCAAATCCAAGGGGATAAGCAGCAATCATATTTAATTTAAGAGTAAAATGTCAACTTAGGACTTTAATGAGAATAATGCTATTTAAATATAGCTCTATCGTTGTTACTTCAGTGTCCTTCAAACATTCAAAAATAACACCAACAAGAGTAGTCTTCATTTTCTGAACAGGAGGGACTAAGTATACTAGCCATAAATATCATGTCTATATTAACTAATTTTTAGCACAATTCTAAAATACTGCCATGGTTTTGAAATGCCAGATATGCACGGTTTTTTTAAGGCTTATCATTTTGTGAGGGGGAAAAATTACTTGCAGCAAATAACCAAATTTTCTCAATTGGTAAAAATTATGCCTTGCATAAAAATAAAAGGATTAGAGGCCTCTGTTCTTCTTGAAAACCACCCCATCACCCCCTCTCTTTCTTTGAGAAAACCCTACACAATATACATTTTGAAAGCTTTCAGAATGTGTTCTTATACAATAGACCCCCAACTATTCAAAATGAGTTTAGGTGTATCAAGAAAATTATACACGTTTTTAAAATGGTCTAAATAGATATTAAAGGAAAGTTGCTCCCATTTTGCTAGGCACAGCATTCTGAAAGATCGCACAGTGAGAAAAATCTCTTACCATATTGTAAATCATAAATTGTGTTTGAAAATAAAATTGTTAATGAAGAAACTGACATTTCTAAAGCTGCTGTTAGAGGTAACCATTTTTGAAACACGTTTATGACACAAAATCTTAAGGCGCTAAAATACAGAACTCCCTGAACTGTATTATATATTTCTTAAAAATTAAAAAAATTCAAATGTAATAACATTTCATCTCCTTCAAGTTACTTTAAACTGATAAATACAAAAATATACATTTATATGAATTCTTGGCTTTTTCTTTTTTACTGCAAGCAATAACATTTTACCATCTCAGGTAATATATCTCTCATTTATGAATATTTTGATAGCACAATACCTTAACTAGCCTTGTACTTTAGGGGAAAAAATTGCAATGGGAAAATAAACAGCATTTAAGTAAAGCACTTCAGAGTTTATATGAAAAAGGGAGACTCTGATTATTCTTTATCTTCTTAAAAAGTTATATCAAAAAAAATCTGAATTGTTCTCCTTAAATTATCCATGAATCTACTCTCTTTTATCATTAATAAAATAACAGAAGTACTAACATATCTAACATATTTTCTCATGGGAAAAACCATCAGTAGGGGACCTTACATTAAAATTTTAAGTATAAAAAAGCATTTTCATAATTATATTAGAATGTAAAACCATTTATCTATCAAAACAAATACCTCTGGTGCTCATTAGGCAAAGTTCAGGTAACAAATGACATCCAGGAAGTAAAGAGAGACATGAGTCTTCCTCATGCACAGCTGTGACTTCGCCTTAGACTTAATGGGTATCAGCCTTACTAGGACGATGGAGGACCTTTCCTAAACTAAAATTGACAGTTTTAAAATTTAAAGGATTTTTTTAATAGTAAGAATATTACTCTATCTTTATAAATGCTCCTTAATTTTGTTCCCACTCACTGTCATAGCTGCTGCTGCTAGCCTCTGGCTGAGACATGCTTCCATGTATTGCTCCTTGGGACTCCTCACTTCCTAATAACAAAATGAACAAGACGGGAGGAGGGGAAAAAAGACAGTAGCGAATGGAAGAAGGCAGCAGAAAAAAAGAGAGGGACTACTTCAAAACCTTTAGCCTCCAGAGTGAAGTTATATATTCCCTCTTCAGGTAATGCAAGTATTCTTTGTGTAAAAGCAGATAAACCTAAGGATGTCCTATCCACAATATGTAATGAAGAAAATGTTAATAAAATCAGGGCAAAGATGATTGTCTTTCAAAAAAGTCAAATACCTTGATTTCCACAAATATGCATTGATGCCACTGTCAAAGGCAAAGTAAAATACATTATTGGCCTTACTCAATAGGGCACTTATGCTTTAATAAAATTTTTAACAAAAATAAGCCTTTTTCCATTAAAAAACAAGAAACATTTCAGGATCAACAAAACAGTAAATAAACAAAAGGCAGACCAGAGAGAAATCTTTATTTAAAAAAAAAAAAAAAAAAGCATTGTGGACAGCACAGCACTGAATCTCTCCTCATTGAATCAAGTAAATCATACCTTAGAAAACTTGGAACACACTGACTGGCAGTTTATTAAACATAACAAAGTCCAACCTATTTTTGCCCTTTGTAGATGCTGCCTTTGCTAATGTCATTTCTGAAACTACTCCATTATTGAAAGTGCCACCAATCCCAGTTTATAAGCCATCTAAAAAATTACTTCATACCTGGTTTTTTACTTCAAGAGCTTTGGAAAGTGATTAAGTCAAAGTTTTAATTCCTTGCCTCCTAACTTGTCCAGAGAAAAGAGGAGTTGGCAGACTTTATGGGGAACAATCAGGCAAGTGGAATTTGGCAGTTGCTATAAGTTCACGTCTGACTCCTAACATCCACTATCATACCAGAGTTATGTGGGATCAGCGTGAGCAAGAAAAAGACACTGGCCTAAGAGTTAAGAGGTCTGGTCTCTACCTCTAACTTTTTCATAGTAGCTCTATCATTTACTTTATCTGTTTTTTCTTTTATTCTTTTAGAGATGGCGTCTCTATGGTGCCAAGGCTGGACCTGAACTCCTGGGCTCAATCAATCCTCCCACCTCAGCCTCTTGAACAGCTGAGACTACAGGCATGCACCACCACGCCTGGGCAGCTCTGTCATTTAAACACTCAGTGTCTTGGGCTCCAAATCTGCAAAATGAGGCTAGCTCCCCAGTCCCAACTTCCTGATTATTGTGAAGAGTAAATAACATAATGTGTGTACAAAAGACATTGTGATACATACTATACGAATATAAGATCTTATATGATATTTTCTTACAAAATCATGTTATGACCCCTCATAGTTAACCCCTCATTTAGTGGGAGGAAATGAAATTTGTGTCTATATATGGAAGAAGCAGTTAAGCAAAACTGTTCAACTTACGGGTTTGTATGGCCTCCTCTGTCTGTGTATTTGAGCATTCCATATCTTCAACACTAGATTCTGTGCTTTCTTCAATTTCTTTCTTTCGCTTCTTACACATAAAAATTTAAGAAAGAGAGAAAGAGAAACAGAGATGTAGTCTGATGGTTAAATAAGCAAATATACAAACTTACCACACAGTATATATAAATGTACATAGCTATAGTTATGTCAAAACATGTAAGAAGAATATTCATAAGTTCAGGATAGTGGTTAACGAAGGGAAGGGATGAGAGATGGAAGAAAACAGGAGTAAGAGAACTTTCAATTATACAGTTAATCTGGATGGTAGGTATATTTGTTGCGTCCACCTCTAACTTTTCATGCTTTATGTAGTTCATCATGGAAAGATATGTTTTAATCATCATGACTGGCCATACAGAAACTCTCTTTTAGGCCAGGCACGGTGGCTTACGCCTGTGATCCTAGTACTCTCAGAGGCCGAGGCAGGAGGATTGCTTGAGCTCAGGAGTGCAAGACCAGCCTGAGCAAGAGCGAGGCCCGGTCTCTACTAAAAAAATTAAAAAATAACATAATACTAATAATAATAAAAAAAGAAGCTCTTTTTAAAAATAAAGTGTTTTACAAACTTGCTATCACCCACCACTCACTCAGGCCAATGATACTTACAATGTGGGTGGGAGTACTGGGGAGAGGATAATCTACTTGACAAAAGGAAAAATATAGCCTCACCCTTTATGTTATATAACTGGTTGTACCCTATACATTGGTGGTAAAATTCTATTCATCAATCAATAATGCCAAACTTCTAATAAATGTTTCTCTTTTGGCATACTTTTTATTAAAAGTTTAAGAGGACCATAAGCCTTACTGAAAATGAATTGCCTTAAAAGTACAAAGCACCCCTAAAATCCCAAAAAACATTTGAATTTCCCACCATTTTCTTGGGCCTTTCCTATTTTTCTAGTGGAGTGTTATTTAGGAGTTAGTGCCTATATTCTGTAATTATCCATTCTTCCCAAATATTCGCTCAAGTTCATTTTATTACTTTCTATTACTAGAACATTTTCTAACATATCCAATCCTGTGTAAAGTTTTAAAATTCCTTAACATCTCTACACATAGGTATAATTAGAAGAACATTAGTAATAAATATAAGACTTTTTGTATTTTTCATAAATTTATCCCCATGTAGTTTTAAATTTAAATGGGTTAAAATCCAAATTTTAATTTAAAGTTTCTGTAGGTTGCCTAAAATAAGTTTGAATTATTTAGAAAACCATCTGATGTGTCCCAAATTTCACAGATTCACAATGTAAAAGAATGTCCTCATTTATATATTCTAACAATTAATAAGTTAAACTTCATCTGAGCATGTTCCTTGCTGCAGGCCATTTTGTATACAGCTAGAAAAGAGGTTAATACCTGCTGACAGCACACTATTCTTTTTCCTAATGGCAACCATGGGTTCTGTTCCAAAGAGAACGACATGGGAAAGCTGAACTCTACACAAGTCACATTATCTTAAAATCTCTAAATGGTCAGAACTGCTATTACACATGTATTACAATTAATCCCACTGTTTCAAAAACATTCTTAAGGTGGCTATGTAAAGATTAGAACTTAGAGATACCTACCATGTTCTTAAAGAAAATGCTTCACATACATAAAAATAAAAACTTGACTAAACCTTTAGAAACTTTAAAAGGCATTCATTTAGCAGATTTACATATGGAGGTACTGCTTCTCAAAAATAGCTATAAGAGTGGCTATAACTTCATATAACTGATGAGAGAAGGGAAGAGTGCCTTACATCTTTCTTTTCTAAAGTGTTGCTTCATGATTACCATCTAAACCCTGCTGGGCTGAACAGATTGGTTCGATAATTACATACAATAACTGCAGTGGGCAGGTAACCCTCAGCTGGCACAGGGCAGCTCCCCTGTGAGAACTTCCATATGCAAACTGCACTGATGGAGTGCATTAGGTACATCTTTCCTGCCGGTGCACAGGCCTGATTAACGCCAGCCAAGACTCCAAGGTTAGCATGTCAGCAGATTTGTGATGCATTAGGCAGGAATAAACACAGACACTTTTGTTCGTTCAGACCAAAATTAAGGAGGAATATTTCAGTACTATATTGCTTTCCATACAGGAGAGAATGCATTTTCCAGTTTTTAGAGGGCAGATTTTTAAATGCTCATTATAAAGGGAGCTAGCTATCCAATACATTCTACCCAAGAACCTAGTGCATTCATCTTGTTTTCAAGCTTATTTAATAAGAAAGGAGCTTTCTTAATCTCCATGCAGGTAAATTACATAGGAATGAAAATCAGACAGTATTCAACCAACAAAAGAAACACCTGTGCTTTAAGCAGATGCATTAGGTAAAGCACTGAATTGCATTAATTCACACTTCAGCCAGGTATCTCCTGCCCAACTTTTCTGATAATGTATGTAGTTTGGATAGAAAGGGCCAATGGTCTACAGACCACCAATTAAAAAACAAAACACAAACCCTTCAAGTTTAAGAGTTTCTAAGTATGTTATCCATTTTATAAGGCAATAAGTAAAATTCCAAACAATTTGCTGCCAGCTTCTTCCTTCTGAATATTTCCAAATGCTTCATTTTGTTATTTGCAACATCCTTAGGCTTCAAATAGTGCATATTTTGGTTCCCTTTGAACAGAAAAACAGCTTCACAAAGTGACTATGCTAATCTGTGATTTTGTCACATTCTATACCAGGTCCCACAGGTGCCTTTGTGTTTATAAATGAAACCAAAATATTGTATGACATACAGAATAACTTATAAAATAAACTTAGAATAGGCTTTTCTTTTAATTCAGCACAGCTAAAAGATCTTCAAAAAAATTCCATTTATTCCAAAGGGCATTAATGTATATATTACACATTTTTGAAGTGTCCAGATACACTAGTCTGAAATTTAGGTTATTAGCAGCTTCTCACTTCCAATTTAGTCACTATGCAAATGTACAAAAAAATTCCATTTATTCCAAAGGGCATTAATGTATATATTACACATTTTTGAAGTGTCCAGATATGCTAGTCTGAAATTTAGGTTATTAGCAGCTTCTCACTTCCAATTTAGTCACTATGCAAATGTACACAATTTACAAATTACTATTACATTTCTTAATAGCAACTAAAAATAGAATATTAGTTACTCAATAGTAATGTAAAAAAAAGATAGGACACATCTTCCATGAAAGTAAAGCAAACACATGTACTACACAACAATATTTATAAAAGTAGTAGATTTAGTTAAGATCCACTATATAGACAGCAAAAACTAAAGGTGGGGACAGAAGAAAGCCAAAGAGAATTTGCTCAGTGTTTCTCGGCTGGTGGTGGTAAAAAGACTAGAACTCAGAGCTCTTTCTCTGTATTACAATTACTTTTCCACAGAACTATGCTGCCTCCCTATGTGACTTTTTAGTATGAAGCAGCAATTTATAGTTGCTGTATTCTTACTTTAATGCATTTTTTTCTGAAGAGTTATAGCACACATATTGGTGTGCTTTGTGTAGACTATTTCCATGCCCCTCTCTATTTCTCTCCTACTATGTATGCTCACTGAGGGCAAGGACTATGGTTTTCTTCATTTTTCTAACCCCTAATGAGCTTAGCACAGTGTTTTACACATAAATATTTATAGATAGGCACCTATAGAGCAACTATTCAACTACTGTTTGTAATAATAAAGAGATGATTTCATATCTTCCTCCAAGTCCCTCAAAAACTATATGATATTTGAAAGGACATTAAATAATTATAGATATGTTTTAAGAAAATGCAGGAAAAGGTCGGATATAATTAGAAGGAGAAGAAATGAAAAGATGGGAGTGGGTTAGGAAATAAGTGACTTAAAAAGAGACAGATGAATTTGAAGAATTATCTAAAAATATTCTGCTAGAATGCATTAAAGTGATTTATTATTTCAAATGAGTTTCAGTGATGAAGACTGTAATAAGAATAATGAATATTGTAATTTCCTTCCACAATAGCATTGACCTCCATCTGAACAGAGGTAAAGATCACCACCACGTACTTACTAAGCATCTACTGTGTGCCTGGCACTGTTACAAGCTTCGTTCTCAAGCTGAAAAACAGACACTATAAAATAGATTAAAGCAAAAGAGTAATTCCAGCTTTTATAACATTAAACACACACACTCAATTTCTATAACTATTTGTCTTGATGTAAAGCCCTATAAGAAATCCTTTCAGCATTCCATAAATGAGTGTTCTTAAACAAGTGTCCAATGTAATCCCACTTATATGGAATTTCATTCTATGAAGTATCAATCCATATGTAAATTTAACACACATATGACTAGACAATCAACCCTTGATTTTGTTTTTTTTTGTTGTTGTTGCTTATTTGTTTAAATTTAGATCTCTCTCTGTGAACTCTTAATTAACTACTATACAAGTAGGAAAAGGAAGTACAATTCAAACAATTTTGCTAATTATTAACAGGTCTGGGGGAAAGAGTTTAACAAAAGAAAATGTTTAAGTACATGGCTAACAAAGTTAAGAATATCTATGTTCTTCGTTAGTTCAAACTATCCACTCTTATAATACTATGAAGAATTAAGTAAGATTTTACTGTAATTATCTGAAAATGGTACACCAAAAATTACTAATTCATATGGAGTGTGCCAAAAAATGGTAGATTCTGTCAGAATAAATAAATGAAAAAAATTCAATTTTATCTGACTGGCTATCAGGATTGTTCCATGGGCAATACATTTCTAAGCAAAAGCACTGCCTTCACAAAATAGGCATAATTCGTCTACTTGCTTTTTTTGAAGCATATGTATGTCCCGTCCCTTCAGTTTGGCCTACACAGAAACTAGAGGAAGATAGGATCCCTAATGTCATTCATTCACCTAGGAAAAACATTCAGGTAATGAACAGAGGAGCTGAGAAACAAGTTAAACCTTGATCACGTGATCTGTAAGAGTACTACATGCATAACGACTTACTCTCATCAAAATCTCAATCACAACATAGAAAGATCTCCCAGTGGCACTTCTGAAAACAATAAATTCAATTTCCAACTTGTTGGTAACAATGACCTTTCATGATTCTAACATCATTCTATCACAAATATCATGAAACGTCAACATAAGCAAACCTATTGTCACTTAAGCTAAAAGATGTTTCTAGAGATCCAATGAACTAAGGTCTAGAAGACTAACATATCAGTATATTCTCTTCTATACTAAAATCAGTATGACAGTCCTTCATTCATGGTTTCCTCTGAGGGCTCTATGATTTGCACCATTAATATCAAAAACTTTTAGCAAAGTTAAGATGTTTCAAGGACAATTTATGGGGAAAGGCAAATGGGTGGCTAGTTATACCTTAATTATATTCAATATGTTATGCCTAAAACCACTAGATGTTTAAGTACCTTCAGCTTCTCTGAGAAAAAATGCTATATAAATGCATAATAATAATAGTGGCATGGCCCTGGAAAAGTCACCTAGCCTCTTTTGAGTTTTAGTTTCATTTGTGAACAGATGTATCTCACGTGGATGCTACAAAGTATATATAAAATAATTTAAAAGTTCTGAAAGAATATAGAGTACTACATAAATGCTCAATGATAACCTAGCACAATCAAGTCCTCTAGGGAATTCTCAAAATAAGAATTAAAAATATAAGACTTTGAAAGCTATAGTACTATAAACTAAGAAGGCTAATATTTATAAAGACAAATACTTAAATGAAAACCAAACCCTAAGTATTATATATAGTGGTGGGGAATTAACTGATTTCAAGCCATACATGAACAAGTTTATTACAAAACAAATCAGACTACTATTAGCTACTATTTACAAGCAGAATGCCTGATTTGCCCTCAATAAATCTACATCCACAAAACACCTAATTTGCTATTAACACATAGGCAGAAAATAGCAGACAGAATTCTTTGGTGGTCAGGAGTCCTTTGCTTTATGTCAACTACGTATTACCCATTAATATCAAACAATAGCTTTGGGGGGAAAGTTAGCTACAAACTCATTAATTTGATTTAATAGAAGTAAGTTACAGAGCCTTTTTAGAGTCCTTACTTCACAGTAATTACCATCTTGTCTTTCACAGCAAAATCAACCTTTACCAATTCACAATCATTTATTATTCAAAACAACTTATTTTAATACACACACTCACCAACTGAAATATAAGCCAGTCTTCATTTATGTGTGCCTAATACCCTGTTTCATAAACTGAACTTTTAAGGATCTAAGATCTTAGTTTAAGAGAGGGTGTTAACAGATTCAAATGAAAACATTCCATGTTATTTTCTTGTCATGAAGAAACCAGAAAGATGAGAAAACTTAAATAGTGGGTGAAATCACTGCTTTAACAATAATATTGCAGTTAGCATTTATTTGATCACTTGCTATGTACCTGCCACTGTTTAAGCAGTTTATATATCTCTTTTAATCCTCACAACAATCTTAGAAACAAGATAGATAACATTATTAACATTTCCACAGACGTTTTTAAAAAATTCATCCCTTATTAAAAAGAAATACATAGAAATATTTAACATTTCCTAAGAACTGGCCATGATATCAAAGAAAAATAAATCTAATACTGTCCTTTGAGATCTCAATTTTAAGCACATCTTATAAGCATGTCCTTTTGTTACTTCAACAAATAAATTCTGCTGGGCACCATTCAAAGCATTTATATGATACCCAATGTCATTCTATTAATATATCTGTTATAGCAAAGCACTTACATACACAAAGATTTGGCATGTATCATTGTCCACATACAATAATTGGATGTGAGGCTGATAAATGCTACTACTTAAAGTCTAAAATGCCCAATATCTGCTATATTTGTTTGCAAAAAGGCTGTTTTCTACATAGAAGCTAGAACTTGAACACTCAAATTTTGATTTGCAGTGGTTTTTAACTATATCTGCATAATGAAATCATCTAGGGAGCTTTTTAAAAATCCTAGGTCCCACCCTACAGCTTTAACAGGTCTGGGGTGTAGCCCAGGTAGTGGAATATTTAAAAGCTCCCAGGGGATTCTAATATACAATCCAGGATGCCACCCACAGCCTCACAAACAACTGCACTGGAATGACCTGAGGTGCATGTTTTAAAGGGCCCTCTCAGACCAGACCAAGGAACTGGAGAAGCAGGGAGTCCTGGCACCCAAAAAACAAACTATCTCACCCAGGCCTCATTCATCCCCTCAGATCACTGGAAGTGGGCGTCTGTCATAAAAACTACACTAAACTAACAGGAAAAGAGGCATTCCACTTGGGGCTGAGGAATGTAGTATTAAAATTAGTCAACCAACAAAAAATATGAATTGATAATAAAGATATTCCTTAGATAACAAAATCTAAGGAAAATCACAGAACCAAAGGAGAAAGACATTGAACTCAAACAGAATTAATCCCTATGCCAAAAGAGCTAACATAAAAGTTATAATTACTATTCTCAAAGAGACTTAAGAGGGTATCACACCAATCAAATAATATGGTACCATATAAAGAAAATAACCACTAACCTTAAAACATGACTGAAAAACAGAACAGATGAAATAAGTGAGCTAGAGGAAGCCCACAGATCTACCCAGAACAGTGTTAAGGACAGAAAAAAAAAAAAAAAATTCATGGAAGAGTTAGGAGATACGGAGAAGAGAAGCTACCTTCCAAGAGCTCCCAGATTCAGGCAGTAGGAGTTCCAGAGAATAAGATAGATGACATGAAAGGAAATACATATATAAGAAGATAAATTTTTCAGGAGTTAAAAATAGGTATTAAGTCTTTAGACAAAAGGGTCTACCAAGTAAATAAGGTTTAAAAACAAGACACACACACACACACTTATTGTGGTGAAATTCAGAATGCCAGGATAAAAAGAAAAGCAAGACGCTTCAAAAGTGGAAAAAAAATAAAAATCTAACAAAAAACAAGTCAGGAAAACTGGATGCTAGAAGACAACAAAGCAATGTCTTCAAATGAAGAACTCTATATATAGCCACTTTACTCTTCAACTAGAGCAAAATATGGACATTTTTGGACTTTCCAAGATTTGAAAGCTTACCATTCATATGGTCTCTTTAAAAAAACTACTTGAGCATATACTCTGAAAAATGAATCTGAGAAAAAGTATATGGATAACAAAGATATCAGTTAGACTCATGATTAACTCTAAATAACTAATGATACATATTATATTAATACACACAAAAAACTAAAACTGAAACCTCCAGATGATTGTAATATGGGAGATAACAGTTTGTGAGGGGCTTAGAGGGTAAAAGTAAAAACATGCTCAGTTTATTCTTATAAAAAAAAAGGATATAAATCCCGATTAACTCTAAATGTTCACATACACTAACAAGTTAAAATGTGTTAAAAAATAAGAGTGGGGACATTTTGGGGATAAGACTTCACAACCACTCCCCACCTAAAATCCGAAGAAATGAACCCAAAATAACAATTAAATATTTCAGCAGCAAACAGAAGTGGCATAGCTTTACACTATAACCTTTGAAAAGTGATGACCCAAAGAAGTTTGTCAGACACCTCAAGAATGTGAATGAACGCTATTCTGAAATTTTTCAACAATAATCCCCAATTTAGAAGATGTAACTAAGGAAGCTTGGGAAAAAAAGGCTTTAAAAAGTCCCTTGAAAAGAGGAAACCCTCCCTACTCCTACAGTGACTCACCAAAAGCAGGACCTGTGATTTTGTTTCTTCCCTGCTTGGGAAGAAGCCTGGAGAAAGAGGGCAGAATAATCAAAATCATTCAGGACTAACTATCTTCAACAATAAACAGGGAATTGCCAGAAGAGATGACAAAAGAGAAAATAAATAAGAAACACATAAAGAGCTAAAGTCATAGAGAAGACATAGCCAACTAAGTCTCTCTTTCACTGTGGATTATCAACATCCCAAATTAATGAATTCAAATTTTTGCCTTTTCTAGCTAGAAAGAGAATGGAACTAACTATTAGGAACAGACAGATAATGTGGCCTATGGCTCAACAAATACTCCCCAAATATGCACCCTTAGGCAAAGAAAATGAATTAATACTACTGAGCTCTCAAATCCAAACTATGAGGAAAGGAAAAATAGTCTGATAAGATGGGAAAGTCAAAGATTCACAAATAGAATAATCTGGTTAAGTCCATAAGAATCTATCCCCATTCAATACGAATAGGACTGAGAGAAAAAGCAGGCCAACAAAGTTAAATACTAGAGGACAGAAAGAGAAAATGAAATATATATTCATAGCATGCAAAAGATAGCTGAAGACTCTATCACTGAAAGAAATTATATAGTCTTCCCCAAAAGAAGAAAATTTTATAAAATGCATCAGAGGCTTAAAAAAATTGATTTAAAAAATTGAAGAAACAATTTTTAGGAAGGAAAGCAGAGAGATAACAAGGAAACTGCATAGCTAAATATACAAAACAATAATAATCATTATGGAACTTACACATATATATTACAAATAGCAAAAACAGATCAGACATAGCTGACAAGTAAATGACATGAAGGAAAGTGTTTGGATAATCACAGGTAATGCAAAAGAAGTAAAGTAAGAAGCAGTTAGAAGAAAATAGACATGGAAATTATATATGATCTCTATAGACATAGAAAACTACAAACACAACTGAGATAAATGAAAAAAATAAATATAGGGGTATTTAAATAAATTAAATTATTATTATTTAAATTATTTAAATAAATATAGGGGTATACTATCATCATGGAAGAGAAGAGAATATTACAAAGATGTCAGTTCTTTCCAAATTGATCTATAGAGTCAATAGAATCTCAATCTAAATCCCAGAAGTATTTTTGTGGAAATTAATAAGCTGATTCCAACATTTATATGTAAATTAAGAGCCAAGAATAGCAAAGACAATCTTAAAGAGAATGAAAAAAGTTGGAGGACTTAAGCTATTCAGGTATCGTTATGACGCAGTATTTCAAACAGTCTGGCACTGGCACAAAGACAGACAAGCAGGCCAATGGTACAAAACAGGGTATTGAGAAAAAGACCCAAACATATATGGTTACCTGACAGCCTACTGCAATGCTGTGGGGACATGACATGATGGTCTTTTCAAGAAACGGTTCAGATCAACTAGATATCCACGGAGGGAAAATAAATACTGATTCATACCATGCACAAAATCAATTTCTGTTTAAACTGTAGATCTAAATGTGATGGCTAACATAAATTTCTTGGAAATAACATAATATCTTCATGATCTTGAAGTAGACCAAATTTTCCTAAATAGAATACAAAAAGCACTAACCAAAAACAAATAAATCTGATAAAATGGGCTTGATTAAAATAAAGAACCTCTTTTCATCAAGATACCATATTAAGAGAGTGAAAAGATAAACCACTGACTGGATGATATATGCAATACATATATAAAGTACTCAACTCTGACAAATCAAAAGAAAGGTGACAACTCAATTTTTTTTTAATGGGCAAAAGACTTAAAATGCACTTTACAAATAAAGGATAAACAAGGCTGGTGGGCACAAAAAAAGGTTCAAAATCAATATTCTTCAAGGAGATTAAATGAAAACCATGAAAAAGATTGTACACATCCACCAAAATAGGTAAAATTAAATATAATGTAATAGTTAGTGTCAGTGAGCAACTAGAACTCCTATAAGCTGCTGGTGGAAATGTAAATTGAGAAAGTAGCTTTGGAAAACTGACTGGCAGTATCTACTAAAGCTGAACATATGTAAACCCTGTGCCTCAGAAACTCTACTATGTATACACCCAACCTGAAATATATGTTTACCAAAAGAAACGATAAGACTGTTCTTAATAGCATTATTGCAACTGCCAAAACTGGAAACAACTTAAACATCCATCAGCACTAGAAGGGATAAATAAATAATAGTACAGTCATATGGAGTACTATATAGCAATGAAAAAACACTAAATTTTTGTCACATGGAAACTCAGACATACAACTGAATAAAAGACATAAAAGAGTATGTACTACATGATGCCATTACTATAAATTTCCCCCCAAAATGGCAAAACGAATTCTGGTAATGATCCATATCTTGATCAGGTGATGTGTAAGTAGGTTATGTTCACTTTGTAAAGTTCAAATTCCATACTTATTCATGTACTCTTCTGTACATATGTAACAATCTCACTTAAAAAAATTAAGGGAAAAAAAGGTACTTGACAAAATTCGTCCAATTAAGAAGAGATTCAAAATAACTCAAAAATAGACCAAAGAAAAAAATTGTCAGTAAATGCTAAATCCACCTAAATATAGCACTATGGCCAAACCATTAGAAAACAGAAATGAATGAACTTCAACAATCTAAATTCATATAATTAAAATATAGTTTATCTCTATTATTGTATCAGGCTAAAACAGCGAGATAGATTTTCACCAAATTTAGAGGGTATACTGGGGGCAATTTGAAACTATAGGCTATCATATGAAGACTGCATGAGGTGCGATCACCTCAGAGAGAAAGGAAGTGGTCCACCAGAGCAACCGCAGGCTACTGATTTGCAATGGAAGGCCTCTACTCTTGTGCAACTCTTTGTACTCTGTTCCAGGCTGAGTGCCAACAGGGGTTTATTTAACAATGGTTAATGACTTTTCAGAGAAACTCAAGAAAGGCCAATTTGCATGATATAGCTAAAAAAATAAAATTCAAAAATTAGAAGGTAAAACAGGTAGAAGGAAAGAAAGGTACACCTATGTCACAGGGAGCAGCAATATAGATTGTCTGAAAATTAAAAAATATAAATTGCAGGGCCATGCTCTAGACATCCTCAATAACTCTCCAGGGATGAGACTCACAAAGGATTCCAATCAACAGCCCTTTTTGTTGACTTGGGCAGGCAACTTAATCAAAATCCTAGAAGAAAATAGCTAATGGAGGTATTAATGTCCTTTTAACTTGCTGAGCTCTTTCCAGTAAATTAAGCTGTTCTTAACCCAGATGGAACAGTGAGAAATTCTTTATGGATGGGACTACATGTCATTGATATTTGTGGCCCCAGAGACCTAGCCTAGACCAGGTACATAAATTAGACTTTATACATAATTGTTGAATGCTGACTTACAAGTACAATACAAATCCAGTAACTGTTGTACTGTACTGTCATATTCTAATGAAAGTGTTTAGTTATAATCAACACTAAAAATCTTTGGCTTTGTACTTTTTAAAGGCAGATTTACACTTGGTCTCTTTCTTCTTCAGCCTTACGCCATCCCAAAATTCTCTGCTTTAAATAAAACTCTTTGCTATTAAGCTGGAAGCATTTCCAAATGGGTAAATTCATATTTCACTCTGGTTTCCAAATATACTGCACCACAGTCAAGCATAGTTGCAAAAAAAATGAACAAAAACTTTTATTCCATCGTTTATCAATTCCTGTAAGTTTTACCTATATCTCTCAGGAACCTAAAGAGAAATACACAATGAAGTGATTAAAACTACCTCTTTCCAAAAGACTGAAAAACACAAAGCACATATACTCTATACTTTTAAAAATTATGACAAAGGAAAAGAGGAGGAAGTACATATGCTAATTATAAGGATTAATGGAGTTAATATTTAGTTTTGAGCCTCCTGGTAACCAGAGTTAAAAAAAAAAAAAACCTTGCTAAAAAGAGACAGCATACTAGTTTCTCTAAGAACACTCTTCCTTGTAGGAAGCCCCCAACTTTTCATTCAGTGGAGCTCTGCTTTCATCTGTTTTAGAATGGGGGTATCTATAATTTATTTGAAAAAAATGTTTTGTAGCTTAAAAAAAAAGAAAAGCTTTTAAAACACTAGCCTGGTCTAATTGTTTCACTTTATAAACAAAAGCCAAAAATATTAATAACTCACTTTAGTTACATGGTTACCATACAGCTTCGTGATTTTACCTAACCTGATGTTAACTTTTAGTAATTTCTTTTTAATACAAAGAAATGCCCTGTATCAGCAATGAGTACATAAAAGCAATAAACTAATAAAGTAGACCTCCTAATAATTCAACTTGGTATTCATTCCCCCCACTTTAATGAAGCTTTATACATGTAGGGGATGATTCAACAGGAAATTTCCAGCCTTCTGAACTACCCAAGGACACAAGAGAATTTTAAGGTCACAGATGTTAGCTCTGCAGCAGACTGACCTATTCAGCTGTAAAGTCAGCCAACCTGCAGAAACTAAATTTTCTCCAGCATGTAGGTCCAAACAACAGGGATTTGCAAAGGAAGGGGGAGTTACTCTAGACAAGTTCTTACTGCAGCAGAGATCATTACATCTCAATCAGCAAAATTTACAGAAAACACTGTAGAACCCAGCTATACATATTAATGCAGAGAAATCTGTAGTGAGCGATAATACACACGCTGTATGTTTATGCATGTATGCAAACAGTAAGTTTACTACTTTCCTGAAACATCCCACTCAGGCTTCCATTCTACTTTCTTCATTTCAAACCTGGACAAGGCTTTCTGGATATGGCATATCTGTTCACCACAAAAATGGAGCAGACACAATCAAGACAAAACTTGTGAAAGAAAAAAATATACACGTAGATGCATGTGTGTAATTCCAGATTCTATTATGAAATTACAAGGACACCTGCTATTTGCCAAAAAAAAAAAAAAGTCAAATTCATGATTCAATTTTGAAATTCCCATCTCCCTTGTTAACTAAAAAGGATGAAAATGTCTTAATTATGTTGCTTTTGATTTTAAAGAGAGAAAATTTGTTTTAACCCTTTTTCTCATAGTTTGGAATATTAGATTTCCAAACAAACTTATTGGAATTTACAGAGTTAATGACAGTAAAAGTAGAAAAATATTTTTCTTCTAAAAGTAGTTTTCCTTTCCCATATAGAAACAGCAAACACATTTTATTAAATAATTTCAGACTATAAAGGAAATCAGTAAGTTTATCAATAATTACCAAAAATAACCAATGGTAAATCAATAAGTTAATGCATACCTGTAAAATCTAAATTTTAAATTGATACCAGGAGTTCTGTACAGGCTTGTATAATACTTCTACCATAAAGTACATTGTTTAGCATTTCTCTCCAAAAAATTAATCCCCTTATATACATATATACAACTTTATAATGACAAAATGACAGTTCTTCAAAGAGCAAAATAATGTTCAAATGGTAAACACACTACACTAACAAACAAGAAAACTTTCAAATAGTAATTTTTAAAATACCAATTTTCAAATGGCAAATACTTTGATCATACCCACAAATAAGAAATAACTGAGAGACAAGAGAAACCCTACTTGGAAGAAAAGAACACATAAATTATGAATTCAGTACCCTATAAAACTCCCTCAGATATCAGTATCCCAAGTTAGAATCATTTTAGGAATTTAATAACTTGCTACCAGACATAAAAAATACATATTTATTTTTCTACAACCGTCTACACATTGTCCTATATCATAAAAAGATTTTGCCTTTACACAGTGGTGATAAATATTTTAATTGCCAAACAATTTGTTATTATTTTCTTCCCTGAGCTACTGCTATGCTTTCTTAAAATTAGTGTTTGTGCACGATTATAATCACAAAAAGCCCAAATGATAATTAAATTTAAAAACTCACCTTTGTTGCTGTTTTTGCTTTCAAGCCTCCATTCTCCACAACACTGAGGTCCAGTTTGCCATCATCCTTACTTCCTATAGCTTTTAGTCCTTGCAAAAGAATGTCTCGCAAATTTTGATAAAGAGGTTTTTCAGTATAGCCCAGTAATTTCACTGTTTCCATGTATTTAGCAATTTCACCTAAAAGAACAACACATTTTATACTTTTAATCACAAATCCAATATATTTATCTCTTACTTCTAAGAAAATAATTTATGGTTATAGTAAAATTAGAATGCAAATATACAACATCTTGTTAAGACACATGTTTTTTTCCCCAATCACTTCAATGAAAAATATGCTTTTGAACTCAGGAATTGTCAGCTAAGTCAAATAAAAAAATGTATTTGAGATATAATGTAAAAACATTTTTGTAATTGTGAGACAGTAAGAATACATACTTAAAACTTAAGTATATATAAATATAACTGCTACAGTTTTAAAGCTATAAAAAAATACAAAGAACCTAGAAAAAGATTATGAAAGCAAAATGTCCTTAAGTACAACGAATATCATACTCAATTTTTTATTTTTTCATTTATTTATTTTGCCATAGAAGCCATTCGCTTTATAGTAGATATCTGTATTCTTTGTGTGAAGGAGAAATAAAACACACCAAAAACAGGTTGAAGAAAGGAGAAAGAAGTAAGGTCTGGTTTTCCCATAAAAGAGAAAAATTGGCTTCAAAATGATAAAAGGTTTACTGTACACTGAGGCAAAACCACGCCATAAAAAGAAACCCTACTATTCAAGATTAACACTTCTTAACATTAAAAATCCATTTTTGGGCTAATGACTTACATGTAGATCTTTCCCCTGACCTCCAGACTTGTATATTCACTGCCTCATATGGATTCTTGAATGTGTAACTGTCATCTCAAATTCAAATCCAAACTCCTGACCTACCCTGAAAACCTGTTCCCTGCAGTTTTCCCTGTCTCAGTTACACAGAATTCCATCTTTCTAGCTTCTTAAGCCAAAAACTCAAGAGTCAGTCATCCCTAGAATCTTCTCTTTTTCTCACACCCACATCCAATACATCAAGAGAGCTTGTCAGTGCTACATATACACACACATTCACAAATCCATTAATTCAAATATTTATTAAGCACTCCCTTATGCCAGGCACTATCCTAGATACTTGGAATACCTTAGGAAAAAACAGACAAAAATCCCAAACTTTCACTTTCTTCATCTGATAAATAAGATCTACAAAAAACCTAAAACAAGCATCACCACGTATGGTATAATAATGAAAATGTTCCCTCTGAGAGAGGACAATGGTTAAGATGTCCACTTTTACCACTTTCATTCAGTGTAATGAAATAGTCATGTACGCTTTTAGCCAGTACAATAAGGCAAGAAAAGATAAAGAAGGCATAAAGAGTGAAACAAAAGATGTAAAATAGTCTTTGTCACAAGCAACATGATAGTGCAGGTAGAAAATCCTACAGAATCTATAAAAAAAAACTACTAGAACTAATAGGTAAATCCAACAAGGTCACAAGGTGCAAGGTAAATATATAAAAATCTACCTTATTTCTATATACTAGCAAAAAGCAATTGGAAAATAATTTTTTAAATGTCATTTAAAATAGCATCAGAAAGCATCAAATACTTAGCAACAAATCCAATGAAAAATGGGCAAGATTTTTCCAGAGAAGACTATAAAACACAGTTGAGAGAAATTAAGATCAAGTTTAATAAAGGATATATACCTTAATAAAGGATTGGAAGACTCAACAGCATAAAGATGTCAATACTCCCCAAATTAGTCAAAGTTCCAGCAACTTAGGGGCTGGGGTGTGTGAGTGTATAATTGACAAGGTGATTCTAAAACTTAAATAGAAATGCAAGGGGCTAAGAATAACAACGTAGCAAAATCGAATTTAAAGAAAAATAGTGCTATAGGACCTAAACTACCAGATATCAAGACTTAAGATAAAGCTACAGTAATTAAGGGTTTGTCCCAAGAACAGACAAAAAGAACAACTGAAAAAAAAAGAGTCCAGAACAGATCCACAGAGCCACACTTGATTTGTAACAAACATGCCACCATAGGTAAAGAATGATCTTTACGAGAAAAGCTGCTGGGTCAACTGAATTTAAATAGAGGGGTGGGAAAGAAATCTGACTCTTCCTCATATAATACACAAAAATCAATTGCAGGCGGACTATACATCCCTATGTATAATTGGCAATATGTAATTGCCAAAATTGTAACAACCCAACAGAATAGATAAATAAATAACGGTATATAAATACAGTAGCATACTATATAGAAATGAAAATGAACAAACTACTGTTAAATATGCAACAATGGGGATGAATTTCACAAACTTACGTGAAAGAAAAGGACACTGACAGAACTAGACATTAATTTCATGAGGACAGAGATTTTTTTATCTATTTCATTCATGGTATGATTCCATTTCTATAAATTTTAAAAACAAATCTTTGACACTGGAAGTTAAGCAAGTGGCTCATTAGGACACGAGGAAGAGGCTACTGACTGGTAGGAGACATACGGGGTAATTCTGAGAAGGTCATATTGTATTTCTTGATGTCGGTGGTAGGATGCAATTTTAAATAGCATAAGGTCAGGGTAGACCTTCCTGAAAAGGAGAAAATTGAGTAAAGGCTTGAAGACTTCTAAATATATCCAAACCAACTGCTTCTCACTACCTCTACTGCTCTTCCCCTTGCTTGGATTATAGCAGCTACTCACAACAGAAGCTGGAGATTTCCCTCAAAGACAAGACAGTTCGTGTCATTCTTCTACTCCAAACCTCACATTTTTGCTTAAAGTAAAGGCCAAAGCCCTCATGATGACCTACAAGGACATATTCCTCAAATCCACTGGGCACTTGTGTTCCTTCTACCTAGAACTCTCTTCCTCAGACATCCACGCATCTTACCCTCTTACCTCCTGCTGCTTAAATATCACCTTCTTGGTAAGAGCGTCACTGGCCACCTTACTTAAAACTTCAATCCTCCTTCTCACTTTACCCCCCACCCCACCTGTTCACTGATGCATCCCCAGTGCCTAATGTCTAGAACAGTCCCTGGCACATAATAAAGCCTCAATAAATACTAGTTGAGTGAATGACATTTACTTCCTTTCCTGAAAGCACTGGATAATAATTGAATGAGGCTCAAGTATTTGTATAACAACCAACATTTGGAAAGGCAAGTGCTTTTTTGATGAGAGTAGATCCCAGTACAATGATTATACATAAGGGATATTCCATGGATAGCATGCCTTTATTTTTCCAGAACACAAAATCCCTATTAATATGTAAGAAATCTTTTCCTACCTGGTTTGTTTTTCTCAGGAAAACATTTGTCCATCAAATCTGCAATATTTTCTCTGTATCTGTTAAAAATTAAACATCGAGTCATTGTTTGAAGCTTAATGTCACAGAATGTTATTAATATTTAATAACAATACATAGTACATTAAGCTGTATTGTGCTACATCCTAAATATGCTTATTACAAGTTCTCTTTTACCGAATTTTGGAATCTCTAACATATTTAGGATCTTTCAAATTATCCTCCCAAGGAAG
>VBSM01001979.1:6109813-6139082 GCA_008086735.1 Cheirogaleus medius
TGCCATCATGACACCTTTTGGGGTCTTCTTTGTATTCTTTATGAACTCCTTCTGGGCAGTACCGATAAGCAAGGCCATAATCTACCAAGTACACCTATAAATTTCCAAGCAGCAAGACAAAGTAAAGCCAAAATCATTAAACATATACTCCTTTAAAGCACAGAAAAAAATACTGTCATTTAAGGGTGGATTCACGTACAAGGCTATATCATAGTGCCCCAAATAAGATAGATCCAAAATGCAAACAGGAGCAAACATTTTATCCTGAAAAACTTTTCATTTTTAATAAAAAAGTTAAATAACCATGTAGCTATAGTCTGAATATCACTGACTTTATATACTTTTTTAGACATGTGTTATACTTGTAATTAATCTTGTCTCCTCAACTTGAACAAGGATTATAAATTTCATATGTTCTCTTACAGAGTCTAAAACAAAATTGAACAGAGTAAACCATCAACACTTGTTGCAACACCACTGCCACCTTCCACATAGAAAAGCACATGATACATTAGTTATCTTCTATTCCAATGTTTCTTCCCTTGTAAAATAATCAAATCCCAATTTACTTCATAAGAATATTTCATAGATTGTAATAATGATCTAAAAGAACTTTTAGCTGAGGCTCTTATCTACATTTAAGTACTATAAAGTAAAGTCTTCATGATTAAAACTAAATTTTAATATTATATACACACATATTTGTAGTCATATACATGTGGGTCTGATGAGCACACAAAGCTAATAAATTTGGTTTTCTTCTATTCCATAGCCACATATTACATCTCTAATTCTGGATAAATGTCACAAATGTATGCATCTGTGCACAAGGGGAAACTTAAGTAAAAATATGGGGCCAGATCTAGCACACATCTAATATGGGAAAAATAATTCCATCCAGAGCGTATGTCCCAAGGATATCAAAGCTGCAAAAATATTCCCATATGAACAAAAGGCAGCATGTTTTAGTCAAATGCAAATTGAGATAAGTTGTATTTTTATTTACTATATTATACAAATCCAATCTGCTTCAATTAATGGAACCCTTATTGTTTAAGGTTCTTAGCTGGTTTTGTTTTTAATGTAGAAACATCCTAGAACAAGATGGGTAGAAAGAGTCACTATGAATTTGGAGATTACCTTTAAGATTCTCCATTAGCATGCTATAGTATAGCAACTTTCTTCTGTTATACTTACTTAGATTCCCTTATATCTACCATAACTGACATGGGAGGAAGGGAATCAAACACATGATATGACAGAAAAAGAAAAGAAAGCCAAAGAAGAAAGGAAAAACTAAGCAAAAGTAGTTAAGGATAGGTTTGACAGGAAGAAAAATGAAGTATAGAATATTGACAAATAATTACAGTAATCAAAGTACCCAATACATTTAAAATGTTTAAATCGTCCTTTTTTCATGCAAGATCAATTAAGAAGTGAGAACACACATTAAGTACAGTGGCCCAACTGTGAGTGTCAACTAAACCTTTTACCAAAATCATGGAAAGAGGTTTACAAGAAAATTGTATGGCCGCCTCTAATCCAACTAAACTGACCCAAATAAAGGTATAACAACATTAGCTTTTATCCTTTCCTTAGAAAGTAAAAATTGCAAAGGGAATGTAATAAACAAACAAACAATAACAACAAAAAGATAAAAATGCACATTTGAATTCCAAACACTAACAGTATACAAATTTAGACAGCTAAGATATTTCTGTAAACCAATTGATTTGAATAATCAACATGTTAAAGACCAAATTTTCCAAGTAACAGAACACTTACATTTGATGGATTTCTTGAACAAAGGAAATAAAAAAAGTGACAAAGCAGACAGGCAAACATAATTCATTGGTGTACTATATAATTTTAAGCTTCCACCCCCAAATAGCTATTTGAAATTCATTTTGTATCACAAGTACTTCTTCTGAATATTATTTGGGCAAAATAGCCAACTTGATAAAGTGCCAACAAATCACATCAAAAATGTAGAATGTTAACTAGATAAAAGTGTCAAGAAGAAATATTATTATTACCATATCTACTTCGAAAAGTAAAACTTCTGCATGGGTTCAAAAGTTCAAAGCAACCATATTTGTTTTCAAACAACATGTTTTAAATTGTTGAAATTAAAGTTATAAAACTACCTGGTCAGGATTCTTGTAGCTCAGAAGAAGATTTGAGGCCTTGATATCTCCATGTACATACTCATGCTCGTGAATATATTCGAGAATATCCAGCTATGGAAGCATCATACAGAATAAATTAATGCAGTACCTAACACCAACCAGCAGAGGACCAAACTTCAACACAAACTAGCCTTTACTGTATTAAAAACAATTTTTTAAAAACAAGAACATAGCTCACATACAATTCTTAAGCTTAGCTGCAAGACAGTTTTCCGAGAAAACCTTTTGGCATTTGCTTCATGTATTTTCTGAAGGTCACTCCCAAAGCGATCCATTATCATAAACCTGTAACTGAAGACAAATATGTAAGTCAACCAACAAAATATGACTCAGGAAAACCTACTTTGCAATGAGTATCCTCCTTTCAAAGTAATTTTTCCAAGGCAACATTTAGTAAGAAAGTATTCTTTTTAAAAAGAAATACAAACATTTGAAACAATTTCTCCCAAATAGAAATCTCAAGAATTCAGAGTGTCGTCCTGTCCTGCCTTTTACCTGGGGGGCCTCTTCCTTGTGTCAGCTAGTTATGGGAGACAATATTCAATTTAAGAGAAGTCAACAGATTTCATTCATAGTAAAAATAAAACAATCTAAATAAGAATGATAGCACTGATTTTTCTCATAGTTAAAATTAATTTATGTTTCTGGGTATTAGCTTCCTTCCTATGACTATTTTTCTCTATTTTTTAAGGTATAATTCAGCAGTATCAACACTCTGTTAAAATCAAGACTGTCAAGAGATGCTGGAACAACAGCTAAATTCAATAAAATCATTTAAGTAGTGTAAAAGGATTGTACATGAAACATTCAATGGCCAACATCTGGGAAAGACCAAATATCCTGGAAAATTATGAAGATTTTGGTTTTTGCCACAAACTAGGTATGTCACCCTGGCCAAGTCACATTCCTTCCTTGAGCTTCAATTTCCATAAGAGTAAAATGAGAGAGTAGGAACTCTCCCTTTCTGTGGTCTTTTGAGCACTCAAATTCTAAGATTCAATAATCTTATGTTGTATTAATATTTCAGTATGTACTGAAAAGCATCACTGATTTGAAGTAACACTGCTCAGCGTCTGCTCTAAGAACCACTTTTATCTTCAACAGTTTCCCAGATTCCAACTTGTCTTGTTAAATCATTCAATAAATCAATAAAAACTAAGGCCACATTCAGAATGTATCAACATGTCTTCCAATGGGTGTAAGATTATGAATCATCATAATCATCATAGCATCTAGCATTTACTGATCACTTGGTATGAACATGGCACTACTCTGAGCAGTTTAGATATGTTAATGCATTTAAACCTCACATCACCCCTATGAGGTAGGTACTCCTACCATCCTCATTTTACAGCAGAAGAAAACTCTAAGTAGTTTGTCTTCTAGTATGTGGTGGGGCTATGCTTTTAACCACTGCACTACACATATTGAAATAAACAAATGTCTCCTTCAACATAAGGGTTTGTAAAAAAAAAAAAAAAAAGAAAGAAAGAAAAGAAAAAGAAAAAATAAATAAAAAAACAAACATCAGAAGGATACAAAACTCCCATTTATATGTTGCAGGCTTCTATAATAATAATACAATAAGACAAGTTCCATAGGGAAGGAATAGCTAACATTAAAAGACAACATACCAAATAAAAAATTCAAGATTCTAACCATTTTTCAACTGGAAGAAAATTAGAGATCATCTTATCTAAACATCTTTTAATAAATAAAATAACTAATGTCTACGTAGGTAAAGTGATTTGTCTAAAGTCATATAACTAGTTGGTGGCAAAACATATACATTCATGTAAGATTTCCCAGTACCCTGACCTATAAGATAATAAAGAGGGAACAAGAATTTTTACTTCCTGATTTCCTTTATATACCAGGTCTTGGAAGGTTGAGATGAGACCAGGACATATAGACATGCTTGCTTTTACAAAATAAGTGATGTGTGTAATGATTATAAAACAGGTTGAACATCCCAAATCCAAAAACCTGAAATCTAAAATCTGCCAGAATTTGAAACTTTTTGAGCACCAACATGATGCTTAAAGGAACAACAAAGATGCTCAGTGGAGCATCTTCAGATTTCAGATTTTTGGATTTGAGATGCTCAACTGGTAGATATTAATGTAAATATTCCAAAGTAAATCTAAAACACATCTGGTTCCAGGCATTTTTGGTAAAAGATACTCAACTGTAATACATGGGTAACAAAAATATGTCTGACAACAGTTTGAAAGAGGGCTGAAATACAATTGCTTAATTCAATATGGGATCTATTAATAAATCAACTGCAGCATGATTCCATAAATTGCATAGAAATTTACCACATTCTTCTAGAAAGACAGCTCTACTACTGAGTAGTAAGATGCAGGTTATTTCTAAGTAACTCCTCTAAAGTAAAAACTTTGATGTATACTTTTCTAGGGACTTGGATAAAACATGCAAGTAATGGGAAAATATAAATTAGTATAAATGATTTACTAATTATGGCAGCTAACATTTTTACAATCCTAACATTGTTCTAAGCCCTACATACATATTAATTCAAATGAGTTACAAGGAAAAGTAAGGATTTCTGGCAGGGAGGGGGCTAGAAAAATAATCTTACTTTCTATTTCTTTACTTCTGTAAGAACTATAATGATTATTTTTAAGAGCTTCAACTTAAAAATAAATCAATACCTTATACATGACTAATGTTCTCTTTTTGAAGGAGACATTTCAAGCAACCTAATTTTCTAGCAGAAATGGGATAAGAAGTAATGTCACCACTAGCAAGTGGCAAGTTAAGACGTTGGCTCGAGTATGTCTGGTTCCAGTCACTGAACTGTTGGGCACCTCTGATCCACACCAGCGAAGTTCTCTCTAGCAGCACCCTGGTCAGTCAGCTTACAGAGTCAACCTTCGACCCCACCGTCTCTCTCAGGCCCTGGTAACCTCACAGGAATCACATACATGCAAGCCTTATTTAACTGGTCCCAACAAGCTTTAACATAAAATAGGTGATAAGAACGTATACAGTAAAATATGCTATGACAGTGTGGGCAGCTTTAAGACAGATCACCATTCCCTAGCAAAACACCACCATATAAATAAATAAATAGATAGATAGATAGATAAATAAATAAATAAATCCAAAAATAATAACCATAATGATAACCACAAAGTTTTCCTTTACTTGCAGCTTAAAGCATCCAAAGCAAACTAAATCTGGTTACAAACTAAATAATTACAATGGATATTTACTTGGCACTTAATATGTGCCCCTTACAATTTATGTGTTTTCATTTCATCTTAACAATAACTCCATAGAGTAATACTATTATCCCCATCTTACAGGTAAGGAAACGTTACAGTAAAGAAACCAGTCCAGGACCACACTCAATTGAATCAAGAATAATCAATCTAGTGCTAGATTTGTTCAGTGATATTTAGGTTTTATTGTGATTTTACTATACTTTTTTTTTGGGAAGTTTATAGGAAATTATGGAAGAGTTGGAAGAGGCTTTGTTATTCCAAGTCCAAAAATGCTCTAACTGCAAACATACCTTTCTTCCAATCATCTCTACAAAATGTGGTTTTACATAATGTACTGTTTCTTAGGAATATACCTATTGCGTAATGGAGCACAAATACATTTGCTTTCTAGCAAGTCATCTGCAAGGGTTTTTCTTACTTTACTCCCCTCTAGATAGTCTCTGATTCACCACGTAAACCAATTCCCAAGTGCCACTTTCACCATCACATCATGTCATCCCTTGCTCAACAGCATGTCACAGCTTCTGACTACCTCCTGTACATCAGTTTCCAAACTGCTTTTTCCTTTCTGCATCTTCATTATGCGCCCCAGTCTCTTTCTCCAAGTTTATTTCCTTCTCTCCTTTATATACATGCCCTCTTCCTTTGCTGGAGAAAGATGGGCATCAGGCTACACAGCAGGACAGAAGGCTCCACACAGCAAGACAGACAGCTCTCCACTCCTGGAGATGTCTGCCCTCCTTTCAGTGATTTTCTAAACCAGTAGGTCTTAACATTTAAGGGATTAAGGACCCCTTTGGGAGTAAAAGCTAACACTTATCTATATTCCACATATATGCTAAAAGCTTTACATTATTTAATCCTCATTAAGTGGGTAGCTGTTAATCCATTTCACAGATGAGGAAACTGAGGCAAAAAGATGAAACTTACCTAAAGTCCCATACATTTTAAGGGGAAAAACATAGATGTGAAACTAGGCAGTCTGGCTCTAGAATCTTCACTCTTAACTTACTTAACTAATCCTTGTTCTATAGTATTTCTCCAGGAAATCTTATAAAAACTATGAAAATTTGTCCCAGCAAAACTATATATAACAACATGTTACATGTGATGTCAGGGAGCCCCACACTCCCTACAAGATGCAAGGATACCACGTGAACAACACTGGTTGCCTGCCCAACAACTACCCCTCCTCTTAGTCTTTTCTAACAGAGAACCTTCTGGCTCAGGCATTCCCCATCTACCACACAGCCAAATGCCTCACCAAATCAATCCCTGTGATTACTCTGCCCATGCCAGTGAGTGGTTTAAGAATGAGCACTGATGTAAGTCTGACCAAGAAACATGAGAAGAAGTCTGCCACAGGACTCCTGGGAAGAGAAACTCACAAGATGTAATACTATTTTCTGCCAGTGGGTCCTGTGTCTGCACATGAAGCCTAGAAATGGGGCAGCCACCTTGAGACCATACCATAGAGAACTAACAGAGAACAAAGCCAACGTGAGGAGGGCAAAGGTACAAGATAAGGAACCTGGGCCCTTGATGACTGCTTAAGACAGGTGAGTCAAAGTTTTCCTTTACTTGCCACTTAAAGCATCCAACGCAAACTAAATCCGGTTACAAACTAAATCTACTCTTCAAGTTTCAGCTACAAGCCTTACTCCATGAAGCTCCATTCACTCATTCATTCAAATATTTAGAAAGTGTTGCTTAAGCATAAAATATTAGAGGTTTTCTCCAATGCAACTATGCCAAAGTATGCATTCCCTCCATTGTCTGAACTCGTAAGACATATAAGAGTCAGAATTACACAATAGCACTTAATTGTTCTCTAATTATTTCATACATGTTTGTTCTCTCACCAGCTAGACTGAAACCTTCATAAAGGGTGGAGTCTAATCTTCTGTGAGATTATGTATATAACATGAAATATCAAAGAGAATCCTAAAAGGCTCCCTTTTGCATGGAGGACATACGGGTTTTGTTTGTTTATTTTTAAGGGAAAAAAAAAATTCAGGGCCTGTTTGGTTTTGTTCCTCCTTGTCTGCTGGATTCTAGTCAGTTGATATGGCTCTATAGAAGTCCCCTGATTAGAGAGGAACATCCATTCTATTCTAACAGGGCATCATAGTTTGCTGCTATGGAAAGCAGAGAACAGAGATATAATCTTATTCATCTGTGTCACATACACTCCACATAGTCCAGATGAAGGCCTAGTAGTATTTTAGTGCTTGGTAAATAATTCTTGACTAAACCAACTGGACAATGAATGCTCAAAAAAGGAAGAAGAAAAACAAATCATATATATTTTTACCTTTTTCCATTTTTATCATGTAGACCAGACCCCCAATACTTAGGAACACCCAGGTACTTCAGTTTATGGGTACGAATCCATTTTTGAACTACAAGTTAAAACAGATGCTTATGATTTTAATTGTTACACATAAATGACAACTTTTTAAAAAATCATTAAGAGCAGAATGTACTTACACATGGAAAAAGAATTCACCTTTATCCATAAAAAAGAAAACGAAGAATACACAGTATAACCAATAATGAAAAGTACTTTAAAATCAAAGCATTTTTATTAACCTACAAAATTTTGTTATCCTGCCCTTAAAACTGTCTTTAAAATGAAAAATCTACAAAACGCATTTTTAAAAAGATCTAAACCACACCAACATAAAAGTTTGCCTCAATCTAAAAGTCCTCAATCAGGAAATCAAGATCTAGGAGAGATGGATGCCTTCCTTGAGAAATTGCCAAACTTGATACCATCCTACCAGCAGAATCCCTGGGTTCTTAGAGAAGAGGTGAGGGGAAGTAAGGGGAGGATAGAAGGGACAAGAGTAACTAACTAGAAGAAAGTTCTGTTCTCTACCTTGATATCCATTTTATTTCATCAATTATGGCATTCCCCCAGGTTATGTTCTCCAGAATCTAAAAAAATACTCAAAAAGATTTGGAGATCCTCGAGCTATACTCATGAATTAGGGTTAATTCTCAATATTTCCTAAATCTTATATCATTTATTAACTTTATTCTTTTTTTTTATTTCAGCATATATTTATTAACTTTATTCTTTATATCGATAGGATGAAATTTTGTCACAATAAACCCATTAAGAGATCAGAATTCTTCACACAGATTGCATTTAAATGGAATTTATAATGCAAAAAATAATAGAGTCATAACATAAGATATAATGCTCTAAGTTTAACAAAACAAAAATAGTGGTCATTTTAAAAATGTAAACATATGTCTACTGTATTTCTTACTTTGCTCTGGTTTAGCAGCTCGCTGGTAGAACTTTAATTCAGTAAAAAGAGGTCCATTGTCACTGGGTTCCTTAAAACATAAGAGTTAATTAGTACTAGCAGTAGTTAAAATTACTGATTATTTTCAATGAGGCTTCAAAAAAAAAAAAACTAACAAACCAATTTTTCTTTCTAAACAATGTAATTTTGATACTTAAGTTTATAATGGTATTAAAGATTAAGTCAAACTCCTTAGAAATGTTGAGGGAAATTTAAGTCCATACATCTCATATTTATTTTAAGTTCCATTTCTATAAGTAATAAATTATACAAAATCAGATATACAGCTCAGTCTTTGCAGAAGTTTAAAAAACGTTTAAACTAATTTTCATCTTTATTAAGCTTCCCCTTAAGCAAGGATCAGCAACCATGTTAACTGTATCACCAAGGGGCTACAAGATATTTCTGAGATTTAATAAAATTTCAATACCTGATTTAACCAATTAGTGGCAAAATCCCATTCTTTTCCTATTTCTTATTACAGTTATATTCAGTTCATCAGGACTGGCCAAAACAGAGCTTACCACAAAGAAGAGTATGTATGTATCCTGGCTCTCTAGAATGAGCGTACACTATCCACTTAACTGCATCCTTTTCTTTCTGACACTGATTCCCATCTTTTTCAAACCAAAAAGTCCTACAACTTATTTCCCACACAATAATTTAAGTCAAGAAGAAAATATGGCTCATTACCAATTGTTTTCTACCAACTTTATTAGACTACATTCATTTCATATTTTAAGGGATATTAACAAAACTATTTATAAAGAGACATACATTTACAAAAGGTATTTGCACAAACAAGAAATAAAATCTGACAGGAGTTTTGCCCTGTTAAATAAATACGAAAGGGTATAGAAGATCTTATAATTTTGTGAACTGTTTAAATAGTAAATTTTATCTGACTAAAATTTGGTTAGTATTTATTTAATGTTTGGTATTTTGTGTTATTACCTTGTTTATTGATAATTAGAGAAAAATTTTAAAGCAGTGAAAACTTCAAATGAGGAAGCTAACATTTCTAAACTAATTTTAGATTATTTTTCTTTTTAGGAGATACAGGAAGAAAATTACTCTGGACAGAATATCCGTGCAGCTAGAGTTCAAGCTTCAATAGGGCATTAGGAGAAGTGACAAATGAGGCCTTAATTGAGAGAAAACTTGTAGTTTTGGGTTACTGGAGATGCCTTTTACAAACACTTAAATTATGTTCACTTTTTTTTCATTCAAGATAACCTTGCCTATCATAGAAAGCCACTCTATACACACAGTTCTAGCATATCAAATTTCTTGTAATTCAGAAAAATAGGAATCCCTAGTTAAAACACTTAGAGGAAGACTGCAATCTGCAAATAGGCAGTGTACCTAGTTATGAATGAGCATTTCACAGCAAATGGGCAATACGTATAACACTTGGATCAAACCTGAAAATAAGCTTGCCTTTTTTGTTACAGGTAAGTATACTTTTCAGCCTAGTCTGGAAGAGAGTGGTATACATGGGCTTGGCATGTCATCAACTCCATAAGAAGTAAGAACTAACCAATATACTAAAAATGTGAGTGCTGAATCCTTAATTTATGGACTCAGCACCTCAAGTTTCTCCATAACCTGTGGCTCCTTTCCTAGCAGCAACGGTAGCTAGACAGACACTTGTGAATGTTTCAAGCCAATGGCTGAGAACAGGCCTTCAGCAGGAGTCCACAGAATCAGTATAAGAAATGGAAATTCAAGAGAAGAAATTATGGTAAAGTTACTCTCCAAAGGCTAACTTTTGGGCTAGCTCATTAATATAATTCAGGTTTGAAAGGGGTTTTCCTAAGACAAATCCTGGCTTACACCATCAGTATAAAATTCTGATTTATTCAGTTTCGACCTATGGCATATCAGCTTTAATTTTCAAGTTTCCCTTCAGGCAATAATTTATTAAACTTATAATAATGAGAATCAACCACATAAACCAGGCTATTGTAATGAAAGCCCCACTACAATGAAGGCTCTTTGAGCTTATTTCATACTTTTTCTAATCCAATAAACTTCCATTATCACAAAATAAAGGAGCTACTTCCTTGGCATTGCACTCCAGCCAAAGCTAGCTAGCTATTTCTGTTGAAGAAAATACCTTAACTCATAACTAAAATTTTATTAACATATTTCAAATCTAAAATACTTTGCCAACTCTATAATAGCCAAGATTTAGAAAAGAAATTGGGACTGACATTTTAACTAGAATATCACTAAACGTTTCTTTAAGACTTCTAAGTGTCAAAATGAAGATGACAACAGAAAAAAAATTAAAATGTGATATATTTCAATGGCACCATCTAAAAGCAACTGGCTGCCATTTAAAAATGAAGCTGCACAAAGTTTCTCTTTCCTACCAAAAAATTATGATATATGAATTGAAAATTCAGGTCACTTCTCATAACATCAGTGACAGAAATCAAACATCAGTCTGCAAACTTCTTTCCAGGGAACTTTGAAATATAGATTTTTATCAGTTCACACTGGGAAAGGACCATGATACAATGAACTGTTAAGATCCACCATCCAAAAGCCTGACCTCTACCTCCAGTTCTGCTACTGACATGACAGCAAAGGGTGAGTGCAATTCAAAGAACTACTAATTTCTTATTAAGTCTGTCAGCAAGAAAACACAAAAGAGAATTTCTTTCTCCTTGCATTATCTAATTTATCAATTTATCATTTCTCTCTGCACATTTACTTTCCTGAAATAAAACACAGATAGTGTCTCTCAGTAGAGGCAGAGAAAACAAGTTTACTGTATCCTGGGTGTCCCTGCACCACTCTTCCTCAGCTGCTCCTGTAGATCAAGCATTACAGCCCCAAACAAAGGCAGAGACCATTATTTGGTAGAAGGGAGAACATTTTGAGTGGGTTCCTAAACATTTATCTTGAATATGTATGTCTTAACTTTGCTCCAATGCCAAATATAAGAAATCTGTGGGTTAACTATTTGGAGCTCTTTCATAAAGCAGATAGATACATGTACCGTTAGCAGTAACCAAATTTTTTGACAAACCTTCCACATCAAAATGGAACCCTTACCAGAAGCACAGAGTACCTGCAAGCCCCTACTGAAGAAAAGGATCATAAAATAAGGATAAACCATGTACGCACACATGGTTCCATTTAAAATAATTAAAGTGCTTTTTTTGTGTGCCAGATTCTATCAGTGGTTTTCAACCTTGATGCACAAAAGAATCACCTAGGAAGCTTTACTAAAAATACCAATACCCAGGCCTTACACCCTGAAAATTCTGATTATACTGCACAGCTAGGCTTGAGAACTACTGTTTGATATACCATTACATTATTAGGTCTAATTTCACATTAAACATCAATGTCTTTATTTCTTAAATATCATTTGCAAGTTTTTTCTCTAAAGATAAAATATATGCTCACTGTAGAAAATTTGGAAACATTTTGGTATATTTTCTTCATATATAGCCATTTTATAAAATGACCTTCATACTATATACAGAGTTTTGTATTCTGCTTTTTTTAGTAATTATGAAATCTCCCCAAGGAGTAGTACGTGTTCTTTGAAAACATGATCTTTTACAGCCCCTAATGTTTTAAATGGCAAGTGTTCATAAACAGTTCTGATTTTAACTCTGGAAAGAACTAAACTCATTTTACATGTTTGTATGTGATGAACCATTTCAACTTTTAATACTATAAAGCTGTGAGAGAAGGCAAATTATGAATGGCCTACTCTCAGTGATGCAGACAAGAGAGGAAGGTAAGTGGCATCAGGAAGTTGAGAGCAAATGAATAAAGAGAGTAGTAAAAAGGTGGTAGATAATTATGGCTAAAACATATTCCAAAAAATAAATAAGCATTTAAAGACGTCATAGTGAAAAAATAGTTTAAAACAAGGTCCTTATCAAATAAGTCAAAATCTAATTAGGAAGATAAAATAAACATACAAAAAACTAACAACAAGTAGTGGCATAAGGAGGATATTAGCATATGAAATTGTAAAACAAATGTTAATACAAGGAGTGCTGTAGGAGTTTAAAGGAATCCAGAAAAGACAGCTATCAGAGGAGAAAGAAGCAAACAGCAGTTACTAAATTTCCCCTTCAAAGGGAAAGAGAAAGTCATAATATGTTGTTTTGTTTATGGCATTCTTCCAGGATCACAAACTGTAACACTGAAAAAGTTACTGAAATATTAAATGTAAAAGAGAAATCAACTGAATATTTATCACTGTCCTAATTACAAAGAGAAGTAATAAAGGATAATAGAAAGAGAACTAAATTAGAAGACAGGAGATGCAGAGTACTGAACTAAGTTTGATTAAATGGCCTTAGAAATGTAATTTGTTATCTTAAGCATACAGAAAATATCTCTTCCTATCCATTTTTTTCCTTAACTGTATATAAGTTAAAAAAAGGCACTAAAAGTGAAGTTACACTGAATAACAACTGAAATACTTCTAATTACTCACAATAAAGAATAATATCATAATTATAAGATAAAACACAACTTAAAGAAACTCAGGTTATACAGAACAAAAAAGACATGGTTATACACGAGTTCCACCTATAAGTTAAGGCACTGGCAGGCTTTCTTTCTGAGACATGGAAACGTTTATACAAATTGGCCAACTATATGGGGTCAGAGGTAACCATATCATTTGAACCTCAAGATTATGAGATGTCATAAGGAGACTTGCTTTCTTCCCACAATAGAAACCTTTTGACGATCCTAAGAAGAAACTAATCTTACCCACAGATTTTAATATTTTAATTTGTCATATCAAAGACAAATGCAGATAATATTCTGCAATTAAATGCAAATGATCCAATTTAATAGTAAGAACTTTAGTTCTTCTGATTTAGCAGCAAGCTGACTATTTCAAAAGGAATGTTATTCCACAAATGAGAAACAAGAAAAATCCAAAATAAAAGGGAATCAAGAAAAGGGAAATGACAGGAGAAACAAAGCACTGACACACAACTTGAAAGTCATCACTTTACTTCCGCTTCCCTGCGGGGGAGAAGCATTGGGACTCAATTAGCCTCCCACCGTAAACAAACATAAAGGTGGATAAAAAAATAGCAATTACTATTTTCAAAAAGTAGATAATAGGCAGTACAGGAGTGTGACCCCCTAAAAGATAGGAAACAAAGAGATCCCCACGACAGCCCGTTTTTTTTCCTGGAAGCACTAGGAGTAAAAAGGAGGAAACTCAGGAGACCAAACATAGCACACCAACAGGCCCTGTTACCGAAAACAAATAATCAGATTAGAAAATTTTGAACCAAGAAATACTGGGGGAAAAATTAAAGACGAATATCCCTCATGAAATCCTTAACAAAATATTAGCAAATCAATTCCAGTATTATGTAAAAAATATATACACCATGACTAAGTGGGGTGTATGTTAAGAATACAAAGTTAGTTGAGCACTCAAATATCAATCAATCTAATTGCCACATTAACAGAATAAAGGAGAAAAATCCTGTGATCCATCTCAATAGATGCAGAAAAGGCATTCAAAAAATGAATAGGCAAACTACAAACTGGGAGAAAATATTTACAACACATACATCTGAAAAAGGACTTGTATCCAGAAAAATTCTTACTACTCAATTATAAAAAGCAAACAAACCAGTTATTTCATTTAAAAAAAAAAAAAAAGAGACACTCCACAAAGGAAAATATGAATGACCAATATGCACCATGAAAAAGTGCTCGAAATCATTAGTCATCAAGTAAATGCAAATTGAAACTACAATGAGACACAGCTACACACCCACATAATGGCTAAAAAAACAAACACACAAAACTAACACCACCAAATGTTGGAGAGGGCACGGAGCAATCAGAACTCTCATATGTTAATGGCCGATGTGTAAAATGGCACGACCACTTTGGAAAGCTATCTGGTACTTTCTTATACATTTAAATACATACCTTCCCTATAAACCAGCAATTCTACTTCTAGGTATTTACCCAAGAGAAATAAAAACCTATATCCACGAAAACACTTGTACAAGAATGTTTACAGATGCTTTATTTATAACAGCCAAAAATTGGAAACTACCCAAATGTCTACCAACAGAGAGATAAAAAACAAATGACTAATACACCAACAATATAGATGAATTGTTAAAACATCATGCTGAGCATAAGAAGTTAGAGACAAAATAATATATACTGTATAATATCATTTATGTAACATTCTAGACCAGTAATAACTCACTGTGGCAAAAAAATTCAGACAAGTGGTTGCCTTCAAGTGTATGGGGAAGTAGGGGTTGACTGGAAAAGGACGTGAAGAACCTTTTGGGGGTGATAGAAATGTTATATGTATTAACAGATGTGAGGGTTACACAGGTGCATGCACTTGTCAAAAGTCTTCAAATTGTTTAATATCTATGTGTATTAAACATCTATATGTAATAAAAATTATGCCTCAATAAACTGTTTTAAAAAATCATGAGAACAATTCAGGTCCAAAAACGGCTACAAAAGGGCCAATTTCTTTTTTTTTTTTTTTTTTTTAACGAGAGTAAAACAAAACAAAACAAAAAACTCCAGTTGGGGTAATTCTAATTCCTAAATTTCTGTATCCTTTAGGGAAAAAAGTAAGGAGGAATTATATGTTAATTTGCCCAAATAACACATCCTATTACGTCTTTTATTTAACAAAACCATGTTCTCCACATGTATCAAAGAATTTTGAGGAAGGGAAGTAGCAAATGTTGGTAAGCAAAAAGATGCATAATTTATTTAAAAAATAGTAGTTAAAATGACTTTTAGTTTTCCAATATATAAACTGACCTGGCTATTCAAAGTATGCTTATGTCAGATGGGATGTTGCCAGTCTTTACTCATTATAACTAATTTCAACATTAGTGTAGCAAAGGAGGTCTAACAACCACTCTTAAATAATTTAATTTACTAAGACAGAAGGAGAAGGGAAGAAAATTGTGAATAAACAAAAAGAAAAAATTGACCAAGTAGAAGTCTAGAAGTAAATATAAAAGAAAATACAATAAAATTATATTAAATTAGTATGGTCTTATAGGATATAAATATAAAAAGCTTTTGTAAATAGCTGAAATTTTTTAAATGAGCTGAATATTTTTATTTCACATCTGCATACCTCTATGCTTTCATTCATTTATCACCAAATACCAGTGCCACTCTAATTCAAAAGAGGAGAAGGACTTTTTGAACTCAAGTTATTTAAAACTATAAAGCTATTTTTATGTCTCATTAAATATTTATAAAACATTATTAAAAATGTAATACCTTATGGTTTAATTATTCTAGTTATCAAAAAGGATGTTTTACAAAACAAATACTACAACAAATCAAAAGAAAAAATTAGATAAAATATTTTCTTACCACTTTTACAACACAGGGTGCGTCACTGCCAACTGATTTTGAAGAATTTGTATCAGCTGTTTAAGAAAGTAAAATATTTAATATCAGAAAAAGTACCATTATTATAAATGTTATATTAATATTTAGGTCATATATACCAGTTACCCCTTGATAGAATAAATTTCATTTCCCAAATATGTGTTTTAGGATATCATTAGAGTATATTTCATCAATTTTAAGACTTACCCCCCTCCACATATTTTAATATGTCTGAAATTGGAATGGATCTTACAGTTTCTGGATTCTTAAATTTGATCACTGATTAAGTATAAGAAACTCTGAGGTAAAGTTAAGATACTTTGCATTTGAAAGTACTCTTGGCCTTTGATATGCCAGCGTATAATGTGAATTCCCCAGAAGATAAATGATACAATTTCTTAAATTTAACAAATTATGGAATCCTTTTAAGAAGGAGTATCTGGAGGGTAAAAAATGAGGGAATTACAATTCCAAAAAGCACTAGTTTGGTAAAAATGCATCTGGACCAACAGTTCAGGATTTTGGCACTAGAACTTCTACCTGCCATCCAGAATATTTTTAATGTGACTGTCACTTTGTTTCATGCAAATAAAGAAGCACAGTTGTCCTGGAATACTAAGTTAGTAATATAAGGTTGCCCATCTTCATTAAACAAACATTTTCCAAGTATCAACTATATGCTAGTTTCTAGGAAATAGGAATTTTGCAGTAAACAGGAAAAAAGAGGAAATCCTTACTCTTACAAAGCTACATTTCAGAGGCAGGCTGCAGGCAACAAATAAAACATGAAGTATATTTGATGGCACTAAGTGCTACGGAGGAAAAATTAAGCAGAAAAGGAAGGTAGGCAGTAGTAAGAGAGAACTCACTGACAGGGTGTGATTCAAGCAGTGGTCTGAAGGCAGTAAGGGAATAAGCCATGTTAGTACCTGGGTGAAGAGCACTCCAGACAACCAGCACAAAGGCCCTGATGTGGGATTGTGTCTGACATGTCCGGAAAGCAAGGAGGCTAAAGTAGTTGGAGTAAGGTGGAAGAGGAGACAGATTAGAAAAGCATCAGGGAACAAACACAATGAGCTTTATATTGTACAGGTCACATAAAGATTTTGGCTATTACTATGAATGAGATGGGGAGCCACTGGAAGGTTTTGAGATGAAGATTGGCAAAGTCAGATCTTGATTTTTAAAGACTCCTTTGGGCTGCTTTGTGGAAAATGGAGCATAGGGGCAAGCGCAGAAAAAGATAAAGCAGTTGGGAAACAATAACAGTGCTCCAGGTATATCAGCTTTACCTCAATAAAGCTCCCCAAAATTTTCACAGGCTTAGTACAAAAATAATGTACAATATTCTATTAATAATTTTATTTTAAATACATTTTGAAATTATTTGTTAGACATATTGGGTTACATAAAATATATTATTAAATTTTTTTTAAAAAGCATCACATACAAAGATCGAGAGGCAAAGGGCAGAAGGATGGCTGAAGCATAGATTTTGAGACAATAAAAGGGATGAAGATAAAAGTTACGTATGAAGGGTCTCATGTGCCACTCTTAAAAATTTGACACTTTATTCTCAGGGCACTGAGGAGCCATTAAAGAGTTTTAAGCAAGATAATCATATGAACTGATTAGTCTGCTAGGTCACTCAAGGCATACTATGAACAATGGGTTGCAAGAGGATAAGACTGGGACAGAGAAGATTCAATACTACAGTGAGTCCAGATAATGATCAGACCTGGGACAGTGGCAGCAAGGATGGAGAGAAACAAATGGATCTGAGAATTCCCACAGGTGAAGCAAAAGGACTAGAAAAGGTACGAGGGCGGTTAGTGAAGGAATACTCAAGAATGCTTTCCCAGTTTCTGGCTTGACCAGTGTCCTTCTTTCAGACAATCCTCTCCTGATCATTAGCATATCAGGAGGTGGGACAAGATGACATAAGTTTTAGCCATGCCTGTGGAACATCCAAGTAGAGATCACTTGTAGGCCACAGGCTATGGCCTAGACTCAGGAAATCAAGTCCTAGGCTACAGATAAAAGATACGGAAATCAACAATAAAAGGACAGTAACAGAAGCCATGATATTCAATGAGATCACTCAGATAGAATATATAGAAATGAAAAGTGAGCCAAGGAAGGAAAGCTGGAGAACAGAGGTACCTACAAAGATGACCAAGTACAGCCAGAAAAGTAGTAAGAAAACCAGAGGGGAAGGTATGTTATCATGGAAGACAATGGAAGCAATTTTTATGAGAAGGAAAGATAAACAGTATCAAATGGTGCAGAAAAAAAATCCAAACAAAATTCAAAAGCAATCTTTTTAATTCACTAACAGAAATTGCTGATGATCTTAAATATAGCTGTTTCAAAGTATCACCAATGACACAGAAAGAGAAACTGGAGGCAGCAATATTCAAGCAAATCCCTCGTTTTACAGATTGGCCAACCAAGATTTACAGAAGTAAAGTTTTATTACAGAGATCTGTCAAACCATGGGATATTAAAGACACTTAGTATTATATGGCACTTTATGATAATAAATACAAATAAAACAGCTAGCACACATACAAAGCAAGTTCCAAATTTGCAAAAGGTTACAAAAGCAAATTAATGTAAAACGAAGAACCTACTAGAGACAAGTTCCCATTAATATGGGAAGTCATAAATCCACACATCCTGCAGCAGAGACAGCTTATATAATATACCATCTCCTCTAAATCACAAGGTCAAAAATATATACCTGGCTAATATAGCTACTACGCTTTCTTGATTTACAAGGATTTTCACTTTAAGTCAGATACAGCCTGGCTCACTGGAATGGGCTTGGCTCTAAACAAAATCAGAGAATTGATACATATTTCCCAAAGAAGTGTGTCAATGACCTACAGGAAGCATATGTGTAAAATATGGAAAAGCTCTGGATTTTAAGCTATGTCTCATGAAGACAGCCCTAGAAACTGCAGCTGACCGACTGCAGCCCACTGGTCCTGAAAGAAGTGGGACCCCTTCCTGAGTAAAAGGAGTGCTTTTTTATCAATGTCAGTGGTTTTCAAACTTTAGCATGCACCAGAATCATCTGGAGGACCTGTTCAAACACACTGCCAGCCCACTTCCTACAGTTTCTGATTTGTAGGTCTATGGTAGGGCCCGAGAATTTGCAGTTCTAACAAGTTCCAGGTAACACTAACCTATCCACACTACTAATATGCCAAGTAAGATGTTACTTAAAAGAAAAAAAGAGTTCCATTGCTAAAAATAAAAATTCATAAACCTCTATGGCAGAAATCAAATAATTAAATTGATATTTGAGGTAGAGGGAATACAGAATGGAAAAGTTAGAGAGAAATATCAGAAGCAAACATGAATTGCAACCCTATCACTACTAATATTCTTGGTAATATTAGATAGCTTTAGAAGCAATCAGGCAAAATGTTTTTCTTTTATTTTTGAGACAGAGTCTTACTATGTTGCCTGGGCTAGAGTGCCGTGGCATCAGCCTAGCTCACAGCAACCTCAAACTCCTGGGCTCAAGCGATCATCCTGCCTCAGCCTCCCGAGTAGCTGGGACTACAGGCACGTGCCACCATGACCGGCTAATTTTTTTCTATTTTTAGTTGTTTGGCTAATTTCTTTTCTATTTATAGAGACAGGGTCTCGCTCTTGCTCAGGCTGGTCTCGACCTCCTGAACTCAAGCAATCCTCCCGCCTCGGCCTCCCAGAGTGCTAGGATTATAGGCGTGAGCCACCACGCCCAGCCGCAAAATGTTTTTTAAATCAATAATTTCAGGGTTCCACAATGGGTCCCCAAAAATTTCAGAATAAGTATGCTAGTTAACAGCACATTTAATCAGCCCTAATATGTAGTTTCTAGGTAATTCTCCTAATTCCACTATGAAGACTATTAGGTTTGTACAGAAAGAAAACAGATATACACCTGTAAAAGATCTGCAAACTTCCAAATCAGACAAACATAAAGGGAATAAATCCCAATTAGATGAAGGTAGGAGAGGGCAGATGTACTTGGCTTTCTTTGGGTCTCAAGAGATTAAGATTATATAGAATATCCTAAAAATATAAAACCATAGTCCTCACTAATAACAACATTATGGATATTTTATCTTCTTTTTCTATTGTGATTAAATTAACAATCATCTTTTCCATTCCTATGTCAGAGATGCACTTTGGCTTAATCATACAATATTAAGTTGACTGCAAATTATTAGAAACATTCTGTAATTGCTCATAATTGCAAAACCATTTTGATAAGAAAACATATAAATCTTTGGGTTGATAATTAGAAGCAGTCACACACTTACCAAGATATATACAGCCAAAGCCACCTTGTCCAATGGGTAATCCCACTTTCCATTCCTTTTTTGCCATGTCAGTTACTATCTCCCCAACTGCAAACTGTTCTGCAAGATGTCTCTTTGCAGGGCCCTGTCTTCCAGCTTGAGCTGCTTTTACACGAGGCATCTTCACTATAATACAAAACAAAGCAACACTCAGAATTATAATCTTAGAAGCATTCAAAACATTTTTCCCTAAAGAAAGCTTCTGTACAACAGAGATGTTCAAATTCCTACTTACTCCAAAACTTAAATAAAGGACATCTGCTAATTCTGATTTATAATGGCTCAAATCCTATTTGATTATCTCTTAACTTTAGATAGGAGACAATAAATAAAACAATATATGCAATTATTTTCAAGGAAATATTTAGGCATAAGTTCCAGTGGCATAAGATCTATGACCAAAAATGCTATTTAACAAACAAACAAACAAAAAGAATTGCTCTATGAAGTTGAGGGGACAAGGTACAGCCAATTAGAATGCATACTTTATACTGATGCAATGAGGAGTTTATAAAGGTCAATACTGATGTGACAAGTACACAGCACAGAATTTAAAAACACAAGGCAATTAAACACAAGGGGAGAGGGCAAGTGTTCTTAGGGCATGACAGTATATGCTTTACTTGGGTTCCCATCCGTCCTCACACCTGTGCAAACTGCATTATCATCCCATTTTATACATGAGGAAATTAAGGCCCAGCAAGCTAGCAAGTGATGGAACAACAGCAATTTGCACTGATGACTGCCTGGCTCCAAAGCCTCACCTACATGCTCCACAATTACAGAACTCACTGTAAGGAAGCACAGCCTTCAAGAGTGACAAGGAGAAACTGCGGCTGTTTAGTCATTTGGGTTCACAAAAAAAGCAAAGTTGGTGACACACAGCATTTCTACACTTCCCTTGTCACTAAGTATCCTATAGGAGATGAATCTCAATTAATTTTTCCCACTAACACATAAGTTTAACATAACATTTGGGGAAAGCAATGTTTTACTGTGAAAATAGCACTGGACTGAAATCAAAAGACCTGGATACCAGGTATAATACCAGTTAGTTGAGTAATCTTGACCACGTGACTTCACGCTGGGCTCTAAGTGTCCTCAAGTGGAACTCACTTCATTGAGTGAAGGAACTCAATGTGTGTTTGTATGCATGTCCATGTGAGCAGTGTGTGTGTTGTGTGATTTCAAATTCTCAGTTCTACAAATACTAACTTTAAAAGATTTCAAACAAATATGTTACAATTCCATAGTTTCCTAAAAACACAGTAGAGACATAGTAAAAAAAAAAAAAAAAAGGAAGTTGATAAGAATTATTAAGACAGTCTGCAAAATTTGAAATGGCTATTTCAGATGAAAGAAGTTCATTGTTTGGTTTTAAGCCTAGATATGCTACATGCATACACACTACATTTGATTAGAACTTTTCAGCAAATACCATCACTCCACATTTTAAAAAAGCCATATATGCAAATGTTCTTTATTAATTTATTAGGGATTTTTAAATCAAATATTTTCCTACAGAATACTAATGCATCTTTGCTATCTAAATCTTCTCTAATTTAACAAAAACACTTCCAAAATAAATGAATGTGCCCCTGTCACTTCTTATCAATTAATTCTCTTAATTAATGTGTTTTTAATCATGGTAAAATCTTGCTGAATGGAATTTCAATGTCAACCAAGATAGCCCAGATTCAAAACACCAAAAAAAGTAACTTTAACATCTATGGCAGTGAACCAAGTAAAAAAACAAAACAAAACAAAACAAAAAAAAACTAAAACACCCAGTACTTCCAAATACTAAAAATGAACGCCTTTTGAATTTTATCCAATATTAGTAAGTCAGCAGAGTAATCTCCTATTTGATTGTTTACTTATGGTAGTCAAAACAGTTTAAAATAAGTGAAAAATATGTTTTCTTATCTTTCTATAACTCAAAATAGTGACTGGGCAATCTTTTGTGTTTTTCTGGAATTCTTTTCCAGAAGTGATAAAAATATAGTATTTTAAATGAAATATTCTGGTTTAGCATCAACTCAATATAAATTGTGGTCAATAAAAAGTGTTTTTCCTCCAAATAAAGCTGTTTGCTTTTATTTTTAGTTTTAATCCCATGGCCAACTAATTGAAGCTAAGTATAATAATTAATTAAGGCTTGGACTGACTTTCTTGCCTAGAAATAGTCCCACAGAATGGCCTCATCATCATCAGTCTACTGAACACTCATAAATCACTGCTCCTGAAGGTTAACACCAAACACAGTGAGGGCAGCAGCACTATTGGCTAATCTCTCTGAATTCGCCTAAAGAGCCAGATAGGACAAATAGAGAGCAAAACTCAAAACTCATGAATAACATCTACAACAAAACTGGGGACAGTATCTCCTATCTCGACAAATCCCAAAATTTGAGTAGGTGAACACAAACCAGACGACAACAAGATCTATGTGGTATCAGAAACTGTAAAGAAAGGAGCAGAAGTATCATGCCTTTGATTAACCTAAGAATCCCAAAATTACCAGGGGCTACTTCTTAGAAAGCACAAAGACACTGTGAGAATAGAAGTTGAAACAAAAAGGCTTGCAAAGGATGGGGGATAAAGTCTGAAGAGGCTGGAGCATGCTGGACTATACAACTCTCAAAACCAATCAACCAAGGCCCCTCCCAGGTCAAAGCCTCAGGATGAGGAGAAACTGCTCCAGATGGACTCCAAAGTGAGCACCACAAGGATAATACAAATAAAGGAACAAGAAAGTTCAAATGAAAGTGGATCTATGACTTAGCCTCCATATTTTGGAACACTACACAAAAACAAATAAAGAAGAGGTTCTAGAGAATGACATAAAGTCTTCCTGAACCATATCATCTAAAACTAATTGCATATGAAACATGAAACTCAGTAAAAGGATGGAGACCTAGTCCCTCACAAAGTGGATGTTTTCTTTAAAAAAGAAGGAAAAGCTCATAAGAAAAACATACCTCCCAAAAAGTTTAAAGTTTACAAAACAAGCTAAAATACATTTTATATACAAAGACTAACATGACTCAGAAAAGTTCAGAAATCAGGTGATAAAATATTTAAAATGAAAGGGAAAATCTTTTCAGAAATGAAGACTAAATGAGAAGGAATATAGACTGAATAAAATTTATAAAAATAACTTAAGAGGAATAGAAAGTGGAAACAAAAACAAAAATCAAAAAGGACCAAAAAAATTTTAAAAGAAAATCACAAATTTAGAACACAGAAAAAAAGCTGTTATATATATATATATATAAATAAAGCTGTTATATATATATATAATATATATATATATATAAAACAAAGAAAATCAAAGCAAGGGAACAGAATACTAAAAATGCTTAAATTAAAGAAAACTTTCATGAACTTAAAAAAAAAATGTGAAACTACATATTGAAAGGTCACACAACATACATGAGAAAAACTGATGCAGAATGACTATCGCTAAGACACAGGCTAATAAAATTACTGAACTTAATAGTAAAAGAAAATTCTCTTTGAGCATCCTGGCCATAAAGCAGATATTTTATAAGAGAAATAAAATCAAACTGTCATCACTTTGACAGCAACACTTTGTGCCCAAAAAAGGGGAAGTAACATATCTAAGACTAAAGGGAAAAAAAACATGAACCAAAAATTTTATACCCAGCTAAATTTCAAGTACAAAGACTATAAAGTGTTATCAACATAGAAAAAGAGAGTAAGAATCTACTAAAGAACAAGCCTAAGATATCCAAAATATTCGTAGAATTGAGACTCAACAACAGTTACAAAGGAGAGGATACAGAGTATACGATGGGCATATGTTCTACCAATGTAGATACTGTATAACTATAAAAAATGGGATAACATATGCAAAAAAACAACTTTCCAGTAATCATATTGTGATGATATTTAGTTCTGTTAACTAAGGTTATTGTGTGCATAAATGTTGAATAATGCAAATGAAAAATTGTAATATTCTTATTCTGTCATTCCCTTACATCCTTAAAACTCAGGATTCAAATATAAAGAAAGTAGATACAGATGAAAGACAGAAGAGGTAAAGTTAAAAATGTTGTACTTGGAAATATTTTTAATTCAGAAGGTATTTTATCTTTTACAAAAAGCATACACATACCTACATAGAGGCATACCCTTTATATTAACAAATGAAAAAACATCCCTTACTCATGGACTGGTAGAATCAACATCATAAAATGTCCATACTACCCAAAGTGATTTACAGATTCAGCGCAATCCCGATCAAAATACCAGTGTCATATTTCACAGATCTATAAAAAATAATCCTAAGCTTCATTTGGAACCAATAAGAGCCCAAATAGCCAAAGCAGTCTTAAGTAAAAAGAACAAATCTGGAGGCATCACATTACCTGACTTCAAATTATACTACAAGGCTATAGTAACCAAAACAGCATAGTACTGGTATAAAAGCAGACACACAGAGGAATGGAACAGAATAGAGAACCCAAAAATAAAACCATCTATTATAACCAACTAATCTTTGACAAAGCAGACAACAATATACCCTGGGGAAACGAAGCCCTGTTTAATAAACAGTGCTGGGAAAATTGGATAGCCACATGTAGAAGAATGAAATAGGATCCCTATCTCTCACCATACATAAAAATTAATTCAAGATGGATTAAAGACTTAAATGTACAAACACACACACACACACACACACGGAGTACTACTCAGCCATAAAAATGAAATAACGTCATTTGTAGCAATGTGGAGGGAACTGGAGACCATTATTCTAAGTGAAGTATCTCAGGAATGGAAAACCAAACAACCGTATGTTCTCACTAATAAGTGGGGGCTAATAGATGGGTACACACAGGCACAAAGCAGGAGGGTAGGTGTGGGATGAAAACTTACCAATTGGGTACAATGATCACTAACTATTCTGGTGATGGGCACACCAAAAGCCCTGATTTAAGCATTACACAAGATAGCCTTGTAACAAAAACACTTGTACCTCCTTAATTTTTTGATATTAAAAAAAAAATCAGGGAATTGACATTGGTACAACCCATAAAGCAAGTTCAGACTTCACCAGTTGTACACGCACTCATTTGTGGATATGTATAGTCCTATGCAATTTTATCACGTGTGGACTGTATAACCGCCAGTACAATCAAGATGCAGAACTGTTCCACCACAAGACTCTGGTGTTATCCCTTTAACCACACTCGCCCTTTCCCAGTCCCTAACTCCAGGCAACTACTAATCTGTTCTTCATCTCTATAATTTTGTTATACTAAGAATGTTACATAAACAGAATCAAACAGTATGTAACATTTTGAGATTAGGTTTTTATACTCAGCATGATACCCTTGAGATCCATCCAAGTTACCATGTGTACCAATAGTTCGTTCTTTTTTATCCCTGAGTAGTATCCCATGGCATGGATATGCCACAGTCTGCTTCACCATTCACCCACTGACAGACATTTCAGTTCTTTCTGAAATGTTGCTATGAACAACAACAAAAAAATGCCACTACCCATGAAGTAGTCTTGCCAAAAAATAAATAATAAATTGAACCCGAATCTGATCAAACCTACCAATTCCCAAGATACGAATGAAGAGAACAGAAGAACATGATAAACTCTAACACAAGATTGCAAACAGCAAAATCTTGACTGTGGGAAACCTTATAGTACATATAATCCCATTTTTTCAGCAAATTAAGGTGGGGAAAGGAGGAATTGGGAGAAAAGAAAAATAGATTTAAAAATACTTAAAACAATATATCTAAAACAAAACAAAATCAGGCAAATCTAAATCACAGCATTTAAGAATGCACACTTGAGTGGTAAAACTATAAAGAAAAACAAGGAAGTGATTACCATCAAAGAAGTTACTCTGAGGAAGAACATGAAAGTTATGATTCAGTTGGAGCACATGGCAGGTAAAGGCAGGTAAAGTTTTACTTCTCGACTTAGGTGGTACTTATATGAGTACCTTATAACAACAACTCATTAAGTCTGTATTTGCTTAAGTTTTCCGAATTATGCAATATTTTATAATTTTAGACATTCAAAAATTACTGCTCCTATAATTAACAATCACCAGGGATCAAAACTAGAAATGTTCTCATACTCAATGAGCTTGCCCAATCCCCCTGCTGATAAAAAAAGAAAAACAAGAGACACCTAACCAAAATCTGTACTTTGTTTCCTGTCAACTACTGGTTAACTTTTGCCCATTTTTCTTTTGGATTACTAGTCTTGCTTTTCATTTATAGGCACTTCTTATATATTGTGCATTAAAGAAATTAGCCCATTGTATTACAAAGAGCCTTCCCAATTTATCTTTGGACATTTTATTTTTAGCTTTTGAATTTTATCTCACCCTTAAAAAGACCTCCCCACAATTTTTTTTTAATATCCCATGTTTTCTTTAGTTATTCTATGGTTCATTTTTTACTGGAAAATTCTCACCTGCCTACACTTATTTTGGTATAAGATATGAGGTAGGAATCTAGCTTTTTCCAAATGGTTATCTAGTTTAGTTTTGTTGGTTTTTTTTGAGTCATTCATATTCATTAAAGGCATCTGGTGTTCAAAGAACTTAAATATAACACGTCACACCAACCTAAGTAAACCAAGTACAAAAAATAGTCATATAAAGATGTTCACACGTAGATCCTAGATTACCAATTTCCGAAGAAAGGAGGACGAGGAGGAAGGAGAGAAAAGGAAGAAGGGAGGAGGAAGGAGGGAGGAGGGTGGAGGAAGGTAGGAGAATGAGGAGGAGGAGAAAAAAATAGAAAAATAGATTCAATTAACTAGCATTTGAAACTACCTTTGTACTTGGGTTAAAACCTCCTCACACCTACATCTGCTCCATAGGAGTGTTAAGAAGTCATTGAAATATACTCTGTTGTTCTGATAGAAACAGTCCACTATGACACAAATATTTCTTTAAAATATACCTAAAACTCCCTCCTGCGGCTCCTAATGGAAAAATATGTGCAGGCTACAATCTTAGGTGGCCTTGGGAAACTGATGGCCACCTCAGTGCTCAAGGGATAATTCTGCTGGGCCCAAGGGGGGCCGATGATAGATTAATAAATATTTATTCAATAAATAATCTTTTAAAATGTTGAAAAACATAAAAGACTTAAATACAGCCAGTATCCCACATACTTAAAATAACTATTCCCAGAAAAAAATATTTTACTTGTTGGTGTTATGATTTTTTTAGTGTGCTGTGAATTCTATTTATTCTATTTATTAATATTTTATTTAAGAACAAAACTGATATTCATGAGAATAGTCTGTAGGTTTTTTTTCTGGTACATTAATCGGTTTGAATATCAATATTATGCTCATTTCATAAAAAGATTTTGGAAGCTTTTCTACTTTTACCACAATCTAAGAGTTTAAACAGCATTTGAATGATCTATTCCTTAAAGGTTCTGAAGACCTCAACTGTGAAAAGTCTGATAATTGCAGGTGTGGGTAAGGAGGTGGAACAATTAGAATTCTCATACACTGTATACTGTTTCAAACATTTTGAAAGTCTGTCTAGCAGTACCTGTTAACTAACCCAGCAAATCAGCATAGATAGATAGATAGATAGAGATAGATACCTCTAAGAAAATTGAAAACTTGTCCACCCAAGGACATGCACAAGAAAAAGAATGACGATAGTAGCTTCATTCAACAGCCACAATCTGGAAAAGCACATGTCCATCAGCTGAGAAACGAATATAATAAAACAAATGAATCTACAAACACTGCGTTGAGAAAAAGATGTGTCACACAGAAGAGCACACACTATATTTTGTTTATATGAATTTCAACAATAAACAAAACTAATCAATGGTGACAGAAGTCAAACAGCGTACACTATTTGCGGGAGGAAATGACTATGAGTTGGAAGAAGGAGGCTGCAACTGGAAGGTACCTAAGGATCTGGTAACATTCTATATCCCAATTTTGGTGTTTAAACTGTATATTCACTTTGTAAAAATTAATCAAGTTGTACACTTATGATTTATTTTATCCTGTTTATTTATGTAAAATTAACACAGTAAATTATACAAATTACAAGTGTAATTGAGGGTCCATACAGGAGATAAAAAAACATATAAGTAGAGGAGTTGCGGGGATTGTCAAAAATGGCGGATTAGGGATGACCTCCTGGCTCTCTGCTCTCAGACTGGGAGGTGAAGAATGCGACCTGAATCACTCGAGGGGGTAGTTCTCCCACAGGATCGGCTTCACGGAATTACAGGGAAGCTTCGAGGGGCAGCAGTGCTGGGAAAAGGAGGAAAGTGACGCAGTGGATTTGCCGTGAAGTTCCAAGAATCCGAGTGGTACAGCGGGGATTGGAGTGCAAGCTGGCCACATTCAGCGGCTAGCCGAACGGTACTGTGTGATTTGTGCCACAGCGGGACTTCTCCTTCACCGACCTCTACACCCACGCAAGCAGGGAAGTGCCTGAAGTCAGCGTGAAGAGGTAAAACGGGCGGTCAGGCAGTTGAGAGAGGAGGCAGGAGCGGAGAGCAATTAGAAATCTACAGAGAACGGTGCAGGGTCTCTTTGGCTGGGAGATCTGTACACAACAGCGGCGTATGCCTTGCTGGTGAAGGGAAAGAAAAGTGAGACAGATCGCTCATTTGACTGAGTGGTCCGGTGGACTCGGGAGACCCAAGCACAGCTGGGGAGGGAGCGGTAGAGGGAGCGAGCACGATCCTCCACGGATCCTCCC
>VBSM01001979.1:6139182-6172008 GCA_008086735.1 Cheirogaleus medius
GTATGTAACCCTAACAATATTTGTACCCCAATTATATGATGAAATAAAAAAAAACATATAAGTAATTAAAACAGGAAAATTTAATATGAAAAATTATTAATTTGTAAAAGATGTTCAACTACTAAAAGGAGTAAAAGACAACTAACTCTAAAGAATATGGGAGGGACTAGCAAATGCAGGGAGTAGTTACTATTTCTGAGGCTAAGGGAAAGCATTCCAAGAAAGGAACACTTACTGGACAGGCTGTGGTGACAGCCCACTGGGTGGCAGAGTAGCTCTCTGGAGTGCCAGTGGGGCTGGAGCTGCTCCACAGACATCTGTGAGCACTTGGGGAGGTGGGAGAGGGGAGAAAGAAGTTGCCTACTGGGGTGCTAACAAAACTTACTGGAGAGTAAGCATGGCTGACAGCCACACCTCAGAAAGAAAGAAAAACAAGCACACTGCAACAAGACAAGCCCCTTCCTCTGCTAAGTCTTGCAGTATACCTTCTTCACCTTCTAGTGACAAAATCTAACATTATTCTGGAAAGGAAAAAATGTTTACGGGATCTAGTTCAAGTATCACAAATAGAACAAAGACTCGTGAATTTGAGGTTGACAGGCAATAAATTGATAACTTGCACAAGTGTAGATTGATAAATTTCTACATATGTATATACACCTGTGCAACAACCAAGATTAGAACATTTTCATCACACCATAAAGTTCCCTAGTTCCCTTTTCCACCAACACCCATTCTTGTTCTTCCAAACACAGGCTCCCTAATGTACCTGTCAGTGTGTGCCACTTACTTTGGAGAACACAATTCTGCCGGCTTTGTCTGACGTCTCACCTACACCTCAGACCTGACAGTGTTCCCGTTCAGCATCCTCCCATACCCTCTATTTGACCTTCACTGTCCTTGGCAGCCCCTTATTTTCTGGTTCAGGGCTACAGAAGTCTCTTAGTTTCTAAGAATATGAAATCTATGTTTCTCAATCTCCATGTTGGTTTTCAGGCAATTTCTGAAAAGAGGAAAAGGGGATTATTTAAAACCACTAGTCCCGGCTCAAAAAAATAACATAACCACAAGTATTTGCCTCAGTAAGTTAGTGAGTTTTCTAAAGAATTTAAAAACACTAGTTTGAATTAAAAAATCACTTTAGTACACTATTGAGTTTTTTCTAATAACAAAACCAATACCTGCATTAAGGTTTCTATTAAAGAACAATACATTGGAAGGCACGCAAACTTTAACCAAATAACATCTATCCACGTAATTTCAGCCTACTTGGCTCAATGCAAATCTACTATTATAGTAGCCAATGCAACAGAGAGGTTTCGCAGAAAAAAAAGTTTACCATCACATAATCCATTACATAATCTGACCACTTCTTTTCCCTTGATATTAAATGAAATGCAGATGCAAGTGAAAAGCACATCAAAATGCAAATCAATACTGCCCTTTGCTGAAATCACTCACTGGTATATTCCATATTAGCATATTCACCAAAATTTAATTGTAAACAGAGTAATTATGGTACTAAAGTTATTAAATACACAAAGCAAGCTTGGAACTATACATATTCAAATAGAATTTCAGTGGCAGATCAACTTTTCTATCTGAAACAATACCCTAATTAATAGTCAGCTCTGATGATAAAATGGTCCTCTGTTTTTCAGATAACATTCCAAAAAAAGTTCTGCAATGAATATTAAAAGAAAGTTTTGTGAATAGATTTTAAAATTTTCAATAGCTATATTTATCACAGTATGGTACTGTATTTAGACAACTGGCATTTCTCAAGTCCTGGATTCAAATTTGAAATTTTTTTTTTAATCTTCTGCTGAGGAGAGTAAAAAAGCTTGAATGAATCACAACAATGACACTTATACTTAATGAGCTCTATGAATTCATCATATCCAAACTGGAAAATTGTAATGCCGAATAAAGCTCATTATACACTGGATGACTACTCATAAATTTTCCCTAAAATAGTTATGCATGTAAGCTCCCTTAGGGGGTCATATATTTTTATGAAATTTTCTTTAAAGTCATAAACTTCTCTGATGTGTTTTATACCATACAGAGACATGATGATTCAAGGATAATTTTGGACAAGCTGGACTATTCACCATTCCATTAACATGGTACCAATATATTCTTATCTCCTGTCTGGGCAGTGTAAAGTCTTTTCTCACACATACCCCACTCTATATACATTTATGGAAATTTTTCCCATACCCAAAGATCTACCTCTTCCTCAGTCAGATATGACCTCTGAAGTTTCAGTACTGTCTGTACCTCTTATTGCATGGGATAAATAAATATTCCTTGTAAGTTTATAAGCTCCCTGAATCTGAAAACTGCCTTAGTCACAATACATTGTACTTGGTAGGAATTCAATAAATTTATAAACTTAAACAGCAAAAAGGTTAAGTTAGTTTTTTTGCCCAAGTACCTGATGTCTATGCTAAATATGCATCACCCAACTGCAATGGATACTGCCACTCCTTTTAAAAGCCTAGCAACTGCTCTCTACAATGACTATGTCAAATCCTGTTTATTCTTTCACAAAGCTATAATTCCCCTTCCTAACTCATAATTCTCAGATGATCTACTCTAGTTTAGAGAGAATAGAAGCCTCAGACAGGAATTCCCTTGTCTTTCCAAAAACCAACCCTACAAACCACCTGTGCCCACTTCAAGCCAATCCTAGCTTCCTTCTCTCCTGTCACAATGTGAAGCAGCCACCTTCCTTCTATCCCATCCACTCCAACCCTCTCAGGACTTACACCATTAATCCTTCCCTCATATATTCAATGTCTCCCTCAACTGGATCCCTTCCGTCAGCTTTTAAATATGCTCATGGCTCCGCCATTTAAAAAATAAATTTTTTACTCCCCCTGCTCTACCATCCTTTCTTTTCCCTTTCCATGCCAAACATCTCAATAATCATATGGACTTACTGACATTTCCTTTCTCCTCACTCCCTCAACTCACCCCATCTGGGCTCCAAGTTTATGACTGCTCTCTAACAACTCCTGCTGAGGTTACCAGGGAGCTCCACACCACAGAATCCAGCTGACATTCGGAATCACCTGGCCTGTTCAGCTGCACAACACTGTTGTTCATTCTTTCTTTCTTGAAAGAGTCTCTTCCTTTTGCTTTAACAATACAATACTGTCCTAGAATTCACTCTACCATTTAGGCAACACACAGTTCTAGATAATTTGGGGGAGAAAATAAGTTCTTCTTTCAAGATGAAATAAACTTGTTCTTTCAAGGAGCTTGTTTCACTTTATGATATACAGCTTTCCAGGGCTATATGTTAAAAAAAATAGACCACCTACACTTCCACAGCTTACACCAAAATACAAATTTTATTATATGAGAATAAATTATATAAAATAAGAATATGCTATTAACTAAAATTAAGGTCATTGGAAATTCAGTATGAAAGCATACACTTGAAAATATAAATGAGTGATAATGTATGTTCCTTTAAGCTAACAGATCTCAAGGAAAGAGTTTATAGTCTTAAAGAGATATATGTACCCCCATGTGCTTAGCAGCACTATCCAAAAACAGCATGAGGTCTAAGCAACCCAACTGTCCATTAACTTACAAATGGATAAACAAAATGTGGTATATACATAAAATGGAATATTCTTAAGCCTTAAAAAAAGAAATCCTGACATATGCTACGCCACAAATAATCTTGAGGACAGTATGCTAAATGAAATAAGCCAGTCTCAAAAAGACAAATACTATATGATTCCATTTATATGAGGTAATTGAAGTAGTCAAATTCACAAAAACAGAAAGTATAATAGAATGGTGGTTGCCAGAGACTGAAGGGAGAGAGAAAAGCAAACTGTTGTGTCACTGCACAGAGTTTCAAATTTGCAAGATGAAAAAGTTCTGGAGATCTGCTTCACAACAATATGACTACCCGTAACACTACAGAACTTGTACACTTAAAAATGGTTAAGATAGTGATTTTTATGTTGTATGTTTTTTAATCACAATTAAAAAAAAAAAACAGTCTCCAGATGCAATAGATAAAACAGACACAGAAATTAAGTTGAACCAAGATAATACCAATATGAGGCTGGACGCGGTGGCTCACGCCTGTAATCCTAGCACTCTGGGAGACCGAGGCTAGCAGATCGTTTGAGCTCAGGAGTTCGAGACCAGCCTGAGCAAGAGCGAGACCCCGCCTCTACCAAATATAGAAAAAATTAGCCGGGCATGGTGGCACATGCCTGTAGTTCCAGCTACTTGGGAGTCTGAGGCAGGAGGATCACTTGAGCCCAGGAGTTTGAGGTTGCTGTGAGCTAGGCTGACGCCATGGCACCCTAGCTGGGGCAACAGAATGAGACTCCAAATAAATAAATAAATAAATAAATAAGATAAGACAAGACCAGACCAGACCAGACCAGACCAATATGTTCTTGGTACCTACAGAGTCACTCCCTCATACACACAACTACAAAAAGCATTACAAGTGGTACTTTTTTCAAAGGTTGTTCTTACAGATGCTAATTACATAAATCTACTAGTTATCCCAGCAATAAATAAATGTTAACTGTGAATTATGTAAATGTATGAATAAGCATAATCAAATGGCTTATTCCTTCATTCACTCACTCTACAAACATTCACTGATAACCTACCACGTGCCAAGCACTGTTCTAGACACTTGCTATACCTCAAGACACAAAACAAGGGTCCTGCTCTTTTGACACTTATATTCTAGCAGGAATAGACAGATAATAAGAACAAATAAGTTATCTGCCTAACATTTTAGAAAATGTAGCTGTTATACTTACGTATATCAGGAGGTGACAGGAGATGGAGGATAGGGAGTGGAAGGTGGCAGAGATAGTTTATAGTAGTAAACAGAGTGGTTATGGTCAGCCTCCTTCACAAGGACTTTGCTCATCTAAGCAAAGCCTTGGAGGAGGTGAGGGAGTTGGCCATGTATGTGAGGCAGACAGGAGGAAGAGTTGTGCCAAGATCTTAAGGTGGGAGCATGCTTGGCGCCAGTGTGACTGGTGTGGAGTTAGCAAGGGAGAAAGTAGGAGATCAAGTCAGAGGAACAGATCAAGTAAAGCCTTGAAGACCACTCTTGGGACTGACTTTGGCAACAGGGTAAACATACTTCTGTAAGATTTTGGAACATGCTATATACTTGCATTTTCATTCACAATGCTTCAATCAAATTTAAAATCATACTCTGAACACATGAGTCAAGAAAAACTCTCCCACTGACTAAATTCTCACCAAAATCTTTACATTTTTTATTTTTTTCACTAACTTGTATTAATCCATTCTCAAAATACATTCCATCTGTAGACTAAACTATGTAAGCTTAAAATAAATCCAAAATTTTAAGTGCTTCTATAGTGCCTTTGTCACAAAGGTCACCTTGAGGTAGGAATGAATGGGTTTGTAATGGATCAAACTGCATTACTAAAAAGTAGGATTGGACTAAGCCCTATTCCCCCTTTAACTTAAATATTAGTAATTTGGTAATGCTATTAGAGTGAATGGTTTGTAATTTTTTACAAAAAATATAAAAATTTTTACCATGTTATACTTTTTTAAATCTAAAATAAAAATAATACCGTCCCATGGAATTCTACATTACTACAACATATACCCTGTTTCATTAATTCACTTAATACTTACTGACAACATACTTTGTGCAGGAACTATTCTAGAAGACAGGGATAAAGCAGCAAACAAAGTAGACAAAAAGCCCTGCCCTCATGGAGCTTATATTTTATTCAGGAGAGATAAATAATTTAAAACACTAAAACATATCATATGTCCAATTGTAATAAGGGCTAAGGGAAAAAAAGGGAGTTGGTAAAGGGAGTACAAATTTTAAAAGATGGTTTGGTAAAGCTTCACAAGAAAGTGTGAAGCACATTTAAGCAAAGATCTGAAAATAAAGTGAGAGAAGCCAGCCACACAGATGCTCTGGAAGAAGAGCATCCCACACTGAGGGAGGAGCAAGTACAAAGGTGGTAATGCAAGAATATGACCAGCCTGTTCTAGAAACAGCGGGAGTTGGTGAAGCTGAAGAATCAGCCAGGAGAGAGAGAGAGCACTGGCTGAGACCAGCTGTAAAAGGGCACAGAGGTGGAGAACATGTCCAACGCACAGGCCACCAGAAGGAAATCCCTAGAAAGTCTTAAGCAGAGAAGTGACATGCTGACTTGCATTTTGAATGGATCACCCTGGTTCATGCATCAATAAGAGACTGTAATGGGGCAAGGCAGAAACAGCTATCAGTTATTACAATGGTACTGCTACTGGAATAAGCACTTATTGCATTCATCTTCACTGAATAATAAGAATGTCGATTTTTAAAAAAATTGTACTGACTTTTAGCCACTAAACAGAGAGGTATAGAATAACCTAAGAGTTTTGGGTTTTTTTAACTTTACACAAGCTGCCCTCCCCCTCAAAAAAAAAAAAAACAAGTCTGCAGTGCCAAGTAGAAACAATTGATATTAGTGACAGATGGTCTAGGAAACATGCTAATCATCTCTTACTCTAGATTTTCTAAGCTCTCTCTTTATAGCAATTTAGTTCACCAGGAAATTAAACACTTGAACTCCTTTATTCCAAAGGCATTTATAAAAACACCTACAAATTATGCACCAGAAACTACTAGAGGCTGGAAATAGAAAGATGAATAAAATGCAACCTCTGGCCTCAAAAAGCTTCACTTAGCTTCATGTAGAAACATCATCACACAGTTATGATTTAATATTATACCATCAGCTTCAAGAAAAAGCCTTCCAGGTAAAGAATGTTTTTGAATTCTTTGATAAAACTATTTATTAAAGACAGTGAACAGTTGTAGACATCTACAAAACAAACCCTGTCAGGTTCATGGTAGGAAAAAAGTGCTTGTTCCAATGATGCAAGTTTTTAAGATAGCAAAAGCTATGAAAGTCCTATTTCCTCTTTTGGAATGAATGCCAGGAAGTTCAGAGCAAAATTACAAAGTCATTTACGAAACTACTCATCATCTAAGGCAGTAACTGTCTATCTTGGCTATACATCACAGTCACTGTACAACTCTGGAAGAATAAAGGCACTACTCCACAACAGCCTTAGCATCCGTATATTTTCATGCTGCACAGGGGACTATGATGCACAGACTGAACCACTGGCCTAGATACTGTGGTACATCCTCCTTTCTTTATTAAATCATTCATTTTCATTGCTCTGTTATATATAAGTCCACTGTATTTGAAGATTTTAATAAAAGCCCCCTCCAATTCATTTTAGAAGTTAGATAAAAAATATAAATTGGTGAATGATTCAGGAGGAGTCAAAAACACTGCTTTATGCCATCCCATCATATCCCTAGGCCAAAGACTCATTTGTATTTCAAACTTATTTGGGATTAAGAAGTAATTAAATGTTTTGGTGTAAATGGCTTCCTGCCAAACTACGGTAAGTCAAAGAATAAAATCAAACAAGAGATAATTGGTCAACAAAGAACTTCATCACCTCTTTTGCTAAATTGCATCAGGAACAATTTGAAAGCAATACATCTAAAGACAATCCTCTTACAAATGAGCCAGCTAATCAGAAGTTGATTAATGTATTTGATTAGTGCTAAGAAATCATCTGAAAAATAAAATACTTGAGTTTGTATAGCTACTTCCCAATAACAGAGGGTCTTCATATATTTATTTTGATCCTACAAATCCTATGATTGAGACAGAACTGTAAAGATACTCACTGGGAATAAAAATATACTTGTTATCAAAACCAGTAACATTAAAAACCTGAGGCACAGGAGGGCTAACTGATCTGCCTCTGGGTTTCTGTTAGGAACACCCAGTCAGTCCCCTGGTTTCACTCAGAGAACTATGCATATCAATAAAAGTATGAAAAACATTCACGGCTACATGGTACCTTCAGTAACATTAACAAAATAAGCGTCAAAATATAACACAACAAACCATGAGAATATAGAAGTGAACCTCCAGAAATAATGATCCCATAAATTCATAGATTTATTCCTGAAAAACATTAAGCTAAACTCAAACTGTGATACAATCTTTAGCAGCAATTGTCACACTAGTCATGTTTTCACACCTAAGCTGGAAAGAACTAGGTGAAGACTTGTGATTCTAACTCTGAAAAAGGAAGTGGATGTCTTTAGAGGAGGAAACTTTCTTCCTATTCAAAAATATTTTTATTTGTATTAGAAAAGTGATTAACGTAAGATTATAAAATTTTTTGGTATAGTGAATAAAATGTTTAAAATATAGTATAAAATGTACTTCCTCAACTTGTATTTCCTTAAATGACTTCTAAAAATTCTAAATGAGGAACACTAACTGCGGAACTAGTTTTTAACTGAGAACACAGAGCTTGGTACATTTCTAAACACAAGCCCAAGACACCTCACTGCTACCACTTCCCCCAACAAAAGAAAAATTCCAGGATATAGTTAGAAGATTCATCCCTGGGTCCCAACAGGTCTCCCAGAACCAACAGTGAAGACGACACAATAGTAACATTCATCTATTCCCACAGAGATTAGAAATTAGAAATTTACTATTCTGCCTATGTAAGAGAGTCAGAGCTAAGAGAGGAGCAAGACTAAAGATGTCAACTTCAAAGGGAAGTTGACAGCTGGCTCCTTGACCCTGAGTCCTACAAAAGAGCTAAAAGGAATGCTTCTTTATGTAAAGCAAACACTGAAACTTTTATAAAATTAGAAATGTTGAACTATATTGCTAATATTTTTATATAACATTTAGCATATTTTAACAATTTGGTAAATGACAGATTTCTCATTAATTCTCCTATGTGGGGGGCAAAATTAACTGGCAAACTTTTACAATTAGTTCTCTGGTTGTTCACTATTAAATCCATCAATACATTACACAAAACAGCTATTAAACATTTTTCCTTATATATTCTTGGGGCAGAGCTCTAGGGGAGAAAATTTCCAAATACTCTAAGAGGAAATTAGGATGACCAAACAAACTGTATCAGAAGTATATTATAGTCATTTAAAAATTCATGAAAACATAGAAGAACTTTTCAGAATCTGAGAGACAAATATTTTCCTAAGCAACACAAAAACTCAAGCCATAAAGAAGATTTCACAAAAACATAAATTCTCCACAGGTTAAAAAAAAAAAAAAAAAAAAAAAAAAGGACCATACAGAAACTCAAAAGACAAAACATATCTGCAAAACATAAGACAAAGGCTAATTTTCTTAGTATTTAAATAATCCTTTAAATTATTAAAAAAAAAAAAAAAAGGCCCAACAGAAAAATCGGAAAATGATACGAAGACGCACACTCACAGAAATACAAATGGCTTTAAAGAAAAAATTTATTAGAGGAATTTTCAAATACAAAGTAGAGAAGTAATATCATGAGTGCCCAGGTAGGTACACATCACCTAGTTTCAACAACTATCAACACATGGCCAATTTGTTTCATCCATATATCCCAATGTACTAGCCCCTCCCAAGTTTTTAAACAAATCCCAGACATTGTATCGTTTCATATGCAAATACTTCTAACAGGTATTTTTTTTTAATATAGCCACCATTTATCATTGCCACCCTAATAACATTAACACTGATTCCTTAATATCACTTAATTCTAATAAGAAGTGTTCAGATCTCCACAATTGACTCCAAACATGTCTTCTTATACTTGTGTTTTGTACTTAGGACCTAAAGACTAGTAATTGCATCTGGCTGATATGTCTTTGAGTCTCTTTAATTTATGAGTGTCAACTCTCTGATATTTTTCCTTCCTCTTGTCATTTGTCCTATAAAATTTCTCATTTTCATTTTTGCTGATTGTGGCCCTATATTGTCAATCTGTTCCTCTGTATTTTTTGTTATTGATGCTGTTGCTCAAATCATCCTACCCCTAGTATAAATGCCCTTCAGCCAAGACCACCAGAAATACACCTGTAGTTAAACAAGGTAGGTTTATTACTCATTGCAGTGAGGGAGAATTCACACCATAAGGAACCATGGGGCATCTCAATAACACGATGTTAAAATCTATTACAAGATTTGGGTTTGGTTTGGTAATCTGAGGGCCAGTCTAGAGAAGGAGGGGTTTCTCTACACTGGATGCTGTCAGGAAGTGGGCCAATTCTGTGATTGAGTATCTCAATAAATCTTACCTACATGAGGGGAGACTACAAGGAAGATAACGGTGCAACAGGTAAAGCAGCAGCAGTCACCCATTTTCGCTGAGTATTTTGTAGGTGACCTTGGTTTTTTTCTGTGCTTTGCTCATTTTAGCATGGTCTGAGAAATTTTGTCTGAGGTTTTCTGTGAGATTATTCATGTTTAGTGGGAGAATAGCATGGCCTAGCTGTTGAGTATTGGGCCAGCTTCTGAATGTCAGAAGCTGCTCTTTTCTTTTTCTTTTGCACTACACTACACAATGAAAGCCCCTTCAAGTTGGCCACTGTGTCCTTCTGATATGACCCCAACTGTCTTGGAGATTTTCCTTGCTTTCTAGTACAAATGTTCCAGGTTCCTCCTGTAAATTTTTCTGCCCTAAACCTAAAATCAGCCACTTCTACAAGGGACTCTGTTTCATTTTAGTTGAAAATGGTATTTGGAGACCAAAATCTGGACCCTAAGATTTTGCTTCTAGATTATTAGTTCTAGGTCTGTCAAGTAGACAGAGCAAAGAGAATTTTTTTTAAAGAGATTCACAAATTTATACCTATATTTTCCATTCAAATTTAGAATTATAAGGTTTTTGTTTAACTTCTTTGACTTTATATTTGTATCTCTTTTTCTCTGTTGTTAAAAATCTTGGTTCCTGGCCTGCCGTGGTGTCTCATGCCTATAATCCTAGCACTTTGGGAGGCTGAGTTGGGAGGATCTCTTGAGACCAGGAGTTCGAGACCAGTCTGAACAACAAAGTGAAACCTTGTCTCTACAAAAAAATTTTTTTAAAAAATTAGCCAGGCATGATGGCACATGCCTGTAGTCCCAGCTACTCAGAAGGCTGAGGCAGAAGGATTACTTGAGCCCAGGAGTTTGCAGTTGCAGTGAGTTATAATCATGCACCACTGCACTCCAACCTGGGTGAGAGAGTGAGACTCCATCTCAAAAAAAAAAAAAAAAAAATCTTGGTTCCTAACAATGTTAACCTAAATATTTAACAGATAAATATCTTTTCTCTTTTAATTTTTAAAATTTTATAAAACATTTACATGTTTCCAAAGCCCAAACAATACAAAGTGTGTTCAGAGAATCCTAGATTCTATTCCTCCTCTCTTCTTATAAGTAATTGTTTTCATTAGTTTTTGGTTTATCCTTCCCGTTTTCCCTTTTTAAATAACAAATAAAATATATTTATCTGCATCCTCCCATATCTTAGATAATAGGTAGAATATTATACACCTTGTTCTTCATTGTGATTTTTTTCACTAACAATACATCCTGGAAAGCAACAGCAAATAGGCTCAGCTTCATTCACTAATAAAATGCAAATTAAAATCATAATGAGGCTTAATTTCCAATTAAAATGGCATTTTTCAGCTATCAGATTAGTCAAATTCAAAGAGTTATAAAATGCACTAGGTTGGTAAGAGTATAAGGAAAAAATGCACATTAGTTCAATATTATCCATCAAAATTTTAAATGTACACCCCTTTGGCTCACTAAGTCCACTTTCAGCAATTTATCCTATACATATACTCATATACTGTCAAATATACATGGATATTTACTGCATTACTGTATACAACAAAAGGCTAGAAAGATCCTTAATTTACATCAAGAGGGGACTTATTAAATGAACAATGGCATATCCAAAGAATGGAATATTATGCAATTTTAAAAATAAGGTAGATCTATATATACCAATATGGAATAGTCTCCAAGATATATTGTTAAATGAAAAATGCAAGGAAAGAACCATGTATAAGAACATTCCTATGTATATAAAATAAAGGGACCTATTTATACATAGGCTGCATAGGCTTGAATATGTACGACCACACTCAGGGAGTTGTGCAACGATGTACCCCCAGTAAATATATATGTCCACACCCCAGGAGTTCTGCAACAATGTACCCGCATTGAATATATATATATATATATATAACCACATCCTGGGAGTTGTGCGACAATGTACCCACGTGTGTATATATAGCATATTACTAGGAGGCTATATAACCAAATAGTAGCAGAGGATGCCTTAAGGGTGGTAGGTTTATTTTTCATTCTTTACCCTTTTATAATGTTTACATTAATTATTGTGAGCAGGTAATTTTTCAATTGAGGGCTTTTTTAATTCTACATAATAAAAAAAAAACTTTACTAAATAAATGCCAAGTAACTCTTTCCTTTGTTGTTAGTCTGGAATTTTCCAGTGCTTCTATAACAACAGGATCAGCACAAGTCAGCCCTACCAATTGCAATTGGTTAAAAACAGTGCAATCAACTATATAGAAAAACAATTCTCAATACTTTCATTTGCAGACAGAATCATCCCTTCACGTTTTGATGGTAAATACCAAGTCAGCCTTTAATGAGTAATACAGTCTCTAAAAGACTAGAAAATTAAAATGAATACTGACATCAAGTTCTTACATTCATATTATCATTTATTTTTGCTCAATTAATCCTGAGTAAAAATATGAATGAATGAATCTATACCAGGAAGAATCAAGTAACCATTAATTATAACCTACAGCTCTTACATATAAATGAACTAATATATTACAACTAATACCATCACTATTAAGCATCTATGTAGTAGGCTGTGTGCTGGGTAAATTAAATACATTATCTCTAATTCTTACAATAAGCATAAAACAGGTATAATTATACTGACTGTACACATCAGGAAACTGAGCATAAGGGAAATTAAATAATTTGTACATGCCCTCATGGACAAATAAGAAGAAGAAAAGCCAAGGTTCAAAAACCATGTGTGGATGAGTGGATAAAGAAAATGTGGTGTATATATACCACAGAATACTACTAGGCCATAAAAAAAGAATGAAATACTGTTCTCTGCAGCAACGTAGATGGAACTGGAAGCCATTATCCTAAGCGAAGTAACTCAGGCATAAAAACCAAATACCACATGTTCTCACATATAAGCGGGAGCTAAGCTATGGGTACTCAGGGGCATATAGAGTGCTACAATGGACACTGGAACCTCAGAAGGGCGAGGGTAAGAGAAGGGTGGGGGATGAAAAATCACCTATTGGGCACAATGCACACTATTAGGGTGACAGGTACACTAAAAGCACAAACTTCACTACTATATAATTTGTCCATGTAATGAAAAACCACTTATACCCCTAATTCTATTGAAATAAAGTATAATTTTTGCAAAAATGCCTTTTTATTAATTAAAAGAGACCACATACTACAGAATAAATCATTTGAAAATCAAGAAATATTAACGTAGGAAAATATTTGTTTTAATGACTAATGATACAGCCATAAATATAAATTCCATAAAAATAGTATAAAAGACCAAACAGAAACACACTCACATGTTACTATAAATATGTATCCCACAGCCTAACTCAGTTAAATAAAAAGAATCTGGATGACTTCCAAAGAACAAAAGGACAAAAGTAATGAAATAAATCACTGATGTAAGTAAGGTCTTCAGAAAGGAGTTTTTAGTGGTTTTTTTTTAACATATTGACATAAATTCACTTGAAAAACTTGATGTAATAAACCACTATAGAATATATGGGAAAAGAAGTTAAAAAAATACATATATAAAAATAGTACACTTAATAAGACCATATTCTAGATTCTAGTGCAAAACCCTGAAGATTCTAAAGTCAATTTCTTCTGTAATCTCAGCATCTGAATGATGGCATTTTTGTTGTTTTTTACTAAACGGTCCAGACAAAATCAACTACTCAAGAATCTAATTCTGCCCACATGCCAAAGACAATAAGGTGAAAATCCCAGTTAGCACTGAGCAGTGTATAGAGCACTAGACTATACATCCTTGCACACATTTTACAGCACTTGTGACACTGTATTATCATTAGCTGTGTGTATGTCAGCCTCTTTCGACATATTTTGTGAGAATCTGGAAGTCAGGGACCCTGTCGTACTCACCTTGCTATCCCTTCAGTCTAACATATCTATCACTTGATGAGAAACCAATTGATATTTCTTAAGAATGAGCTGAAATAAAGTTAGTCTAGTTCTACCTCCTACAAACTTTGGCACCACCCAACTTCTCTTTTTCCTCACCTATAAAATGAAAAGCTTAGATTAAAGTAGAAGCCAGGCATTTTACCTACTGGTTTGTAGAGAAAGAAGCATAGTTCATTTTAAAACCAGTATAAACCACAAAGGATCTATTTCAATAACCAACAGATGTATATTTTCCAGTCTAAGGTAATCCACAATGTATGTTGCCAATGGAAGTTGCTGCCAAGAGAATGAAAGAGAATTTGAAAACCCTCTTAACCCGCCTGCTTAATACAGAAAGACTGAACAGACCCTGATCAAAATGGAAGAAAAACAAAGAAAAAAGGTGTTTTGAGTTGAAAATAAATCAAAGTGAACATTAAAAGGTTAATGAACTCAGTAATAAAAAGACAACTAACCCAATTTAAAAATGAGTTAAGGATCTGGATAGACATTTCTCCAAAATAGATAAACAAATGGCCAATAAGTACACAAAAAGATATTCAACATCATTAGGGAAACGAAAATCAAAACCACAATGAGACACCACTTCACACCCAAGAGGATGGGTATAAATAAAAAGACAATAAAAGGTACTGGTAGGATCTGGAGAGATCTGAACCCTTATACATTGCTAGTAAGAACGTAATATAGTGCAGCCACTTTGGAAAAGTTTGGCAGCTCCTAAAAAAGTTAAACAGAGTTACCTAGGTATATACTCAAGAGAAATGAAAACATACATCCACGCAAAAACTTGTACACAAACGTTCACAGCAGTATTATTCATAATAACAAAAAAGTGAAAGCAACCCAAATGTCCTTCAATTGATGAATGGATAAATAAAATTTGGTACATCCATACAATGGAAATATTATTCAGCAATTTAAAATATGTACTAATTCATGCTACAACATGGATGAACCCTGAAAACATGCTAAGTGAAAGAAGTCCAGTCACAAAAGGTCATATATTATATGATTCCAATTATGTAAAATTTCCAGAATAAATTTATAGAGACAAAAAGCAGACTAGTGGTTTCATAGAGATGGGGTAGGAAATGGAGAGTGACTACTAATGGGTAAGGGCTTTCTTTTAGCATTGATGAAAATATTCTAAAATTAGATTGTAGTGACGGTTGCAGTTCTATAGCTATACTAAAAACTACTGAACTATACCCTTTAATGTGTGAATTATATGGTATGTAAATTATATCTCAATAAAGCTTTTTTAGTTAAAAAAAGTAAATGAGGAAAATGTGATAGCAAGTAGCAAGGATAACAACAGAAGGAACAGTAGCTACACCGGATTATACTATTCTGTGAAAGCTAAACTAGACCTTTTGATAGAAGGGCAGAAATCACCCCAAAGCAGGCCACTGAGAATGCAAACAAACCAGCAAATGGTAGATTTCCTGTTACGTGATTCAGGGTGGTTCCTGACTGACTCTTCTTAGGGGCACAAGCATAGTATGCAAACCTCATAGAGCAATTTGTAAGGCATGCTACTTTCCAGGAACAGATATGCAAGATGAGAGAGAGAATTTGCCAAGACTAAAACTCACTGATCACGAATGACTTCTGCTGATTCCTGAAACTCTGCACTGTATCTGTGATTCTTAAAAGTTCAATAAGAAACTAAAGCAACACGTAAAATGAACAGGATGTGCAGACTTTCAAAAATGGAATTGGTGTCCTGTATGATGACTTACTAAAGCAGAATAATGAACTCCTAGCAAGGGACAGAGTAAACTAAAAAGATCAGAAGAACATATAATCTTGGACTTGCCAACATGATCAAGAAGGCTTTCATCAGCAGCTTAGATGAAGATCTACATGGCAAACATATACTGGGGACAACATAAAGCTGGGAGATGTCATGAATACATTAGATAAAAGAATCCAAATATAAGAATATTCTAACAAGCATCAATACAAGTGTAAAACTAGGTAAGATGATCTAGCAAATCAGAGCCAAAATGAAAATCAGAAAACATTTCATTCAAATCCTTCATTTTACAGATGAAGCTAAGGCCAGAGGGGTTTAAGAATAGACCCAAGTGCAGAAGGCTCATTAAAGGTAACTTAAGGCTGAGAATACAGGAATCTCAACTCCCTGACTGTATCCACCTGACCCAATGCCACCTGCCACTACTTGTATGCATAAGCATATGAATAAAACGGAACACAGACCCCTACCTCACAACACACAAAAATCACTTCCTGGGAACTTTGATCTAAACATGAAAGGCAAAATAGTAAGGCAAAAGTCTTCTGGAAGATAATATAAGAGAATATCTTCATGACCACAGGTAGCAAAAACTCAAATAAGGAAGAAGAAAGAGCACTAACCATAAAGAAAAAGATTGATAAATTGGAACTAAAATTTAGAATTTCAGTTCACCAAAACACATAGTAAGAGTGAAATGGCAAGCCATAAGATAGTAAGAAATTTTTACAATTCATATATTCAACAAAGGATTCATATCCAGAACATATAAAAACTCCAACATTTCAATAAGAAAAAAGGAGAACCCAATTTGTTAAAAATGGGCATAAGACTTGAATAGGTACTTTACAACAGAGGATATTCAAGTGGCTAACAAGTATATGAGAAGGTGCTGAAAGCATTAGTCATTAGGGAAATGCCAATGAAAACAACAGAGATCTTCTAAATAACCACTAGAATGGTTAATTTTATTTTCTAATATTTATCTGACAGTATCAAGTGGAGGTAATGCAGCAGAAAAACTGAAACTCTCATACTTCAGTAAAAGTACAAATTGGTACAACTACTTTGGAAAACAGTTTGGCAGTATCTTTTTGTCTCTATTAAAGCCAAAGATATGCATACACTTTGACCAGGAATTCTACTCCTAGATTTATATACAACTAAAATGAATATATATGTATAGCAAAAGATATGAATAAGAATGATTAGCAACCGGCTGGGCACGGTGGCTCATGCCTGTAATCCTAGCACTCTGGGAGGCCGAGGCGGGAGGATTGCTCAAGGTCAGGAGTTCAGGACCAGCCTGAGCAAGAGCAAGACTCCATCTCTATCAAAAATAGAAAGAAATTATCTGGACAACTAAAAATATATATATAAAATATTAGCCAGGCATGGTGGCGCGTGCCTGTAGTCCCAGCTACTCGGGAGGCTGAGGCAGAAGGATTGCTTGAGCCCAGGAGTTTGAGGTTGCTGTGAGCTAGGCTGAAGCCACGGCACTCTGGGCCGGAGCAACAGAGCCAGATTCTGTCTCAAAAAAAAAAAAAAAAAGAATGATTAGCAACATTATTCATAACTACCCCAAAGTAGAAAGTATTCAAATATGCATCTACAATATAAGGATAAATTTTGGTATATAATTTGTGGTGGCTTTAAAACATGGCCACAAATTCTTTGACACACATAAAGACATGAGTTCTATATTCCTTTCCCTTGAATCCAGGAAGGCTTTTGTCTATGTTAACCAACACAGTACGATGGAAGTGATACTACATGACTTCTGAGGGTAAGTCACTCTCAGGAAGCTTCTTCTGGAAATTCAGCCAACATGTTGTGAAAGGCCAAGGCCTCATGACCCCCCATGTGTAGGTGTTCTGCTCAACAGTACCAGATCATCCTGGTCTTCAAGACATTCCAGCCAAGGTACCATATACATGTGAGCAAAGGACCCTCTAAATGACTCTAGACCCCAACCACTGTAGAGCAGTGATGAGCCATCCCCACCAAATTCCTAACCAACAGAATCCATTGAGCATAAGAAAATGGCAGTTGTTTTATACCTAAGTTTAGAGTGGTGTAATCAATAACACTAATTTGTTTTGTGGTAATCAATAACCAAAACTAATATATGATGCAGAAATAGACAACCAGAACTACAGAGCTATTCAAAAAAATAACAAATTACATGCAACATGAATGAATCACAGACACAACACTGAGTAAAAAAAAGTTTAGCAAAAAAGAATATGTAAGGTATTATTCCATTTACATTTGAGTTCAAAACCAGGCAAAACTAATCTATGGTTATATAAGTCAGAATAGTGGTTATCTTGGGTGAGAGTAATCACTAGAAACAGGCACAACAGAGACTTCTGGAGTGCTAGAATAGTGAATAGTGAATGTCTTGATCTGGGTGGTTATTACACTGTGTTTACTTTGTAAAAAAAAAAAAATCATTGAGCTTGATGCTTAAGATTTGTGTACTTTTTGTTATACTTAAAAAAAAAAAATTTAATCAGTAGAACTTGGTAACCCAATAGATGCAAGAGTATGGAGGAGAAATGAAGGATGACCTCCAAGTCTTCAGGCACGATTGACTAGGCAGTACCATTAACTGAACAGTTAAACCACAGGGCAAATAAAAACAGGAGCAGAAAGCAGCAACTATATCCTATTCACACTTTGTATTTAGGTATCTACCATAGTACTTAACAGTCACTCTAGCTTACAAGACACTCCTCTCATTACCAACCTGCCTCTTTTACCACATTTTCTTGGTCTCCTTTGTTGCTTCCTTTCTGCCCAGCTGCTTCTTAATATTGGGATTAGCCAGGCTTCCATCCTCAATCATCTTTTCAATAGCATACACACATACTTCTTTCTATGTATTTCCAACCTCAGTTGATAGCATCATCGTATACTTGTTCTTTTAAGCTAGAAACTTCCAACTAGACCAAAAAGTAGGATTCCAAAATATCTTTAAAAGTTGCAGTTAGCTAAATTTATTAAAGAGAAATTTAATGGGATAAACATAAGCTCCCATGGTCAAACTCCAAGACTAATGCATAAGAACAGGATGAAAAGATACGGTTTAGACAGATGTAGGAGTTTAATTCCACTCTGGGCTCAACGTATGATGTGGTCATCAAAAGGATATAGCTGATATTAATAAAAATACAGTATGTAGAAGGTAATATTCTTCCCTATACTAACAGAAGAAAAGTGCTATATCTAGAACAGGAGATGCAACTCTATTTCTTACTTATCAAACCATACCTGGAGTACTGCATTCAATGCTAAGCACTCCAGTTTAAAAATGGGATTTTTTTTTCAAAAAAAAAAAGGAAAGCCACCAATGTGGTAAACTGACATGAAACCATGCCATATAGGGAACAACTAATGAACTGGAGATGTTTCAAGTCAAAAAGACTGAGATGACTTGATGACTGTCTTCACATAGTTGAAAGGATGTTATGTGGAAGAGGGATTCAGCTTGTTCTACATGTCTCCAAAAGAACTGAGTAGAAAGAATAAGAAAGAAGACTTCCAGTCAAGATAAGAAACAACTTAGTAGCAGTCAAAACTTTAATAAAACAGGATAGGCTGTCTCTAGAGCAGTGGTTCTCAACCAGAGATGATTTTGTCCCCCTGGGCAGGGATGCTGCTAAATATCCAATAGTGCAGAGAGCAACAAAGAATGAGCTATCTAAAATGTCAATAGGTCCATGGTTGAGAAATTCTGCCCTAGAGGTAGTGAGTTCCCTGTGTTATTGTAGACATTCCCTTATAGGCCAGACCATGTGATGATGTCCAATAAATGATTTTCAAGAATGGTGGGAAATGAGTTGAAAAAGATTTTGTTCCAGATAACTCTCCAGAGAAAAATATCTTCAGGTATGTCAAAGTGAAGATGATGGTGATGATGACAAATATTTATTGAAGACTTACTGTGGGCCAGACATTGCACCAAGCGATTTATGTACACATTTTAGTTAATTCTCACAGCAACCTTATGAAATAGGTATTATTTTACCTTGATTTGATGCTCAGTTGGATTGCTCTAATGTCATATAGTCAATATTTGAACTCAGATGTACCGGATTCCAATTATATACATCACTGTCCAATGAATAAATGTTAAATGATTTTTCAAAGCTTTTGTACTCTGGAAAACAAATGAAGAAATACATATTCCAGAAGTATCAGGACAATGTCTGAACAGGTTTATCCTCACTGCAAACCTAGCTGGCTAGGAGAAAGAGGAAAGGATTATTTGAAGTAGTCCTGTGATAAAGGAGAGAACAATTATCCTGATTGTCCCCAATTGCCTACTTCCGTAAGAGCCAAGAAGCTCTTATATACCCATGGAATCTCAGTCAGAAGCTGGGATTAATGATGACATCCCTTTATCCATAGGCGTGAAAGCTCAGGATGGACAGACGTTTGAACATCCCCGACTGGGAATCCTGCCCTTAACAAATACACTAGATGCAGATACATGGTTTCTTGGCTGCCTACACTCAGGCCCATCTGTCAGGATGGCAGTGTGCCTGCTCACATGTTGGTCAAACTGTCACTAGGGCATAGGTGCCAAGCAATGATAGTTTTAAATGGGCAGCTTGCATAGCACTATAAGAGCTTGCTCTTCTGCAGAAAAAAAAAAAAAATTTCTGTGATAATACTGAAGGGCTGCAATCACAAGTGAAATATTCTTGGTCAATCTCAACATTTAAGTAGAAAAAAGATCTAGACTAGTAGAAAATAATCAGACTAAGAAGTGAAACATAAAAAGTACTTTGGAGACAAGTAAATTGTTGCACGAAAGCTTTTCACACTGCCAATATTTCATTAATACATATCATGGTAACCTCTTAGGCAATGAAATCCTTGGCTCAACAAGTAATCACTGATTTAAAAAAAATGGGATGATATGCTTTTTTATCTTCTAAATAAAAGAGCAGGAAAGTACTGATTTCTAGTAGTTTGTCTTACACTATATAGGTTCTATTTGTTGGCTGGTTATTTTTAACATGACAGAAGTCTAATCTGTATCCAAAATTAATCTTTTAAATGCACAAAGGAAAGCAGAAACCAAATGAGATTCCTACAGATGAACGGGGAAAAAAACTATAACTTGTATGGAGAAAGAAACCAAGAACTGAAGTGGGTGCTAAGAAAACAGAACCTGAATATTTTCAGTCATGAATTTAAAAATTAGGACTTAAGGGCAGAACCATAGATATGTTATTTGTCACATCCCCTAATTATAAGCAAAATGTTCCTACACTACATCTAGGTTTCTATTCTATCCTTAAATATTTTCTTGATTACTGGTATGAAGTATCTAATGCCTTTCCTGTCTGGAAATTCTTCCCTAAAACCAAAACCCTAATGCTACAGTTTAAGTCATTTGTTCTTATTCAGTACTCAGTGATTTTGAAGAACAGCTGGTCATCATCATTCTCTGTAGAGTTCTTCATATGCAAGTATCAGGACATACTGATTAAATAACCCCTGAGTCTCCTCTTTGCCATGATAAATAAATCTGATTCCATTAACTTTTTTCTCATTGGATCAAGTTATCAACTCCTTGTCTTTATTATTTCAGTTGCTCAACTCTTGGACCTTTCTCAGGCCTGATAAGAAATGTCACCCACATCAACAATGAGCCAATAGAAACTACTCTTTTCCCACTTGTACAACCCAATAAAAGCAGCATCAATCTGAATGGCTTTGAAAGTCCAGCAGAATTCTCAGCATTCCTCACCAAGGACGGTAGTAAAAGTTTGAAATCTACCATTACACTTCTAGAAAATATGAGGGACTTACAACATTCTGAACTACCACCACTTTTTTAGCTTTCTGATAGACATTTGTAACACAAAGCAGTAAGTCAAGGGTCATGATTATATCCTATTCTTCCTACCAATATATCACTGCCATACATGGCCCTAAAACAATTCTCTTAAATACCATTACCATCATACCATTTTCCTGCTCATGAACATATAGTACCTTCCTAGTAACCAATGAAATTGCTTATAAACTCTTGAATCTCGCCAGCAGTTTATAACTTATGAACCAATTGTCCTTCCTGATTTCCTTCCACCTCTTCATTTATGTGACTTCCCAAACCAGCCAGTTCTTACTTTCTCTAGGACATAGCATTGCTTGTGCTATTCTCTAAAATGTTTTCACATTTTTTAAAACTCAAGCCATGTCATACCTTCATAAATCTGTACCTAATTGCTCATTTCCTTCTGTCTTTGTTTTGGCCATACAGTTTACAGTGTATGGCCAACTGATTTTTGATAAAGGTTAAAAAAAAAAACTACTCAATGGAGAAAGGGCAGTCTTTTCGACAAATGGTTTTGGAGCAACTGGACATCCACAGACAAAAGGAAAAGAAAAAAGAGCCAAGATATAAATCTCACATAGTGTGCAAAAAAATGAACCCAAAAAGGATCACAGATCTAAATGTAAGATTTAAGTAAGAGAACATCCTCCTAACCTTGAGTTAGGCAGAGAGTTCTGAGATGTGTATGACATCAAAAACACAATCCATACATCAAGAAGTTAGACTTGATCAAAACTAAAAACTTTTGTGCTGCAAAAGAAACTGTAAGAGAATGAAAAGACCAGTCAGAGACAGAGAGAATACATTTACGAATCATATATTTGGCAAAGAACTTGTATCCAGAACTTACAAAGAACACTCTAAATTCAACAATAAGAAAACAATCACAAAATGGGAAAAAAACTTGAAAAGACAAGTCACCACAGATACGAATGGCAAATAAGCACATGAAAAGATTAGCCATTAGGGAAATGCAAATTAAAGCCATGATGAGATTTCACTACACACAAAAAAATCACCAATATCAAATGGTGATGAGGATGTGGAGAAACTAGATCTCTTATATAGCATAGTCCCCCCTTATCTGTGGGAGATACGTTCCAAAACCCCCAGTGGATGCCTGAAATCGAAGACAGCACCGAACCCTATATATACTATGTTTTTTCCTATACATACATACCTATGATAAAATTTGATTTATAAATTAAGAGATTAACAATAACTAAAAATAAAATAGAATAATTATAACAATATGCCAGCATCACTACTCTTGTGCTTTGGGGCCATTAAGTAAAATAAGGGTGACTTCAACACAAGCATTGCAATACTGGGCAGTCAAACTGATAATCTAGGGCTACTAAGTGACTAACTGGCAGGTAGTATATAGAGTATGAATACACTGGACAAAGGAATGATTCAATCCCACTTGGGACAGTGAGTCGGCACAAGATTTCATCATGCTACTCATTATGGTGTGTAATTTTAAACTTATAAATTATTTCTGGAATTTTCCATTTACTATTTTCAGACCATGGTTGACCAGGGTAACTGAAACTGCAGAAAGCAAAACTTGAGGGTACGAGGTGGTGGGGGGGGGGCTATGGTGATGATAAGATTGTAAAATGGTGCAGTTACGCTGGAAAAGTTTGGCAGTTTCTTAGGTTAAGCGTACAATTATCACACAACCCAACAGTTGAACTCTTCGGCATTTATATTAGAAAAATGAAAACTTATATTCACATAAAAACCTGTACATGACTGTTCATAGCAGCTTTATCTGCAATCACCAAAAACCAGAAATAACTCGCATTTCCTTCCATGGATGAATAAACAAAATGTGGGACAGCCATACAATGGACAACAAGCAGAGTATAATTACCAAAAGTAGGAAATTGACACTGATAACAGTATTAGTAATTAAACTTACTAAAATTTCATTTTTTACATCCTTTTGTGTGCTTACATAATTCTATAACATTATACAGATTCATGAATCCATCACCATAATCAGGACATGGAACTATCCTATCATCCCAAAGAAACTCAGACCTAACCCCAGCAAAACTGGTCTATTCTCCATTTCCATAATTTTGTCAGAGAATGCTATATAAATGGAATCATACAATCACATAACCTTGTGAGATTGGCTTTTGTCACTCAGTACAATGCCCTGAAACTCCATCCACGATGCTGCATGCACTAATAGTTTGTTTCTTTTTGTTAATGGGGTGGTCCCTTCTATGACTGTCCCACATTTTATTTAACCATTCACCCACTGAAAGAGACGTAGGTTGTTTCTAGGTTTTGGCTATTATTAATTAAGCTGCTATGAGCATTCATGTACAGGTTTTTGTGTGAACATAAGTTTTTATTTCTCTAGGATAAATGCCCAGGAGGGCAACTGCTGGGTTGTATGTCAAGTGCATGTGAATTTCATGAGAAACTGCCAAAATAATTTCCAGAGTGGTTTCACCATTTTACATTCCCACCAGCAACATATAAGAGGTAATATAATCCTAGCATTCTGAAAGGCCGAGGCAGGTAGATCGCTCAAGGTCAGGAGTTCGAAACCAGCCTGAGCAAGAGCAAGACCCTGTTCTTTACTAAAAATAGAAAGAAATTAATTGGCCAACTAAAAATATATAGAAAAACTTAGCCAGGCATGGTGGCACATGCCTGTAGTCTCAGCTACTCAGGAGGCTGAGGCAGAAAGATTGTTTGAGTCCAGGAGTTTGAGGTTGCTGTGAGCTAGGCTGACACCACGGCACTCTAGTCCAGGCAACACAGTTGAGACTCCGTCTCAAAAAAAAAGAGGTAATATAAATTTTAAAGTCACAATTTCTAAACTATTTTCTATAAATCTTAAAAACCAACAAGGTTAAACCTCTTAAATGTTATAACCTAAACTTAAGTTTTTTTAAGAAGAATCTAAAACTTCTTTCTCCTGATTCCCAAATAAGAGACTTCTTTTTTCTCACCACCTCTAACAAAGAATTTACACAGTTGACCCTTGAACAACCCGGGTTTGAAATGCAAGGGTCTACCTATATGCAAATTTTCTTCTGTCTCTGCCACCCCTAAGGTAGTAAGACCAACCCTTCCTCTTCCTCCTCTTCTTCAGCCTTCTCAATGTGAAGATGATGAGGATGATGATCCACTTCCACTTAATGAATAGTAAATATATTTTCTCTTCCTTATGATTTTCTTAGTAACATTTTTCTTTTCTCTAGTTTAAGAACACAGTATATAATACATATAACATACAAAGTACATGTTAACTCTTTATGTTATCAGTAAGGCTTCAGGTCAACAGTAGGCCATTAATAGTTCAGCTTTTGGGAAGTCAAAAGTTACTCTCGGATTATCCACTGCGTGCGGAGTCAGTGCTCCTAACCCCCAACTTGTTCCAGGCTCAACTATAATTTGTATGTTGATAGCTGTTGCCATATTATATAGAAAACTGCCATAAGAAGCGAAAAAGTCAACTTTGAAGCCTACAGTAGAAAGAGTAAAATCTGTTCCTGCATCTTCCAGCCTACAAAGGTTTAAGGTATAACAGTACTTTCTAACACTGAGTATTGTGAATTACAATCACAATGTATTAATTAATACATAGTACCATCAAATGATGACATTTGTTTAGCTGTTACTTGGTAAAACAATTTGAGAAAAGCAAATAACTTGAAATAAAGCTGTAATTAGCTCTATGTCTAACTTCATGGTTTACTTTTTTTTAAATTTTAGATATAATTGACAATTAGATAATGCAGTCTATTCTGAGTTCTTAAAAGAAGTAGCTTAAATCTAGAGCAGACATATCTGCCAACATGCAAGCAACAGCTAGACAGCCAGTTCACAAAGAGAAAATAAATGCACAGAAAAAAAATTATAAGACCTCAGAAAGAGTGGAATGCTACTGCCTTGTTCCTAATGACCTGCAGGCTCATTTTTAGTCCCTTGCGGACCAACTATATTATACCTGAAAATGAGCTCTAATAAGAAACACATATCCATGATCGGCATGATATTTGCTTAAAAAGTATGACAGAATGTTCCCAAATCTCAAATTATCTTGCAATTCAATGACTTCCATCTAGCATATCTTCCCTCTTAGTGAATACAGCTTATTGATAAACATTTTAGTGTACACATATATTTAATATTCATCCTAAATATTTGCCATTCTCAACAGTATATGCCTTAATTTTCAAATCCTACAGTGCTGGTTCCCATCCTATGGGAACCTACCATAGAGAGAGAGAAGTTACTGCAAAGAATCATCAAAGACCATGTATTTACCTAAATGACTAAATAAATAATGATTCACAAACATATTTTGCCAAGTTGACAAAGATACTGTAGCTAATAAAATTCTTAATAAATTTGTTGAAAAATGTCAGTAAAAGTAGTTTCTTGTCATTAGTATTTATTGATGAATATTAAAAATCTAACTCCTGATATGGGGACAGGGGCACACCTCATACCTCTCTAGACTCTCTAGAGCACTTTTCTATTTTGAAGTAATGCCCATATGTCATCCAGAACAAGAGTAGTAGGATGTGCTTGAATCTGAAAGCAATGATTTAAAACAACATTGGGAGAGATGGAGCAGGAGTAGGAGTAATTGGGAAAGTACATGACATTACATCAAAACAACTTCAGAATGCTGGGTGCCTAAATATCATGGGGGGTGGGAATTAAAGGGCACGCCACTCTTTGCTTCTTTATAATGGCAAGTAAGAACACACTCAGGAATTTTGGTCAAAAGAGCCAAACATATCCCAGAGTACAAACACATCTTGGGTATAACATCTAGCTGAATGTTTTGTCAGGATTCTATCACCTCTGTAAATTAATCTTGCATCTTTATTAAATATTTTCTACATTTTATCATTAATAGTGCAGTTTTTCAAATGTGCTCTAGGCATTATTGTGTGTTGGATGGTCAAAAAGTCATTAAAAAAAATGACCTACATTAATTTAAAACAAAGAAAACTTGCTTCAACAAAATACTACCATAGCAAGAACAGACTTTGCATCTAGCACAATTCCTGGCAAATAGGAGGCACATGATCTCTGGTGAATAAATAAGTCCATTTCTTCTCAATCCAAAAAATAACCCTGGCAAGCATGTAAAATATCCTACCAGTCTGAAAAATATTCTCCAGTCCTATTCAGTTACCAATCCATTCTCAGAACCCATCAAGACCAATTTTCATGAAAGCCTCACACACACAAAGAGGCAGCATTTAATTCCCATTAGGCTCACTGCCTGATATATGGAGATATGAGCATTTGCACATTTGCATAAATTCAGGAGCCATCCTTCATTTGATGTAAGGTAAATTTGAAAGCTTTGTTTCATTTCCAAATAAGTTTTATTTTTCAAATCAAAAATATTTTTTAAAGTTTTATTTTTCAAATCAAAATCCTATTCATAGTACATATTTTATTAAGGCTGCTTTTAAGGAAAAAAAACACAGTTGTCAAAATTAAAATCTTGTTTTTTCTCTTCTAGACATCTGGGACATTCACTTATATATTTATTATTACTTCACATTAGTTCTCAAATTTTTAAAAAACCTGGCCTATTTCCTTAAGAAATTTAATTTTAGGGTCTGTCAACATTTTGAATGCATTACTGTTATTTTTAAAATATACACTTGCATACTGGAATAAAACTTAGCATAAGCTTTCCATATAACCATTTCCTGGGCACTTACTAACTTACTATATGCCAGGCTCTATGCTTAACACATTACTCCATTATCTCATTTGTTTAACAAATATCTTCTCATAATTTTTGCAGCACTGAGCATAACAAGAAGCCACTGCACTATACAACTGATATTTGTACTGGATACCCATACTAAATTGACAGTAATGCCTAACACAAGTTTATTGTTATTAAATTCAAGTTGTGTTACTGTATTAACACAGAATCTGATCAGCAATGTTGAGACACAGAGCACCATCTGTGGTAGCATCAACAGGGAAAGTGACTACTTGAATTACGTTCCCTTCTATAGGTAGCAGATGAACATCATCTTACCTATCCAGAAATTTAATTCCAATTACTACATGCCATGTTGAACAACATAAATGTAACCTGCACAAAATGACTAAAGAACCACTGCTTCCTTCCAAAATTACTTTAAAATTGTAGATTAAATTCTTCCCCAAAGTATCAAGCTCAGTATGTCCTAAAAAAAAAAAAAAAAAGGTGCCTTTTCCTGAATTCTTGAAAATAAATGCTGCCCTACATTTTTTTCATTCTTTTGAATTTCGGACTCAACAGATGGGCTATTCAAGTAAATAATAATAATAATAATAATTAATGAAGTTCTTCAACAATTACCTAAAACCACCACCCTCTTAAGACCAAAACTGCTGTTTCCAAGTTGATACAAGAGAGATGGTTGGGGGAGGAAGAGACTATACAAAGAAAAACAAAAACGAGTGACTTGAAAGAAAAGGGGGTGGCCTCCAGAGGAACCCAGTTTCTGTCTGTCTCTCCTATCTCTCGGCGATTCTGGTGCTGTCTGTCAAATTTAACTAACTCTCCTAAGAGTTCTGAGTCCAGAACCGAAAACTATTTCGGCGGTAGGAAAATCTACGCGTTGCCCTTAAACGCAGTTGCATCAGTCAAGGATGCCGGCCTGTCAGCTAGGGAGAGAAAAGAGGAACTGTCCAGAGGGGTACGAAAATCCCTTGTAAACACCGCCCGCGACTCCATCGCCTTGAACCGTGCCCGAAAGTGCAAGTTCGAGGGACCTGACCGCGACGTGACAGGTGGATAAAACTCAGGGGCGGCCTCAGGGTCCCCGGGCCTGGACTGCCATGCTGGGCGGGGGCGGGCGCCTTCTCCCCGCTCAGGTCCTACGCCTCCTGAGACGCCCTCCCTGGCCGCCGAGCCTAACCCCCACGACTCCGGCCACCGCTGCCTGTCCCCGTTTTAAGGAAGGTTTCCGGTATCCGCAAAGCACGGTATTTGCGCATATCGCGTTTCCCTTCTAGACTGCGAGCTCCGCGGCGGCGGAAGGGCCTCGTCTGTCCTGTTCGCCCTCAGCACCAGGCCGACACACAGACCGGGCTTCTCGGACAAGGCCCCGAGCGCTGAGGAGGCGAAGCGAGCCTGAGCGCGCTACGGTGCCCGCCAGAACATGGAACTAACTTGCGGGGCCGGCCTGGGGCCCCGGCGGGGGCTGCGGGACACCGGGAAGAAGCGGGCGCCGGCACAGGCTGAGGTGACGCGGCTGACCGCCGCCCCGGCGAGCGGCCGAGCCCGGCGGCGCTTCCCGCAGCCCGGCGCCCGCAGGCCGTCCCCGGTCACCACCGTCCGGAGGCCCAGCGCCGGCCCCGGCCCCGGCCGCCCGCCTCCGCGCCCCGGGCTCTGCGCGCGAGCTCCCCGGCCGCGCCGCCAGCGGCGTCCCTACCCCGAGCCGCAGGCCGGACGCCTCCTGCCCAGTACGAACTTCCCGCCGCTTTCGCCGACTCGCAACTCGGCAGCGGCGCCGGCCCCTTCACACCCGGCAGTACGGAGCCTCCCCATTGGCTGGGGGCGACGCGGGAGGCGGGGCGCGCGGGAGCGCCGAGGGGCGAGGCGGGGCTCGCGCCTGCCCCGCCGCCTTGCGGGAATGCCGGGAACTGTGGTCCCGCGCGCCCGCGGCTTCCTGGGAAGTGGAGTCTTTTAGGCCAAGTGAGGACGCGGTCCTGCCCCCAGGGCTTCTGGGAAATGTGGTTTACAGCCTCTGCTTCCGCCCTTCCGATCAAACACAGTACTGTACCCATCAATGCTGTACGGACCGAAATACATATTGGCCACAAAGGGTTGGATGTAAAAGAAGTTCTGTGTTCCCCCTGACTGTCTCTCCTGCATACTTGAACTTGGGTTTTCTTGCACTCTTGCCCACCACCCTGGGGTGCTCTCCCATCCAGTCTGGTTCAGTTGACTATGGCCTGGCTCCGATTTGACCGCAGTTCAAATCCTAGCTCTTCCACTCTATAGCTTTGCAACCTAAGGGAAGTTACTTAACCTTTATGAGTCTCAGTTTCCTGTTTTTGTCAGGATGACATGAGATCATCTATATTACACAGCAAAGTGACTCCCAATGCTGGAGGCCCCTTGAGGTCCAAGTGGGCCCTTGGCTTTGCGTAAGAAAGAATTCAGGAGCGAGTCAACAGTATAAAGTGAAAGCAAGATTTATTCAGAAAAGCATAGAAAGTCTACTCCACAGAACCAGCAAAAGCTAGCTCTCCTTGCAGAAGAGAACAGGCCCCCTGGTTCCTGTTGCCTTTCTAGTTAAGCAATGGCTTAATTATAGGCTAAACAAGAGGAGGAATATTCTTGGAAGGGGCGGTGTTTCACTATCTTGGTTCTAACGGGTTGGAACTTGCAACCTCCAACCTCCAACCTGTTTTGGTCAGGGTAATTTGAAACTTTGTTTTGAGACTTCCTGACTCAGGCAGTGCTGTAGCAATGCCCAAAGCAATGCCTAAGGCAATGACTGCCACAATGCCCAAAGCAGTACCTGCCAGTTCCCTATCTCATATAGATAGTACTTTGCACTTAGTGCTCAATAAATAGTAGATAATATTATTATTATTTAGTATTGACATATGCCTAAATCCCACCTGTCTTTTGTCAATGGAAAAGAATACAAACTCTGTAAAATAATTTAAAGAGTTTCATTCTGAGCCAAGTATGTATGACCATGGCCCAGAGAACCACGCCTAAGAAGGCTTGAGCAAGCAGTATGGCCATGGTTGGGTTATAGTTTGGTTTTATATATTTTAGGGAAACAGGAATTACACATAAAGTCATAAATCAATACATGGAAGGCATATATTTGTTTGGCCCCAAATGGCAGGACATTTCAAATCACAGGTTATGGGTGGGTTTAAAGATTCCTGATTTCTAATCGGTTAAAGAAATAAAGTTTTGTCTAAAGGCTTGGAAAGTTTTAAGTTAAGGAAGTCTGTTAAACAGAAACAAGCCACCAGACATTTACTAAGACTCAAGTGATCTGTTAAGTAAATTGATGACCTGCAGGTGTGGTTTAACTTTTGTCTTACGTGGTCTTAGGTTTGTTAATAATTTTGTATCTTACAGTTACAAAGAGTAACTCCAAAAGGGACAGGGTATAACTAGGCATGTCTGACCTCCCTTCTCCTCATGGCTGAACCTCAGCTTTAAGGTTTGGTTTGGTTTGGTTTGGGGTGGGGTCCCCTTGGCCAATAGGGGGTCCATTCAGTCAGCTGGGAGGGCTTAAGATTTTATTTTAGTTCACACTTTCAAAGCCTATTTTAATGTCTACCTAACCCTCTGTAGTATTTCATCCGTAATTCTCTCATACCACAGTTTGCTTTGTATTTATAACCTGTTGTGTAAGTCTTCATCACCCATGGCATTGTAAGCTTATTGCAGACTGGGACAGTGTTCTAGGTCAAAAGTATCAAAGCCAGAGGCAGAGGGAGATGAACAATGAAGCCAGTGAAGTACAAGCAGCAGGACCTCACTTGCACAGGTCCCTTCCAAAGCCCTGAAAAGGGCCTTAACAATATGTTTATATAGCTTTTTTGTTTCATCTTCCAAGGTAAGATTTTTTTTTGTATGATTTTCTTAAAGTAGATCTTGCAAAATTGTATAAGCTTAGGTCCCCACAAAACCGGAGTGGGGGGGAGTTGTGTCCATGGGACAGTTCAATGTAGTGCCTGATGTCTTACATGCGCCCCTCCAGACAGCCTCACTGCCCCGGATACTCCCCCAGCCTGCCTTCTGCCCCAGGAAGCTGACTGCTACAAACCGCTTCAAGGGCCCTGTGCTCCCTGGCTTCTGTAGGGAACCCAGTAGAGGATCGGAAGGAAAGATAAAGGTTGGTTAGGGCAGGTTTTCCCCTGCATACTTGCTGGCAAGTTTACTTCCAGTTGGCTGGGCCCTCAGCTGAAGGTCACTGCTCCCTGGTCCACCCACCAGTTTGCAATAACAGTTGTTCCCTTTGTTTCTTGGTCTGGCAGTGATAACACCAGGGCTGCTGCTCAGCCCCATGTCACGGCTCCAACCTGCATGGTCCCACCCCGACACCTTTGTAAATAATCCTGTTGCAAGTAAACCCTCCTCAAATGATCCTGTTTCAAATGTGTCATCTGCTTCCTGTCGAGACCCTGATGGAAACACATGTATAAGGTGAGCACTCGATGAATATTTATTAGCAAAGAGTCTCAAGATTCACACATTTCATGGGTGTGGAATCCCCCAGCAAGACTCTGTGGCCAGAATCCACTGAGAGGAAGACATTCTGCACACTCACACACGCGCGCGCGCACACACGAGCGTGCACTAAGGAGACTTGGAACAGTACTGTCACAGTGCGACCATGTTCCCTAACCTCGCCACAGACATGCAGAAGAAATGTCCCTGCTTCCACACTGGGTTGACAATTGGCTGACCTTAAAGCACAATTAAATCAGCAACCATGCACGGCGTATTCCAGGGTGAGAACGGGATGTATTTATTCTGGAGCTCATGGCCCTGGCACCCTCAGTAGGGTGACTTACTGTAAAATGCTACTTAAATGCAGCTATGCTCCAAGGCAGTTGCCAACACCTCCAACACCACCCACACATGCTGAGATGTCCTACCAGTGCCGAGCACAGCAGGACCCCAGTCTAAGCTGCTGCTACAGAGACTGCATGTCTGAAATGCTGTAGGTAGGGCTACAGCTCTGGAACATAGGAGACCCTTGACGAATTTGCAAGAGTTACTAGCTTGGTATCAGGATCAGGGTTGTGCAGAATGTTAACTAGACTTGCTATTGCTGGGCTTTAGAAATTAAGAATTGAACTAAGGAGAAAAGGTTCATGAAAATAATTCCGCCATTTATTCAAAAATACCTATACAGTCCAAACATTTACCAAACACTGTGAGCCAGTGATGGGGCTAAACTTCAGGGATTCTGGCTTAACTAGTGTTTAAAGAGGCCCTACTATTTGTTAGGCACTGTGCTGTTTCACATACGTTATCTCCCCAATTCTTAGAGACAAAAAAA